>BMAV01008244.1:0-261183 GCA_019973955.1 Trichonephila inaurata madagascariensis
CGGATTTCACAACCTTCGTCATCAAACTATACCAGGGGATTATATATGGGTCGCATGGCAAAAAAGGACAGCACTACAATATCGAGGATTTTAGCAAAGAATTAGGGCAGAAATTTCTGTCAGCCCCATATTATTTAATTTTATCAGAATTGGAGAGGAATTTTAGTAAATGCTACTTGGCGCTTTCGTGCGTTTAACTCCAAATACTAGGCGAATGTGCCTGTACTGAGACTTTGAGCATTAAGCATAGCTAAATGAATTACACAGTCTTCTCTTTTCAAACGACCTAGTTTGTGTCAATGCAGGGTTCAATGAATCATGATTCATTCTAAGATAACGATTGCTTTATTTAATGATATCATGACGAAAGACGACATGATTTTCCTATCATGCTTCACATATCCGCCCATCACAGAGTATTATATATTTCGATACCGCAGCATTTAATAGGCATTACTAATATAATCACAACAGCCACTGTTTCTTCTCAAAATTCCTGGATATCCTTGTCATTACTCAACTTCAAAATGTCTCTGCGGACGAATTTCATCAGGAAAATGCAAGACCTAACAAGAAATACATTGCTAAACAATGCTTACGTATCCTTCAGTCGGCACTGCTGTTTTGATCTACTTATTAAACTAATATGTCGTCTATTGGATACATGTGGTCAATGATTGTCAAACAGCTAAGCTTATACCACCTGCTTCTTTTCCAGATGAACTTTTGCAAAGTTTGAAAGCTGCATGAACTGAACAAATACAAAATATGACCATTTGAACGTCGAGAAGTTTCGCAGTACTCAATAAAGTATTGAGTATAATTATTTCACCCTTGTACTTATAAATTGATTCTACCAGTAACTATTTTATACTTCTTTTATATACAGTGTTACATTTCAGATGTTCAGTAGTTATAAATAAATGGACATTTTTCTACTTGTTTAAGAATTGCCACTTCAGTTAGTATTTAACTATTTATTAGGAGCCCTTGTGATCCAAAGATCCCCACGAGAATTTCAATCTTTAATTTTTAAAGCTTTTTACTATATTAAGACCGATAAGTATAATTTTAAAATTGTAGCTACGGATATGTCGAATGACAAGTACTAGGCAATCTTGAACTAAAACCCGTCCTGGGTACCTGAGAGGTTCCTAGAAAAGCTGTGGTAGCTCATTTTAGACTTTCTAAAAGGTATGACTGTCTAAGATCCCATCTCTACAGAATTGGTATCGCCGACTCACCGTACTGTACTCTTTGGGATTCTGGTCAGCCTATGACCGTTTAACATTTGGACGTGTCCAGCCCTAAAAAGTATTAGTTATTTTATCTAAAGATATTGGAGAGCACCTGCACTAAAGGAATAGGTGATATTGTAGTGTGTGGCATTTGTAAAATAAAAAAAAAACAATCGAGAGGGAGGAAATACCATGTGTACTGAGGAAGGTTAGAACACGACGTACAATGGGTGGTTTTGCATTAACTTGTTAAAAGATAGGGAACAATCAATGGACATAACATATCAGAAATATACTGATTTGCGTTCAAATTTTCATTAATCCAAACTAGAAATGTGCGTGTCGTTTACCCAATGATTGTTCAAACCATCACACCAGGTGCTGGTTCCCTTTGCATATATCTAATGCAATATCATGACAAGCTGTATCTTCGGAGTCACGACACGTATATGGTCATTATAATACTGCACGCAGAACAGAGACTCATCTACAAATATATCATTGTGCATCTTCTGTATACAGCTTTGTCACTCTGTGCACTAGAATAACCGTCTCTCTTATATTACATAGTCAAAGGGAGCCGAAATAATGGTCACCATGCTGACAAACCACGCTGCTGCAAATGTCGTAGCACCATACGAGTGGATAATGAGGATGCTGTAAACAGACCTGTTTTACACACTAAAGATTTGTAATGAGGTTGTACGGTTTGGAATAGCTGAACTCACTGTATTCTCTGGCATTAGACATGTGAGGTCGTGAAGATTCAGTATGTCATAGTTTGACCTTCAGAACCCACATTGAAACCATATTCGCATGGCAGTGATTGGATTTCGATTAGTGCGATAAGCAATAGCATGGAACGATAGCCCATACTCTCAAAAGGCAACGATCCTACACTTGCGGGTAAGAATTTTTCTTATTATTTGAGATATAACACAACATTTTGAGATAACTCCGCCTTTAAAACGCTTTTCCCGAATGAGAAATCCACATCACAATTTTATTTTTATGCAGGTTTAGATGTCGTTTCTTCCTCATATCAATTGCATATCCCAACCTTTTATTCTATTTATGTGATTTTGATGTTCGTCAGATCATTCCTTCCTGGTGTTGCAGTTTTAATGGCCACTGGAGTAGATCTATGTGCTAAACCAGTATTGCAGGTGCATATTTTCCTTTTATTCACACTTATTTTACTATTTATAGTTAGCTTTTAAAATGATTTGTTATATATAAAAATACATCAAAGCTTCACACTTCTTTTTTCTCTCTTTAAGGTTTCCGACTACGTTCGGAACCGTAATTTTGCAAAAGCACGTAAATGGATAATTTTCATGATATTTAGTGTCACTTAGATTAGAATACACGTATAAATTTGTTTTAAGCACATTTTGACAAAAAAGTTATTTAAATACAATATTTTGGCAAAAAATTAACATAGCATAAACTTTTTTCAAAATCTTCTCCTTTTGTGAAAAATGCTTGTATTATAATAATGTTTTGCCTGTATATAACTCAAGAGCTCTCTACAAAGGCTCAACTAGAATTTTTGAAATATATAACTTAGAAGTGGGTTTATCCATATTCTACAACAACAGAGGGGAACCATTTTGACAAAAACGCCGATAATTATTTCAATGGGTGGTAACTCTGAAAATAATGTTAATTTTTCAAAACTTCTTATTGAGCCTCTGTAGAGAGGTTTCAGCTATATACCGGAAAAACAGTATTATAATAGAAGCATTTTTCACAAAAAAAGAACATTTTGAAAAAAGATTATTCTAAGTTAATCTTTTGCCAAAATATTGTATTTAAATCAATGTTTTTTTTTTTGTCAAAATGTTCTTAAAACAATTTTATGCATGTATTCTAATCTAAGTGACACTAAATATCATGAAAATTATCCATTTATGTACTTTTTTAAAATCACGGTTCTGAACGTAGTCGGATACCTTAATAACTTACTATACAGTTCTTTGATCTTTAGTGTAAAATAAAAAGACGGGTAAGGATACCTTTAAAATTTCTCTAGCAACTACGATTCGTAAAAAATCGTATCGTGCTTTCAAATGTTTTGTTCAAATAATTAGACTTGCATTCCCATGATCAAAAGAACCATTAGAGGTGTTCAAACCTCTCTCTTTTTCACTCTTTCTGTCTATTTCTTTTTGAAATTTGGAACCTTTGAAAAGATTTATAAGAGAATTGATCTTTTTAAGCGATTGAAAACTGACAGGCTACACTTAAATGGCTAGGATAATGCCTCAACTGTCATTTTAAAAGTATCTTTATTCTCTTTCTTTGACAAGAACTATTTTCTTAACTATTCTATGCAGAAAATTATGCATATTTATTTCGTAGAAAATCTGTATTAATTTTCTTAAGTTCTGAATCTTGTTTCCAGTACTTATTAAGAATTAGAAAAATATTCCTTCTATAAGAATTCTATAAGAATTGCTTGGTACTCAGTAATTTATATAGTATAAAAATGTAATTGGAATTCTATGAATAAGGGATAATTCCAACAAAGTGGAAAATAGGAAAAATTAAATGAGCAATAAGAAGAAAAAAGGAAAAAGAAATTTATATTTGATAGCAGCATTTTTCTTCTAACTCCGAGGAACTTTTTATGTCTTGGTAAGATTTCGAATTTTCTCTCTTTAACTGGAAACTTTATACAAAAATACAAATACTTTCTAATACCTTTTTAGTAAATCATCGCTGAGCTCAAGTTACTTTTCCTAAGAATAAATCTCTGATTTAACATTCTAATAAAAATTGAAAGAAGTATAACAAAAAGAAACTCTTTTCCTACTCTTTCAGCTATTTTTTTAAATTATTTTATCGTTCCATTTTAAATGAAATTTCAAGTACTTCATCTTGTCTCAAGTGAGTATTGTTTAATTTGAAAGTATTAAAATAGTTATTTTCTTTTTATTCCTGGGCAAATAAATGAATAATTCGCTTCAAATCAAACAAATTAATTTTTCTCGTATGTGAGTTATTTACGTTTAATCTCCAAAAAGTTAAACAAGGTTTATTTTCATTTTAATCATCAAAAATCATTTTGCAGTGAGATAAGAAATAAGAGCATTTTGCTCTATTTAAAAGCGTTCATTAGTATGGGCGGATGGGTTACAATGCTTTAAACATAAATATAAGACATGGAAGCAAAATTTAGTTTATATTGTCCCCATGTAGTTCATACTTTTGAATGTCTTTTAAAGGGGTTCTGCACGTCCTTAGAGGAGCCAATGTTAAATTACGTTTATGTACCGTTTCTCTGAATTTTTTTCTTATGGAAAAAATGATTAGAGTAGGTTATATGTACTATTAACAAAACTACAACTTGTCTTTGTCTTTTTACTAAAAATTAAAGTAATTATGACTTTTTCAAAAATGTTCAATTTTTTTCCCTAAAAGTTAGTTTAAAAAAAACTTTATCTAAAATTGTTTGCTAGGTATATCTAATTCCCTTCATTAAAATGTGTTAACATGCTAAAGGTATGTTCACTGAAAATTTGAGGATTATATAATAAGTAGCTTTTGAGAAAAAGGGACATAAAGTGAAAAATATTACATTTTGAGGAAAACAGGATTTAAAGCAAAAATTTGTAATTCTTAAGCATTTGTTTTTTAGTATTTTCCAGAAGCATATGAAGCAATACCTTTACCCTCTGCTCTTCTAAAAGACTCTACTATATATATATATATATATATATATATATATATATATATTCTTTTTTCATTATTTTCAACTATCTAGCCATTTTTTAGGATCTCCACAGGCTTTCGCTTAGCCACGCGAGTCCTACGAGTATCTACTTTTTTAAGATCATTAATTTTGCTACAAGACTCATATTGAGCTGCGTAATAGCCATATTTACCACTAAATTTAGAGTTTTTAATTTCCCAAATGCAGATTTTGGAATCACTCACTGGTATTATTTGGGTTCTGAGTCTTTCCATGTAAACATTTTCTTAAGAATCTAGGATCACATAAATCTCTAAAATTTGGCTTTATTTAATCATTATGGTACATATAGCACACACATGTGCATGTGTTTATGATCATAGTGCCTTTCGTTACATTCAGCTTCTGCCTCTTAAAACTTGCACCATGAATTTATGTTGAGGACTCTCGTTTAAAGATGGAAATCAACAGCCCAAATAAGCAGTTTTCATGCTGTGTAGCTCATCTATATTATTTCTAATAACCATACTATAATATCTTTAAATTTTTGATATTAAAACGTTGGTTACGATCACTTAGGCATTTTCCATCACAACCTTTTTCTATTTTTTTTTTGCTTTTAAGATCCAAAACACATGTACCCAAACACTATTGTATATGTACAATACACTCTTATCTTTCCTCTTGAACATCGTATGGATTCGCGCTCATCAGAAACTTATGCAATTGGAAACATAGGTGCTCCTAGCAGAGCTGAATTAATGCGCGTCAAGGAGTAGCTTATTAAAAATAAATAAATTAAAGTACTTCTAATTATCATATTTCCTCATATCATTTACCATTTTAAACAGAAATATTTGAAATTTTAAAAATATAAAAAAGTGAAAATCGATAATTTTTTTAAATTTTTCGTGCTGGACCCTCTTGATTCTTAAGTGCCTCCGGTTTATCTATACTTCTAAATGCCCCGAACGTATGTATACTTCTTTTGTGAAACTACGATCCTTTTTTCGGATTCTATCAGCAAAACTGTTCCGAAGACTTTGGAATGCAATACACAATGCATCAAATAAGTTTTAAGACTCGTCTCAGAGCGCAGGTTCTAATGGCGCCATGAGTGTAAATGTGCATGTGTCATAACTTCCTTGATCTGCCAACAAGCTGTACGCAATTAGATAAGTTGCTAAGGGAAGACGAGAGTTCACTTCAGAAGTGAATTTTTTTTCCTGTTGATTTTTTTAAGTTGAAAAAAAGACCTCAGATTAAATGGGGGGGAGGGGCCATGTTATTAGAATGAACAAAGAACTTTTAACACAGAAAATATTTTGAGCCAAGCCCTCTGAAACAAGAACTAGAAATTTAATCAACCCCAGGTGGGTTGCGTGAAATGAAACGGATTTTGCTACCCTAATATCAACTAATTTGAATACCTTGGCCAAAAAAAAGAGAGGCCTGAGATCCACCCGGGACTGTCACGCCATTGAAGAACATTCAAAAAATCATCATTATTTGAGAATAGTTTTTTACCATGTAAAAATTAAAAAATTTTTAGGAAGTTTTTGAGTCAATATTTTTCATAAAAAAAATATCAATATACGATGAATGTAAATATCTGTATGCTATATTTTATATGATGTTCCAAAAAGCAGATTCTATCGAAAAGATAAATTGTTCCAAGTAGGTATATTTTTATTATTTAAAATGTAATACTTAAGGATTTTTTATCACATTTTTTTCTATCTCTTATAAAAGTGCCTCTCAAACTTTCTATACTTGAGACCCAATTTTCAATCATAATTTTCATCGCCCCCCCTTACTGTAACAATGTACTGAATTGAATAATAATAATAATAATCATAATAATAATAATAATATATTTGACGTAAAACTACAAAACACTTTGATTATAAACCGTACAAATTATCATGATAAGTATTAAATTTTGTATATAATCTTATGACATGCTGAGAGGGTCAGTGGTAATTACTAAACTTGTTCTTAATTTAGTACTGTTAAATTAATTACAAAACACATTGTACAGTACTGATACATTTATATAAGTATATTATATCAGTGCAAATGTGAATTTTATTTTTTATTATGTCTGAATGTAATTTGCTTTGCTTCCTTACAGTAAATTAATATTTTTTTCAAAATAATCTTTTGTTTCCGACTTTTCGATATACTTTCTCCTTATAGGTTATCACCCCTTCCATTTTTGAGAAACCCTGCCTTGTAATAAAAATGGTTGAAAACAAGGTGCATAAAACTATAAAAAGAAAAATAAGTTCTCTTCATGTAGCACAGTGTAATTTTCCTCCAAAAGTAATTTAGTGAACACACCAATGTGCCAAAGACATAAATTTTATAAATATATTAATATACAACTGTCCAATATTCTTTTGACAAAAACAGAAAAACTAACGCTAGACACCACGACTGTTGCGTATATGAGCATATTTTCCTCTAAAATATGGGTTTCTGCACATCCAAACATGAAGGAATCTCCGGCAACTAACGAACGGCGTCAATCTGGGAGGTATTTTGGCACCACAGTTTAGTGCTACTATTCCGTTTTATGAGACCTTTTATGGGGAGCGTGACGAGCAACACTAGTAATCACAATCACCCCCTTTCTTCAGGAAAGTAGATTTTTTCAACCCTCTTAACTTCAAACTCTCGTTAAAAGCATAAAAAGGAAAAAGGATTGCTTTCAATTAGACTAAATACTCTGAATATCTTACTTTCTTTTATGAAACAAAAAGTTGCAAGGGTAATCTGTGAAGAGTTTATGATGTAATTTCAAAAAACGTAGAAAGAGTGCAATGGAAATACCGTTCTTAGTTTTTGCAAGAAAATAAATCATATTCTTGTATTTATAAGACATTACTTGTTAAAGGAACATTGTAAAAAACGTTGTAATTAAAATATTTGACTAAAATTATATTTAAAAATCTGTCTTATTTCTCAAAGTTCAAATATAAGAGGGTTTTTTGTTGTTGTTGTTGCTGCTGTTATTTTCTTATTTTTACAGATCGTTCGCACATTATGGAAACGATATTGGTAGTTAATTTTGATCTATACATTTCGTATGTTTTGTGGCAATTTGCTTCAATCTGATAGTCATAACTCTTAACTATAGTTCTTGCTCAAAATTTCCATGAAAGTAGACTTTTTCTAAGTACTGTCATCACTGCCGTAGCTTGCTCTGAGAGGATGCCCTGTATCAAATTCCTTTGAGCCCTTTTTTATATGGGAGCCCTGTTAGTGGGGCTGTAGCTTGGGGGTACCGTATCATTGATACAGCAATAGCTACGCCCCTGACTGGCATACCAGTTATAATCCATCTCCTCTTGAACCGTTTTTCCGAAGTCCGTTCTGTTTTCTTAAGGCTCGTTTTGATAAACCAACTGCACAAAAGTTCATTGTAGAAGAGTCAAGTAATTTTACAGGTATTTTATCAAATGGGATACACTTTATTCCTGTTTTTGATTCTTTCTTTGTGAAATAAGTGACAATCTACTTAGACGTGGGCGGTAGTTTGAGTGGTAAATTACGGATCGTGGCTGGCCTTGTCACGAGTTCAACCCAGTACCACTAAAAGACCCGCCGTAGGGAAGGATGCGAGAAGGCTTTCGGTAAAAGTACGAGAGTTCTAACTAAACGCGAAGCACATTTTCAGACAGAAAATGACCCATTCCATGGATATTTGCAATATTATGACTGACCTCTGTTAACATAAGTATTCTTAAAATTTCGGAAATATTCCGTAAACTTTTTTTTTTTTAATACCTGAAGACAAAGTTTATTTAAAAGGGAAAATGCGAAACACATTTTAAAATTCAGATAAAATGAATCAACTGGGTTTAAAAAATGGGAAGTATGAAAAAAGGCTACTCTCTAAAAGATAGTGAAGCCACAATATCACATTAATTTTTCTTTTATTTATATCTGAAAAAATGTTCCAAATTCGGGTCCTATTCATTAACATTAACCGAAAACAACCTTAAATCTGTCGAGAGTTCAAACCTTCTCCCATTGGTGTGGTGTGGTAGTTAGGAGAGGGAGTTGCCAGCTCAGGTGTCATCTACGTCACTTAGCCATGGTTCAAAATTACGTGGTCTGTCGCCAAAAGCCCTTATGTAGCTGAACAGTGCGATGTTAATATTCCCTCACTCACTTAGTCGTGGGACGAGAAGCTTTGTCCATATAAAGTTAAAATTTATCAATGTCCTTTCCATATATAACTGGATTTTTTTTATTAAAAATTTATTCTAAAATATTCTGCTGATAGTAGAGCGAATTATCTTTGGCTTTTTTGGGGCTTTTTTATTATTTTTAATCTACCGTTGCAAGAAAATCCTACATATACCATGAATCTTTTTGGGAACTTTTCTGTACACTGATGAAACTATTTCGCACAATCCTTTCCACGAGTTGGGCAATAGAAATTTGATCCTCTTTTATTGCAGTCCCTTAAATATACCCATGCCTCATCGAATGTTACCACAAATTTCCTTTTTTTAGCAGCTAGGTGTTTTTCATACAATTTGTTTTAGTTTCAGCAATATGCTTTGGCAAAAACAGATGAACTTAAGGTTTAAACAAATTTTTTTTTAACTTTAAATCCGTATGGAAGGTTTTACTTACAGTGCTGGAAGTCATTCCTAGTTTCGAAGCAATGAATCTTCGAGTCGGTGGATTTTCTTTTAGGATCAGGGATTTCACTTTCTTGACATTTGCCTGCTTTCGAACAGTCTTAGGATGAGATTTCGTGATCATGTTTTCATTTTGACTTTCATGTAGACGTTTCTTTTTTCGAGTGTAAATATACCTTTTTTTGAAAAGTAATAAGCGAGCTTCTTACACCGATTTATACTTTATCGATAAGAATTTTTCTCTCGGAAAGCGGAGTTATGTAACCTGTGAGCTATCTATCAATTTTTGAGTCAGTTTTATAATAAATGCAAAATAAAAGATTTTTAAAATAAACATTAGCAGACAATCATTTTAAAGTTACCAAAGTTTTATCGCAAAACATAAATGAGAAAATAAATTGTTAAATTATTTCCATAAAGTGAGAACGACTTTCTGCATTACCTACAGTTTTAAACGCTGTTGGGTTACTCAAATGTGTCATTGCAAAGTTATTTGAATCTTACAAAAATTAAATGTTACGAGTCTTTTGTGTCTAGTTTGAAAACAATTAACCTTACAAAAAGAATTTTAAAAATTGTTTAACAGTTTTTTATTAGTTTTAAAATGGTTTTACCTCTAATCGTGATTTAAAAATTAAATTACATTTTGCTTACAAAAATAAAATTCTTGATATAAAACTAATCCCCAGATTTCTGCAGGCTTAGGACTGCAACTGAATGGAATAAGGCCGTGTTCAGTGACGAATCCAGATTCAATTTGGACAGTGATGACAATTGTGTACGAGTGTGGTGGCCATGTGGTGAAAGTCTCAATCCTGCCTTCGCTGTTCAGTGGCATTCATCTCCTAGAAATGGTGAGATGGTATGAGGTGTATTTGCATTCGAGTCACGTTTACCCCTAATATTGATTAACGACACCATGTTAGTCTCTTAGCAGCACCAGGACTTGTATCCACTGCTCAATCCAAAAACGCTAAGCGATATTATGAAAAACAATGAAGAAAGAATGAATTGTAAGACATTATTAAAAACGATGAAGAGAGAAAGAGTAAGATATCATGAAAAAACTGATTCCCAAGATGCCGTAGGATTTTCAAGAAATTTTAAATTAGCGTTATTTAGAGCATACTCTCCATATTTTTGCAAAAAAGTACTATTTCTCAATGGGTAAATATAAATATAAAAGTTAAATTGCAGTTTTCAATAAGTAATTAACTTATTCTTAAATTTTGAATTTTCTTTCCCTCGAAAGATTTATTATTGACACAAATTTGGTCTGCGTGCGATAAATTTAATGAGTTATTAAATTTTTCTTTCTTTTTGACAAATGTACGACAGATAAAAAAATCTTAGTAAATAATTTTAGAATTATACAAACAAATATATTAAAATTTTTGCAAGAAAGTGACCAATACTTTTAACATATCGATCACTTTTTGAAAAACATGGGAGTCTGTTTCATTTCTTAGAATTGAAGAACCCTATTTCCTATACAACTGGAGAGTTTTAAAATTGTGCATGGAAACTAAATAATTTAATACCTTCTTATTTTCAAGTTCCGCATACTTCTTTTTCAAAACTTTAACATTAGCCAGATAAAATATTTCCAGTAATATTAACAAAGTTTAAAAATCTTTCCCTAATAACTATTGCCTAGAAAATACCAGAAAGTATATAAATAATACTTTCCCAGCATTTATAAGAAAACGAATTTATTAAAAAAAAGGTTTTCACAAATTTTAAGGCTACACAGTACCATAAAAATCCCGTTATTACCGATTTTTTTTTTACATTTTCTAGTGGCCCATATCATTGAGAAGCTTCCAGAAATTTCAGGGTCGTTAGCAAATAAGTTTTTTAAAATATTTAAATTTTATGAGCTATGGTTTTGTTTCGGTTTCATTTTAAAGCATTTTTCCACCTAAACCGAATTAATTAAAAATTTTGAGTTTTTAGTTTTGAAAGTTTTAATTTTAAATTTTAAAATTAATTAATATTATCTAAAAAATCCCCTTATTTTGTTTTGAGATTCATAAAATTTAAATTTAAAATTAAATTAGCGGCCAATTTTTTTCTTTAAAAATAGTTTCATAAAATGCTTTGTTATTAATTTTTTTTCCCGTAGAGAAAAGGCAAAGGAAAAACGTTCTCAGGTTGCTGTGAGAACAATATTTCGAAGAGATGGAATACTGCTGAAAAAATGTATCTAAAAAACAATCCTCAGCTGTACCCAAAATTAGACTTTGAATACAAGTTTCGAATTTTTAAAAGTTAAGATATAACAAATATTTCCTTTTAAAGTACCAAAATACATTATACTAAATATATTGTAGTACATATTTTTGTATTTTAAAGTCGTACCCCGACAAGACCTTATAACTTTCCTAAACGCCCCAATTTAAAACTGAAAAATTAAGTTTTAGAAAACCAGAATATTTTATTTTAAATTGTATCATTAATTTTTTTTACATAAATTTTGTTTCAAAACTTTTTTTGAAAATATTGTTTGATTAAGCTGAATAAAAGTTACCTTAACAAAAGCTATCAATATTATGCAAAAAAAAATTATTTTGTTATATTTAATTGAAAAAAGCGTTTTTAAATAGAACATAATTGAAAAAAAAATATTAAAAAATTTGGGGCTTTACGACAAAAGTTTTGTTTTTGACTTTACAAATTTTTAAAGCGTTTTTCTATTTTTAATTTTGGGGGATAAGTGTTTTTTTAATTCCCGGCTTTTTCCTGTTCATAGAGCCTGAATTTTTTTTTTATATACCGAAACGGCTCTATAAAAGTTTAAAGTATTTAGGGGTGAAATCTCTGGTTATTTTTCTAAAAAAAGCTAAAGTTGATATTTTAAAAATTTTCGTGTTTTTCCAAGTTTTTTTAGAAAATAATTATTAAAAATCAACAAGGGAAAATTTATTTTCAAACCATACTAACTTTTGTTTTAATAATTTAAGAAACATAAATAACTTAAAATGACTAAAGGGATTAAAAAAATTTAGTGTTTTTTAAGAATTTAAAAATTTTAAAAAAATTTCCCAATTTTTTTAAAAATTTTAAAATAATGGCTTGTCAAACTGACTTTTTACTTGAACAATCTGCTTAATAACAAAATCTAAATATAAAACATCAATTATTTTTGCTGTAACTGTCCCCAAAATATTTTTTTTTTTGAAAAAGGGTACCGTGTAGCCTTAACCCTTTCCATGAAATTGGCGTGGGGACAAATTTTTTCAGATAAAACAAAACGAGCCACCTAAAAATGATTTTTTTTATTTTTATTTATTTCAACTTAAAAATACAAACACGGAATCTGGATGCTTATATATAAAAATTCTGAAAATGAAGACTCAAGAAAATAATACACTGAAAGAAGTCTTATTTCTTCAAAAAAGAGTAACAAATAAAGATTTAATTTTTTTTTTTTTTTTACTTAAGAATAAGTTTAAAAAAAAATATCATACAGCAAAACAGAGAGGAATAAAATATAACAATTTCAATAGATATTTGTATGTTTGAAGTCATTGAGATAAATCCTAAGTGATTCATATTTTAGACAATAAACTTAAAAGCATGTAAATTTTTCAATCATTTCAATAAAAAGTTTTATAAATGTTTACAATATGCATTCAATATTCCACTGGCAAAGTGTTTCCCCAATTTACCAATTAAAAGTCAAAACAACTGAAAATATCATAAGCTATTTGATCATTACTTTTATACTACGGAGCACTTGAGTATGAAGAAAAACATAGTACCAACAGCAACTTAAACCATTTGGCTACAAAAGTACAGAAAAGAAACAAAAGTTTCTACTAAGAAACTTTTTCATGCCATTTTGGCTCAGAAACAAAGTAAACAGACTCTGTAACCGTGTGCATATTTGCTTTTTTTGAAAATTGTGATTTCTCTGCATCCCAAATCGAAGTGACGAGAATGAATTGTCTCCAGATCTGCAATTGTCCAGCGGCGGAATGCATTCGGGCACCAGACTTTAGTGTTTCTATCCTCTGTTTTATGATACCTTTTATGGAGAGCGTGACGAAGAAGGACGAGGACCATAACCACTCTCACTTTAAAGGAAAACATAGAATTTTACAACCTCCTGTAATTCTGTACTCGCGAGAATGAACAAAATGTTTGAAGAAAAAGTAAGATTGTTTTATTTGAGGACGCCCTTTGAGGGTCTAGCTGCTCTGTTTCTTTTATGAGATAGGCAATTATGAAAATTGGGAAAACCACTTTATGGTGTAATATGAAGAAGCACAGGAATTGAAAAGTTTGGTTTTTCAAGGAAGTAACATTTCTTGCTTCGAGAGGTTTGGTCTTAAACTGTAATTTTTTTTTATTTGAAAATGTTAGTTTGATTGATACAAAGGTTCCCCATTTCAAAGTACTACAGAAAAAATGAATACCCATATCTTTTATTTATAATTTCCAATATCCAATGTTTTAAAAACTTGCTATAAAGTTTTAATGTAAGCGTATTCACATATTCAATGATATTACACATAAAAATCTTATTAAAATTAAATAAACATTTAATCGTCTAAGAATTCTTTAGAATATTATTTTTAAAGAATTTAATTTAATTTGAGATTTTGTAGTTTTTAGAACACATATCTATTTATAAAAACTTATTTATGTTTCTTGTAAAATGTTTGTTTTTCAGGTATATATCGTTGAAGAAAGGATATTTAAGATTCAAAATCGTATGAAATATTTTTTTAAAAAAAAACTTTTTTAATTTGAAAAGTAAATTTTCATATTAGAGATAAAATTCAATTGAAAACTAAGTTAAAAATTGACTGTATATTTCTTTCAATTATTTTTATTGTAATATATTTGTAAAAATTTATTAAATTATGTTTGTAAAAAAATAATAAAAGCATTTCATAAAAATACATTATTTATGTACTTGTTTCTCTCTGTCATTTGGAATTGTATTAAAAATTATGTGCAAATGTAAAAATAAATGTTAAGTTAATCGTCTGGTTCTACATCAAGAAGAAAAATGACTGAAGAAAACTACAAGAATGTTATGTGAATTTCCTGCCAAAATAAATCTACAAACTATAGAAGGCAACTCTTTTCAAGTAAATAATACATTTTGATGTCTGAAAATTGGTTTTATATCCTTTTAGGTTTCAAAGTCAGAAATGTTTGATAAAGAAAATGAGGCAACGTACCTTGAGAACAAATGTAATGTCCCAAACGTCAACGTACAGTATGACAGATACATAACTACTGTCTCAGTTCCAGATATAATAATAGTTATTTCAAACAATTACTGAGTACGAGATTACTTAATTTTTACATAAATTCTCTTCCCAATATATAATATTAATGATGTCCTTGTCAAAGTTAACAATTCAGAAACATCGGAATGGCAGTAAAAAAAATTGGCACAGTTCCATAGAATTTTTTTTTTTAGTTTTTTAACATAATATATAAAAAAAATTACAAAAAATGAACGAATATCAATCTATTCTGCAACAAAATTAGGTACGTAAAGCGAGTCAGTTTTCTAACGACAATAATCATTTAAAGTATAATTATCATTTTTATCGAATGTTTCATATATTTTCAACTTAGCTTGTCAATTTTAACCTTTAATGTGGTAATTTTTTAAATTTCTATGAAAAAATTATATCAGCTAGTTTTTAAGAAATAATAAAAGGGAAATATATATGTACAAAAAAATTAAGCTGTTTTAAACTGAATTTCAGTCTTTTTTTTTTTTCGTTCAACATTGCCGTAGTGCTGTAAATTCAAAATTTTTTTTATATGAAATTTTTTATTCATCAAAAAAATTTTAAATTTCTTCCCCTTAATTTTTTTCCCTCAATAAACAAAGAAGCTAAAATTATAAGGGATTCTTTTAAGCAAAAACAGTTCTTGAGGCATCAGAGTTTTTTTATTTTGTGATTTCTGGAAAATTTCTTCCATCTAGTGACAAAATAGAGGTATTTCGTTTGCAGAAATTTTTTTTTTTCCCCGAAAAGTTTTGTAGGTAATTAAAAAAATATTGAGTCTTTTAAAATTGAAATAAATCTATTTGCAGAAATGCAACAGTGCAAGTTGGGGTTAAAACTAAAAAAAACGTTATATTACGAGCCAAAAAAGAAAATAACTATATTCTTGAGAATTTATTCACAATAAATTTGGGATGGTATTTTCAACAGAAAAAAAATAGAATTAGGATAATGCCCAAAAATTTTTTTAAGGTTAAAAAAAAAAATTTAAAATCCAGCGTTAAAAATTTAAACACACACCTACACTTCCAAGTGATTTTTGTTTTAGGTATATTCACCGATAACTTTTTTCGAAACCCGAAATGATGTTGCAATATTTTTGTTTTTTTGGGCATTTTTTGAAATATTATCCCAGGGTTGAAAAAAATAGTTACTTCTTGAACTACAACATTTGAAATTTATATAGTCCATTTCTTTCAAATAAACAGTATTCCAATCTATGTAAAAGTCTTAATTTTTTTCTATGCTCATCTTTTTTTTTTTTTTTTAAAGCTTCCTTTTTATACCCGGCGTATAATGCGCACCCGTTAATAGTTTTACAAATATTAGAATATTTTTTTTCCACTAAAATTTAAAAAAGTTCCAAAATTGATATTAGTTTTATGAATCATTTAAATTTGTTTTTGTTTGAACTTCCATACACTAAAAAAATCTTATCGTATTTCATTCAAATTAAGACAAATTGTTTCTTTCATACAATCGTTATAACTATAAAACCTTATGTAGAAAAACTTGCTAATGTAACTTATATTTCCTTAAATGGTAAAAATATTTATTTTTTCCTCAAAATTTTCCAGTATTTCTTTTCAAAAATACAAATATTGCTGAAAAATTGTTTCTTGCAACATTGCTTTATATATAATCCATTTTTTTTCAGTGGTACAACAGCCAATCAGGGCGAAGGCTTATTGTTCCCAAATCAGTGTTCATGACCTCGGGCATGGGTGCATGAGAAGCTGTTCCGGTAAGGTGGTCAGTCTGACTCAAAATCCCCTGTTGTTCCCCAAAAAAAAGCCCTGGTCCGTCTACCAACCCACTGAAGGGATAAAACTGAGTCTCCCCACAACCCCGGGCTGAACCCCTCTTTTGGGTCAAAAACTTGTTTGCACTCAATATGGGGCTCTATTTATTTACTTTAAGCAAAAATCCCTGCATGTCGTAATCTTACAAGACAAACGATTTAAATTTATTAATCAGCGCAATATATGTTTCAAAAGTAAAACAAAGTGATGACAATTATATTTTTAATTTTATAATTAATTTAGATTTCTTCAAAGAAATTGACAAGAATCAGTATGGTGAAGGCTTTGATAAAGTCTACTAAGAATAAATGAAACGAATTTTATTTACGAAAAGAACTATGTTTCAGTAAAAAAAAATGCAAAATAAAAGAATTACTATTCTATTATTTTTTCCATTGGCTATGGATGGATACGTGAAAATAAAACAGGATCGTGATATTTCCAAGCAAACGGTGCTCCTAATTAAAGGAATTAAGGAAAATAAATTACTTACAGTAGAAAAAAGGATAGGCTAAGTTTTCTGCGGCATCTCTTTTGTAATTATTTCCATAAATGTGATTAAAGCACATAAAAAAATTAATTGAAACTTATCAAAGTTCAAATAATTGTTCCCTTTGTTTTTATACACCTAATGGAACTGAATAAAACTCAACTTGTGTGGTGTTAGAAATATCATATTATTTTTCTAAACAAGTAGATATGTTTTTTTTGTTTTGTTTCAATTTCAATACACTGTTTAAAAACTATAATTTTATAAAAGAAATATTTAGAAATTTTTTAAAAACCATTCATTTTTCAAGCTAAAAATTAAAAATTTTAAACTCTTTTCTACGTGAATACAGTAATTCATTTTCAAAAAAAAATAATTTTTATCACATTTTTCAAATTTTCTTATTTATTCCGGAAGCATCGCTTGAATTTCATTATTCAAATCTTCAAACTATATGTAGTTTAATGCAATACTATTATTTTTTTTGTATATTAATAAAGCCCTTTCAAAATACAATTCGTTTTTGTATCGTTATGTAACAGCAAAAATATTTGTTATGGGTGTTAAACAAGGCTCTATAAAATTTTCTTAATTCTTCAATGAAAACACTTTAATTTGAGACCTGTATATTATCTTAAATGAATTTGCTTCAAAACGCAGCTAATCAGGTGTGTGTGTGAGAGAGAGAGAGAGTGTATGGGGGACTCTGTTGTGTTTGGGGTGCGTGTGTGTGCGTGTGTGTGTGTGTGTGTGTGTGTGTGTGTGTGTGTGTGTGTGTGTGTGTGTGTGTGTGTGTGTGTGTGTGTGTGTGTGTGTGTGTGTGTGTGTGTGTGTGTGTGTGTGTGTGTGTGTGTGTGTGTGTGTGTGTGTGTGTGTGTGTGTGTGTGTGTGTGTGTGTGTTTACAAAACCTTTTAACACAATAAATTGAAAAGATAGCATCATAATTGATTTATTTCTGTTGCCGAAGTTCAAAGGAACTTTATATTCAATGCATACTACATGAATTTTTTCATTTACTTTTATTTTATGATGCATGGAAACGCAAAGGAAAGTGATTTTCTAGAAAATACAGTTTCTTCCATGTAACAGAAATTAGTAAATTTTCCTTTTACATAACATTTCTGTATTCATAGCATAGTAAAAAATAAAGTGGCCTTGTTCGTAGAGTCCTAAAAGCTTTTTAATTTTCCTTTGTAGCAAATAATAATGGTTTTTATTTTTTATCCTATATCCTATAAAACTCTCAAAAATATTCAATTTATCAGGAAAGAGGCTTATTGTTTGCGTGAGAAGTGGTTTGGATATTGAGTACATAAAGTATTTTTGAAAATTGACTTCTGAAATGTTTCTGCACTAAATGTAAAATATTATTGATTTGTCCTTTTAGAAAAAATGGTACATTTTCCTTTTATTTCAGAGTTTATATGTTAGAATAAAAATTAAAAGTATTGGTTGTTGTAAATGATATATATTTAACTTAAAACGATAGAACATATTAAGCAATTGTTAATAAGAAAGAACATATTAATGATTTGTTTATAGGATAAAGCAGTACTTCTCAAACTGTGAGGCGCACCCCCCTTGGGGAGCGAGACAACTCAACGAGGGGAGGGACAAGCATATTGAAAAGTCGTAAACAAAAAATTATTTAAAAAAATTATTAATTTACTGAAACCAAACCAGCAAAATACATTCTGACATGATAAAAATAAAACCCATATTTATATTGATATATTACATTTATAAATGTATCAGTGCTACACAATATATTTTATAATTATTTAACAATACTAAGTTAGAAACAGTGACCCCATGAGCCTGTCATATATAAAATCATAGATAATAATTAACTCTTTCTTAATGATTTGTACGGTTTTTATTAATCCCTTTTCTGTCGATTAAAAGTTACGCAATTCGCTTCCCAATCCCAACCGTTTTCCGCGTAGGTGCGCGTAAGTGATATATTAAGGGGATAGCTAAGGATTAATAAAGAAGCAAATAATTTGAAATAAGTAAATCCTTCGCAAACATTGTCAATCCTTTTCCATTGCCAGGTCCTTTTATTGCATTCTAGAAAAGATCGCATTTCGGAGAGGCGTATATATACGTCGGGGAAAATAACGTTTTGGCTGAGCGAGACGTTTATATACATCGTTGGCACTTCAGAGATTAAAGTCGGATGGTTGTTTTAGCATGAAAATATAGTATTATTGAGAATGTCTTTTCTGTCAAAATGAAACTGCATTTAAAAGGGAAATACTCATTGCAATTTATTATTTACAAAGACCGCTATATCTATACTCAACATTTTTTTCATTCTTAATATCTTCTTCATTCTTATTAGTGAAACTAAAATATATACCTCACAATAGATTAATAGTTGCTTAAAAAATTTCTACGAATTATATATAAATATAATTATATTTGATATATTTCAAGGGAAGATTAACTTTTGTTTTTATTATCTTTATTTTGTTCCATATATATTTTATTCCATTAAATCTACTTCTTCCAACAATTCTGGGATACCCTGTATATTTGATGTAGTTGTGACTTGCTTTCTAGCTATTTTATTTGCATTTCTACATTTTTCACTTCCAGTGAAAGCTGAATTGCTTTTATTCATCCGATTTTAGAGGTATGTTTTATCAATAAAGGAATAACTAAGCTCGTAGTCTCCTTTGTTATTAATCTTTTGGTCTACAAAAATCTGTAAGCTTGGAAATTAGCAAATGAAATCTACAGAGATTCCGTTAGAAAAAAATTAAATGAAAATGTCATAAGGAGAACAGCTTTTGCTCATAAATTAATACATTTGCAATCATCATTTCTCAATATTTCCTATACAGCAGCAAGGATGTATAATGAGCACCTTTATTAAAAAATAATTTACACTATAAAAGTTTATTTTAATGACATGGTTCTATTCATTTTAACCAAGAAAACGCAGTTAAACAGTTTTTTTCAATAAAAGATTTTATAGTATTTTTATATATTTCACTTATTTTCCGATTACTTAGGAAAGTTTATGGATACAAAACTTAATATATTTTGCCTTCAGAATCATAAATATTAATATGACGATGAAGTATAAACTCTCGAATATTTAGAAAATGAAAAATTGGAATCAGTCTCGGAGAAAATCCGCAATAAATAAGTATAACAGGCGTCCACACACACATGTTCATTGAATTCTTAAAAATAACAATATAGTACACGTTTTCAGTTAAAATCATACGATTAAGTCACAATAAGATTTTATATTATTAAATTTAATAACTTATTAATTATTTTTACAGCCGTTGTAATTTGCATTTGTATTTTAGGTATGCATTTCCACTTATCAAAACATTTAAAATGTATTCCTCATTGAAAATATTGACACAAATGATTCACTAATAGTATTAACAGGGTCTTATTCGTTAAAAAACTAATTCTTATTATTAATTATATATAGCTCATTAAATATTTTATGCTTTATCACATAATAAAATGTTACTATACTGTTTTCAATTGCTAATTAATGCAAAAATGACATTCTTAATGTCCGACTACGTTAGGAACCGTGATTTTAAAAAAGCGCATAAATGGATAATTTCCATGATATTTAGTGTCACTCAGGTTAGAATAAATGCATAAAACTATTTTAAGGACATTATGACAAAAAAAATTTATTTAAATACAATATTTTGGCAAAAAATTAACTTAGAATAACCTTTTTCCAAATGTTCTCCTTTTGTAAAAATGCTTCTATTATTAATATTTTGCCTGTATATAGCTCAGACATCTGTTCAGAGGCTCAACTACGATTTTTGAAAAATTCACATTATTTTCAGAGTTACAACCATTTGAAATAATTACCGGCGTATTTTCTTAAAATTTCTCCGTTCTGTTTTCGTAAAACAGGGATAAATCCACTTCTAAGTTATATATTTTAAAAGTTCTAGTTGAGCCTCTGTAGAGAGGCCTGAGATGTATACAAGCAAAATATTATTATAATAGAAGATTTTTTCACAAAAGGAGAACATTTTGAAAAAAGATTATTCTAAGTTAATTTTTGCCAATATATTGTATTTAAATAAATTTTTTTCTCAAAATGTCCTTAAAACAATTTTATACATGTGTTCTAATCTAAGTGACACTAAATATCATGGAAATTATCCATTTAGGCGCTTTTGCAAAACCACGGTTCCTACCGTAGTCGGATACCTTAAGCCTAAAAATTATCTTATCGAAATACTTCTACAAATTCAAAGTTTCGTTATTCTTGTACAAATTTGATGGAATTACTTAAATATTATATATTCGTGAGTACTATAATATTCCAAAAAATTACTCTTAAAAGAGAAAATTGCTGTAACTGATCTAAAAATATTTTAGGTTATCGTAAATTGCTATAACTGCAAAACTTTTCCCTCATGTTGATTTAAACTTTTTAAAACTGACTCTTTTCATGAATTTCAAAATTTTCAATTATATATATCTGCCTCATTTTTTACAAGATTCTTTTTCTTATTCTATATTTTCAAAATATAACTCTCCCATTCTATAAATTAACTAAGATAATTGTGAAAGGTTAAAATTAATTTTACATTCGAAAACAAAAACAAGATATTTATTTTTAAAAATACGTATTACACGTAGCTTAAATCTTTTTAAAGATAAAAATGTGTTTCTTCCTAATATTGTTTTTAAGAATTTCCTTTGTGTGTGTTAGAGGATAAAATAACGAAAAAATATTTTTTGAAACTATTTTTGAATTAAAAAATTTAAGTAGCATTATCAAACTGGAAGATAAAAATTATTTGTAGGATTTTTTTCAAATAAAACAATACAGATAATACAAGTAAAGCAAATAATACAATTCATTCAAGTAAAATTCACATAATAGAGTTGAAAACAATAATGAAAAGCATAAGGCATATAATCTGCAATAAGAACTAAATATTAAAATTGGTTCGAATAAAAAAAAAAATTTAACCATGCTGAGAAATTTTATTTATCTATATGTTAATATACACTAAAGATACACATTATTCACCTTATTTATTTTTAAAATAAATTAAAGTTTTTTTAATGTTTCATTAAAAACATGATGCTTAAAAGTATAATTCTTAGGGCTATATGTTCTGAACCACACACAAAAAATGTGTACTGATTTTGAAATTAAAACATGGGACTTTCAGAATTTAGGTGACATTTAGACCATGTAATATGTCAATACCATTCATTTGTCGTGAAGAAAAGGAAGTGAATTGTAAACAACTTTTATTTACCCTTAGAACATTTTTTACTTAGCTCAAAGAATAAACAGAAATGAGATATGACGTTGAAACTCTAGCTTATCTCTGTTTGATTTTTTCTTTTATTCCACGCTTCCCCTTCATTTTCTTGAACAATGCTTGATTGTACAATTCTGGTAGTACTCCACCTTTTCTACTTTCGAATGTTGAAAAATGATAGTCCTAGCGAGAAACACTGTTGCCTTTTTTTTCTTGGTTTCCAATATCCCTTCCGAAAAGAATTTTTTTGTTAGAAAACTGCTGTTCGTTTTTAAAAAGGCGTATTTGTTACTTAATCGTAAAAGGATTTCACAATGGCCTTTTACTTCAGTTTTGAAGTAAAACTAATCAAAAATAAGAACTTTCTATTTTTAGAATACCGTGCCAGCGATTTGTCTAATTTTTGCACTAATAACTTTCTAAAGTCTAAAGTCATGTTTGATTAATTAAAGAATGCATAAGATTCGACGCTTCTTACGATATCTAATAGCAAAATAATACACGCAGAGCAGCGTTTCTCAAACTGTGGGGCACGCCCCCCTAGGGAGGGCGTGATAACTCTGCAAGGGGGGCGAGAACATATTGAAAAGTCGAAAACAAAAGATTATTTTAAAAAAAATTATTAAGTTACTGAAAGTAAACAATTTAAAATACATTCTGATATAATAAAAAATAAATACACATTTACACTAATATAATACACTTTTAAATGTGTCAGTACTGCGCAATGTATTTTATAATTATCTTAACAATACTAAGTTAAGAGAGAGAGAGAACAACATTAATTATTACCAATGACCCCCTCGAATGTGATACATAAAATTATATACATAAATTAACACTTATCTTGATAATTTGTACGGTTTATATAATTATTCCTTTAACTGTCAATTAAAAGATAAGCGATTCGCACCTTAATACCACCATTTTTCACGTAGCCCGCGCATGTGATGTATTGGGGAGGAATAGAAAAGGATTAAATAAGCAAATCCTCTGGAATAAGTATCTCCTTCGCTCTGTCTGTTGCATCCCAAGACCTTCGGAATAATTTTATGGAATGCAGAGCACAGAAAATTTCGTACTTCGGAAAGGCGTATATATACGTCCAGTACAATAAATGTTGTGGCTAAGGGAGACGTTTATATATGCCGGTGGCACAAAAGAGGTTAAAGTCATATTGTAGCTTTAGCATCGAAATATACTATTGTTGAATTAAATACATTGTTATTGTATGGAAGGGGGGGCAATGAAAATGATAGTTGAATATTGGGTTGCAAATATTGAAGCTTTAGAAGCCTTAACATAGAGCATAATGTTACCTACATATAGAGTAAACTTGTCAAATACAGACACTTGGACAATATGGGTACATTTAAGCTGATAATCGTATCTATATTATACATAATGGTTGTGAGATGAGGCATTCACACTGAGGCATTTGCAATGCTCGAATGTCATGGCGACTGCTTGGTTTGTTTGTATTGTTGTGTGGTTGAAACACAAATGCAAACTGATAGTACAACTACTTGATATTTCAAATTGGGGGCATTGTTATATTTAGTTTAATCTTAAGTAAGATTTAATAGGTAAAATTAATTTATTTTACTTGAAACTTATAAATGGCTACAGTCTTATGTGAGTGTAGTATTCGTTGGCAGGACCGAGCGGTTTCGTTCTTTCTGCCTTCGACAGCAGTAATACCAACTATTGAAAAATGTCATTACAACAAATACGGGCAGTGAGATTGAAGGTAATATGGGTTAGTTGTTATGAAGTAATGCTTTCGACCCCTACGCTCAGACCATCCTCTTGTCCTACACATCCTTTGAGTTCATTTTCCTCTTTAATAAATCTCTTTCATATAATATCTTAGGTCAAACTATAGCAGCACATAGATCTTCTACAGTCACTACTGAATCCTCGCAGTCAGGAGCATCACTTTTGGAGGAGCTGAGTTCCATTCCAAAACCAAAACCCACTTATGGAAATCGTGGAAGACGTAGAAACTTGGCGATAGAGCTGACAACTGCATAAGATCTAGCATGTATGAAAAAGAGAATTGGCCTGGGAGGTCGTAGATAGGGAGTAGGGGCAAAACACAAAGCAAGAGCAAGTTCCAGCAAACACAATGCAAGCTGCATTTGTCCGGTTTGTGGTGGTTAAAATCAAGAACAGGAATGAGTGTAATGTTGAGTCCTTTATTCATGCTGATTCCATGAGAAATACGTCGAGTTAGAGGGTAACTCCTTCTATTGTAATGAGTATAGTCGGGGGGAAAGCTATTTTTGGGGAAACCCCAAAATTATGTAATTTTGCACCCCAAAAAACCTTGACTTTCCCTTTTTCTTTTGTAAATTATGACAAAAAGTTTTTTTTTATATTAAACTTTATTTTATTGTAGATCTATAAATTCCAATAATATTCAAACTAATTCTTAAAATTGTGAGTGTTAATCTTTTGTTATATATTTCATTTGGGTAACTCCTAAGGATCCCCACCTAAACTGTATGTCTTAGGAAACAAATCTCAACACCATATATCCCTTGTTAAAAAACATTTAAATAATATATATTCCTTGTGTTTTTTTTTTCTAGATATTTTTAAGTGCTAATATTTACTAATTTCCAAGTTTATAACCACTCCAACATTTTTAAAATAACTGAATCTGATAGATTTACTCATTATTTAAACTTTTAAGTGTCAACTGTCAAGTACTTTTTTGAGTTAATGGTAGGATTAAAAACTATCTGACCCAGCACAAAAATAAACAACCCGACTGAAGCCAAATTACAACTCTCGTTGGGAAAATATGAAGAGTTAAGCTGACTGAAAAGATCTTTGGTTTAGAAAGGGCTTTTAGGCTGGTTTCACTCGAGACAACTTTGTGCCAGTCAACTCATTTTCTGTCACCACTCCTCTTGTGTAAAGAGGGAAGATAACTTATTTCACACGCCAACACAAGGTTGACTAATAAGTGAAAGAAAAAATAAAAAGCTTAAGTGTAGATAAGTTACAAGAGAAGCTCCCAACAAGACATACTGCACTGCTTTCTCACTGGCAAAAACGGGGGGAAAAGAAAAGAGAAAGAAATTTAACTGGAACAATCCACGGGTTTGGAAATATACGTTTACAGTATATACACTAATGTCCATAAATTAAGGATAATGTCAGAACCGAGAAATAAAGTTTCATATAAGGCTTATTTGAGTAGTTTGCTGGCTCGATTTGTAAATATGCTTATTCAATAGCTCATAATCAAAAAATTTCTTTAAAGGGACCGACTAGTTGGGAACCCAAAATTTTAAAAGCGCATAAATGGATGCTTTTCATAATTTTTAAATGGCAAAATTAGAATCGTAAAAAATTGTTTTTAGGAATTTTACAAAAAAATTATTTAAATACAAATTTTTGGAAAAATAACTTAGAATACACTTTTGAAAAGTTCCCCTTTTTGAAAATGCTTCTATATAATAATAATAAAGTGAATTTTTGAAAAATATAACTTTGAAGTAGGTTTTTCATATTTTACAACAAGGGGGAAAAAAAAGAAAAAAAGCCCATAATTATTTCCCAAATGGTAACTTTAAAAAAATAAAAGAATTTTTCAAACATTCTAGTTGAACCTCTGAAAGAGGTTGAGCTATATATAGACAAAACATTAAAAAAAATAGAAACATTTTTTCCCCAAAAAGGGGAAAAAATTTTAAAAAGATTATTCTAAGTTAATTTCGCCAAAATATTGATTAAATAATTTTTTTTTCAAAATGTCCAAAAAGTTTTATACAATTTTCTAATCTAGGAATTAAATATAATGAAAAATGTCCATTTTTGCGCTTTTTAAAACACGGTTGAACGTAAAAGGGTACCAAATTTTAACAAAAAAACTTAAATGATCTATAAATTACCAATTGTAATTTGGGTTTAGGTGGTTTTGCGCCAGCCAATTTCTCCAAAAGGGGTTATACGTAGTAAGTAAAAACTTTGAAACAAAAAACCCGGGTGGAAGGGTTACAACAATTTTTTTTGACTTGAAAAAAAACATGCAAATGTGAAATTTTGGGGGTTTTGTTCTGAAACAAAACAAACGGGACTTATTCTTTAAGCTCATTTATTAAACAAACGATACAGAACAAAAAGGTTGGCGTATGTGTGATGCCATTCATAAAAACAAGGATTTTCCCTCTCGGCACTATTACAAAAAATACTCTCTTTACAAAACTTAATATTACACTACTGGCATGATAATTAGTACATTATACGTCTCCCGTGTAATGAAATACAGTCCGTACAATACTTAGGCATGCTGAATATCAAATTATCGCCCTGATCTTGAGGAAGATTACTCCTCTAACACACTCCGGAGTTCCGGTACACATGTAGGACGTGGTTGAAGGGCTGAAACTCGTTGACCAAGCATGTACCACGCTGTTGGATTCAACCAATGAATGCTGGCCCCTCCTATTGGGGGAATAACTCAGATTAAAAAATTCGGGTTTGGAAAGAAAACGGGGGTTGTCATCTATGTTTTAAAAATTCAGGGCACCCCAAGCAAACTAAATGTGCCGAAAGATTTCCCCAAAAAGTTGATTGTATGCATGGTCCAATTTTAACTTGAGATTTGGGGAACCCCGTAAAACCCTAAACGAATTTACACCCTCGTGACCGAGCTGAGTTGGGGGCCCGGGGGACCTGAGTTCTCAAAAAAGTTGACTTTCGGGTTTGTCTAAAAACCAGACTCGTTGGAAAAAACACCCTCTCATTGTTCATGTCTACTCCCGCACGTTCTCACTACATGCTAACCATTGATATGGAGTTGCCGTAAAACATCTTTGAAAATTGGGGCATATGACCAAATTTGTATGAATATATGTCGGATCACGGTTTGTATTGAAACTATCGTGCATGTGGCTGAAGACATCTGATGAAACAGGTTGAATGCTCTACTCCATCTGTTTCTTTTTGTAGTTACTTCCAAACATCGGTCTTCATTCGGCGTTGCAACTAGAGGGTGATCTGTACTGTAACGTCTATCGATATTTCCGTTATTTTAGAATCGTTGCTTAAGCCTAGATATAACACTATGGGTAATTCCAAGTTTCTCTGATACTTCTATCTAAGTACTCTATATTCCATGCTGCCGATAATTTTTACAAGGGGAAAAAAAAGGGGCTTTCCTCATACTTTTTTTTTGGTGTCATAAATTTTCCCGGTAATGTCACTGAGTGGTTTTAAAAAAAAGGCTTGTGACCTTTTAACGTCTTTTGCCACCTTTCCCCCATATCCCCCTCGCCCGCCTTTTTTGTGTTTTTAAATATTGTCATCTGGTGACCCCTGCATATTTTGTTGAAGAAAATGTGTGATAATTCTAAAAAATGAAGTTTTTAGTCTAAATTTGTTCCCTGAATTACCCCAATTAATAAACATGATTGTTTTTGGGAGTTTATTACATGGGGTCCCAAAAATTTTATAAACATAAAGAAGTACATTTATGGTAATTTAATTCACATATTATTTTGATAATTCGTACTATAAACTGTTTAAAAATGTTAAATCTAATCATGTTTATGCCAACGAGAAATATTCCTCTGGGTGTCAAAAATATATTAGTAGGGGAAAGAAAGAAAAACTAAATTTCAAGAAGTTATAAGTTGATCTTATTTCTTGGCTGCTAAATAATTCTGGCTATGAAATTGTTTTGACTATAGAAGTTATATTTCAAGCTTTAACTGTAGGAGATCATTCCGCACAAACTACACAGTCTTCCAACAGAATCGTAAAAACTGTGAAATTCATTGCAGAACCGTATATTTATGCAAAAATGATCAAATAAGAAAATAACAATGAAAATGTCAGTAACAAACAAGATCAGGTGATACAGATTTATGACTAAATATTATAACTGATAAGTTTAGAATGTTTTGTGTTAAACCTGGACCGGTACACACATTTTCCACAACGCACTAGTTTAAAAAGGTACCAAACGGTTAATACCAGCTTCGCAGGTGGTTAATGTTTTAAAGGATGTAAGACTGTCTCTATTTTTTTTTCAACTTTCCAAAAGTAAAAGAAATGTACAATATCTACACCGTTTATAGGAGACTATAATAATTGCAGAAATCTGTCAACCATAATTCAAGATCATGTGCATTCCATTTGTCACTGTAATTTACTTAGGGCTAGGAAAGAATTACTACAATGACTAAATTTATGTACTACAATAACTAATTACTAACTATTATAATATTAGCAGAATATAAAGCTATAGAATACCCAGTTTGTGGGACATTTTTCAACATTGTCATTCATGCTGTTGTTGTGTTTAACCAAAGCTGGATCTTGTGACACTAAATTCCACACTCAATGATAAACAATCTTATTGCACAAATATAAAACAGATTTAAAAATATAACAAATAGTATTTCTGATTTCAAATGAATCTCTGTTATAAAAACCGCAAAAAAATCGGAATTAGAAAACATTTCCGAAAACTTTGTTAAGTTTTATTACGAAGTTGTAGGCGTAAAAACCTAATTCAGAAAACTGGTTTGTTATAGGTTTGGATTTTGAATGAAAGAGATGTAAATAACGCATAAGACATTGTTATAAATTTTAAATAATAATTATAAAGAGCTATTTCTAAATGCGTTAACTGTGTTAAGACATTTTTTACATTACGAGTTACACAATAGCAGTGATTAGCCCATTTCCATCAAATTAAAATTAATAAAGAATTATCTTCGGTCAAGCATATGTACGGAACGCTGAAACGTCATCGAAGCAAAACTGAAAAAAATAGTAATTTTTCGAAAGTACTTTCTCCAAAGAACAACCTGTATAAAAATACTAAGCAATGGAAACTGTATTTAAAATGTTTATAAATCAAAACCATGAATTAAGAACTGTTCGTAAATTTTAATTTGGATTTTGAATTTGAGGATTTATATAACATTTTTTTAATAAAAGTTTCATTCAAAATACCCAGAAAGTTAAGTGGTTTAAATATCTTTAGCATTAATAACGGAAATTGTTAAAAAAAAATTTCTTTTTAACTTACGTTTTTTTTTCGAGATTAACGGATTCTACATATAAAACTAACCCCTTATTTTAACAATAAAAAGAGTTTCAAAAACTTTTGGATTCCGCACGAAACTTTACGTAGATTTGCATATTAGAAGAGTTAATGAATATTTAATTAATGCAAATAAAATGTACCTAAAGGAGAGAGATGGATCTGCTACAAAATCTTCTGATGTAATTTATCGAATAAATTTTCATTTACATTTATAAAAATGTATTATCGTTCATTGATAATCCATTTTGATTAATAATCTTGCCTTCTTCTACACTGACAAATTCTAGATTCAAAACTAAGTATTAAAAAATAATTTTATTTTGGAGAGAATCTCGTTTGATGAAAAAATTCTGTGAAGGACAGAAAACAAATTTTAAACAAGTTTTATTATATTAGTTTTATAATCCTAAGTTATAATACTCCTAGTCCTAATGTACATATTAATGAAAAAGCTTATTATTGAATCCATACGAACTCTTAACACGTGTATTCAAATAAGAAATTTTTTTAAGTCAATTATGATATATATTTATGAAGTATAAGAGGTTTTTTGTATTATACAAACAAAATTGTTAAATTTATTGCATTCAAATGAGACTAGCATTAATTTAAACTAAACCTACAAAATTTTCATTTTAAAGTACACAATTTTATATTTTTTCATAAACCACAAATAAAACGTATTACCAGTAATAAATATACTTTATAATTAATGATAGGATAGTAAAAGTAGAAAATAATATTTAAATCATTTTCAAACATTCAGAGTAGACTGTATTCATATGCTTTAAGCACATATTTTCTTACATTGAAGACAAAAACAAATAATTTTTACATATTTTACCCGTGGACAAGCAGTGCAACACCCCTTTTTTAGGGGGATTAATGTTCTTTTTAATATATTCTGTGTCAGTAAAGCTTCTTTTGAATTTTTTTGTTAATGTTTGGGAAATCCGATCTCATATCCCACTGTGGCTGCACAAGATCCATTCTATCTCCTCTAATAATATTGAATGTCTCATTTATTTTCAGGAAGAACCGAATGATAGACAAAGGAAGCATTAATTCCTGCGGTATTAAGTAGATGATAAAATATTCGCAATGGCCAAAGGTTACACACATATTCGCGATACATAATATATACTGCACATTTCATTAGTGGAATCAACACCACCTCTGTATTATAAAAATTTACGATTTCAAGTTTCATCTCTCCAACTTTGGTTACGAAATCACGCAGTCATCGAATTCACTTAGTTCATTTTTCAATCTGTTGATACAGTATCTAATAGACGACAAAGTCGCTATTTCTCCCTTTCCCATGGAGTTTTGTCATAATTTCTAGAAAATGTTTTGAAATTTTTTTTAAAAAAATTGTATTTTACAATTATTTTATAGAATTATATTATTTTTATACCACATTTATTGAAATTTTAAATAAAATATTCATGCATATTAATATATCTGAAAAAAAAATGTAAGCGGAAAGACTAAAACGTACTTTTTCGTAGATGCTTCGAGTACGAAAATATAACTCAATCACTCGGGGTGTTCTCCAGCACCCCAAATAAACTTTGAAGGTCGTTACATTCCAATCGTTCTAGCGAGATTGATTACATCAGGTCTGAAGGTTCAATGACCTAAAATGGGCAGCTACAGAAAAAATCGTGGCTCTGCGCATTATTTTTAGAATTGTAGGAGGCTTTTCTTGCTGCTGGGGTGTACAGAACACCCCGCGCGAGTGATCGCGGGTTAAACGATATAGATTAATCACTATTATTTTTATTTTTTAAATGTAATATTACGTATTCTTACTTTATAGTTATTCGAATTCCTTAACTTTACAACTACAGTTTTGAGAGACAAATTCATTTTTTAAATTTTTGTCATCAAGTAAACTAAGTAATCAAGTTTTTTTTCTTTCGTCTTATTTTTTAAAATTATTTCAATATCTTATATCCGTTTTCCTCTTTATTTTGCTTTAAATTCCTTATTTCCTCTTTGCCATCACTATAATTATTTTTTTTTCTTCCGTGTTGCCATCAAATGTATATATTCCTATTTTCCGTTTTGCCAACACATCTAAATTTTTTTTCCGCTTTTCTATTCCTAAAAAAAATTGCAATTGCCAACGAAGCAATCAATTTATTTCTTCCTGTTTGTATTTTCATAAATAAAATTAATATTTTCCCTATTTTTTATAAAAAAAGGATTCTGTTTTGTTGTTACATTGAATTGTTTGCGCTTCAATTTTTTAAAACTAAAATCTCGAAATTAAATTTGAATTTTTCCTTCTTTTTTTAAATTTTATATATTTATTTGTTCATTTATTTATTTATTTGCTTTTTCTTTAATTTTTTTCCCTGAATATGAAAAAAATTATTTTGTTTAGTTGTATTTTTATTTTTGATAGTAATTTTTTTTAAAGCAAAGCTAACAAGTGTGAAAAAATGTTTGCTTTGTTACAATAATATAACAGATTGTTTTAAGAGATGATTCTTGGTATTTCACATCTTCCTCAGTTAGAATTAATTTTTTTGCTGTTCATTTTTAAAAATTGTTCTGCAATGAAATACAGTGGCTCAGAATGTATTTTGGTTACTAAAATCGCATTTTTAAAATTATTCTTTTTTTTTTTTTTGACAAGATAAATCTTTTTACTGAGAAAAATTCACTTTATTGTATGATAAATTAATAATCTCAATAAATGAGTTTTTATGTTTTAGATTATTTATCACCTTTTTTTTATTTGTTAGTATTGTACTTCTTAAATGAAATACAGTAAAGCAAACCGGTTATAGTTATTGTGTAAAAACCTTGTAATGTGTAAAACGGTTTGAATTATGGTGTTTACTCCTTAAAAATCCATTTTTATATAAAGCCCCTGGTATGGAAATTTTATCAGGAGTGAATTTTATACAAGCGTTACTTCCGCCGAAGAAGTACAATAATTTGAACTGAATATGACAGTTTTGCCTATAAATAACGTTCCTATAATGTTAGCGAAAAGTGTCTGTGATTTGTGTCCTTTATTAAAGTCACTTCTTGGTTCAGTTTCATTGATATTTTTTCTCATATTATCAAAGAAAAATTGAAAAGTTTTTAAAAGTAGCTAAGTATACTTTCTCTTAGTTAAATTATTCACTGGAATAATGATTTTTGTAGTGTACAATAACAATAATAATAATAATAAAGAAATTGAGTTGACTCAGTCATTCCGCTTAACCATTAACCTTAGCATGAAGAAAGCCTTCTTCCGGGTTAACTGGTTTGACGTACACCGTACGGGATATACCGAAAGCTGGGGAGCAACCGGTTTACCGGGCAATGATATTTTCTTCTTTCCATTTTTGATTTGCGCATATTTGTAATTATTTTAGTGAGATTATTATTGATAGTGTTTTTTTATGAGATGCAGTTTGTCTATGGTACTTAAACACTTCTCATCCGGGATTTTCTTCGGGGTAAAGGCGGGAATCTTTCATTGGAACTAAGGCAGCAACTTAGAATCTTGAAAATATCTGATAAAAGACAGGGATTGGCAAGTTAATGAGAAATTTGTTGCTTGAGAAGCTAATAGATAATCCAAAAAAAGCTAACATTAAATCTCTCCCGTTGCATATAAGTATTACACCGTACTCCAAATTATGAGTGCATATATATATAGTATAATAAATAAAATAAGATACGAAGTGAAAAAGTTGTATAACCTACAATGCAAAAGAAGAAAGAAATTCAAGAGACAACAAATGAAGATACAAAAAGTGTCTTTGGACAAAAATGGAGACCTATTATGATTTCTAAAGCTGTCACTGAATTCGGCCAGTGATTTAGGGTAAGAAATGTTACCTTCCCCGTACAGCAGAAATGTTCGACATAATAGTAAAAAACAGAGCCCTGTTGAAAAGTTAAGCCTATTTGTAACGTATGTGGATGATAAACCAGAGAGTAAAGTAAAAAGAAATTATGAAAACAGAACAAAAATGTTTCTCTCATGGAGAGGAATATTAAGAAAAAATTCTGCAGAAAAAATTAGGACAAAACTTACATGTAAAAATGCAAACCATAATGAAAAGTGCAGACAAGCAACTTATACAAAATTCCCGCTCTAAATGATGTAAAAATGGTAGTGTTAACACAAGAAGCAAAAAGAAACAAACAGTGGCACCCCTAGATAGTTATTTTGCAATTAAACAAAGCACATAAGATATTTGAAAATTTTAAAATTAAACTAATTGTAAGATATTTTAAATAAATAAATAATCTAATATAAAAATAGAGTTAATAAAACAGAAATATATTTAAAAATAAATTTGCTTGGATAGTTGTATTCCAAGCAATTATTACAGAATTTTTTTATAGTTGCTCTGTTTTAATACATTATCAGTAACTAAATCATTGTTTATTTTTATAAAATTTAAGATAATACTTCTAAATATTGATAGGGTAGGTTACTACACCAAAATGGCATTTTTATATTGTTAAAATCAAAGGAGCCTCTTTTATTAAAAGTATTACTTATTAGCAAATTATTCTTAACGTTTAATTGAAAGTTCAAAACGTTAGCTGACTCATTATTGTAATTAGTTTTTAATAGTTTTAAATAGTGGGGATAATAATTAAAGCTAGGTACAAAATCTACTATATTACTAAAAATAATTAGGCCATCTATGTATCCAAAAAGTAACAAGATTCGTAACTAATACTTTCATTTTCATTAAAGTGCAAATAAATATTGGCTAAACAGTTACTAGCAGGTCCAACCGTATAAGAAAATAGGTTCGCACGTTTTTTGTATGTACGAGAGAAATTCTTTTAAGATGTATGAACCTTTTTTTATAGCAAACAGAGTGTACTTATAAAAAGCAAATATTTAGGGTCTTTTGTGTTCCTCAATTACAAAACTAAAAAACAGTATCATGACTTAAAAACTGAAAATAAAAATAATTTTTTTCTATTTTCACATTCTGTTAAGTATTATGCTTCATTATATGCAATAAAAAAAGTGTACATTTTTGTAACATTTTGGGCAAAACAATTTGCAATAAGCAGCGCAATTTGTAATTAGTAATATGATATATGCATAATTTGACCACTCATGGGATTAAAGAGCAATAAATATTCCTGCAAATTTAAATTTTTTTCATTCTTCCAAATTCATAATATACTCAAGGATTTTGGAAGTTTCAGATCAGTAATAAACCTAACTAAAAAAGTATTGGAATACACAAATGTTGGAAAATTAGTGTATTTATGTTTTAAAACCTTATAGGAATAGAAATCCATCCATTTTATGAATCTTACTTCACATGTACATAAACTATTTTTTCTTCATAGAATTCCTTTTTTTTTTTGTATTTACTACAAAGCTTTGGAATTATGCCAATTAGCTATTACTGCCAACATCCTATATTTCCGCACTGTCAGCATTGATAAAAAAATATTGCTATTATATATTGAATAGGAAAAATTTATAAAAGAATTAAATCTCATGCACAGATACATTAGGAAAAGAAATAACTAATATATTTCTCGAAGGGGGCACCCATAACTTATCTGCCATGCTGTGTTTTGATAACATTCTAAGATCGTAATAGTTATATATATATATATTTCTATTATCAGAACTTGATTAATACATGATTCACTGTAGTGAAAATACTCCACACACACAGAAGGAGTAAAAACAAATTAGGTTCAATAAAACAAGGAATCAAAAAAGAAACACCATCTGAAAGTCAGCAGATTTCAGAGCTTGTAAATGTTTTCTGGTCCTCTTCTATCTAACGTCGATGTAGACCGCAGGTCAATATGCAGGTGCTTAGAATCTATTAAGTAATTCTCCCTGCACAAAAACAGTTTGGAGAGTCCATGTATACTGTTTATAACTTTAGACTATATATGGACCCACCGTTCCTCATTTCCAGCCTGAAGGCAGCGCCCACATGACTTATCGGGTGATCTGGGACCTCATTTAGCTTCTCCCTTCAAGTCGTCACAAATCTGTTCTTTTAAATAAGTTTCACAGATCTTTTTCACTCTATTTTTAATAACTATGCTTTCAGATTAGTACGAGATTCCTCTCTGAAAGCACTGTAAAACACTAGCGCCTTTTTTAGCTATAAATCCTCTATCGCCTTTCCGTAGATATCAATGTGGAAAGGAACCCAGTGTGTAAAAGAATATTTTTTAAGGTATAAAGCAATCCAAAATTTTCTATACAGTTTTTAATTCTAACAGAATCTGAAAACTCCAGATATGTCTGAACTTGTATGACAGAAATGGAATCAGAAAATATAACGACATTCTCTAAAGCCTCCTTTTCTAAGCAATAATTATTTAAAAATCGTTTTCATAGCTTGTACTTCCCCATCAAACATTGTGTTTCGACCTAAGTTTATATAAAATGCAAATAGTATTGAGAATATCCCAACTCCTTCATTTCCATCGTGATCCATCAGTACAGACATGAAGCCAATCAGGCTGTGGATATCTGGTTGTAAGTTTCTAAAGCAATGGCTTCTAAAACTGTATCAGAAAGTTCTTTCTTCCGTATCTCTTTTGTAAGATACGTTCTTCCTTTCGGCAAGAGTGTTAAAGAATCAAGTGGAGGTGGCATAGTTTCCTGAAAGTCTGGGATGTTGAAATACGCAAACAATAACTGATTTGATGGCAATCTAATAATCTTTCCCTATAAACACAAAACCTGCTGGATACCAACCTCAATAGGCAAATCTCTAGTCAGTAACAACATAGCATTTGTTGGGCTTGTTTTAAGGTATCCGACTACGTTCGGAACCATGATTTTAAAAAAGCGCATAATTGTATAATTTTCATGATATTTAGTGTCACTTAGGTTAGAATACATGTATAAAATTGTGTTAAGGACATTATGACAAAAAAAATTATTTAAATACAATATTTTGGCAAAAAATTAACTTAGAATAACCTTTTTTCCAAATCTTCTCCTTTTATAAAAAATGCGTCTCTATTGTATTAAAATTTGCCTGTATATAGCTCAGACCTATGTTCAGAGGCTCAACTACGATTTTTGAAAAATTCACATTATTTTCAGAGTTATCACCATTTGAAATAATTATCGGCATATTTTCTTAAAATTTCTCCCTTCGGTTTTCTTAAAACATGGATAAACCGACTTCCAAGATATGCGTTTCAAAAATTCTAGTTGAGCCTCTGCACAGAGATCTGAGCTATATAAAGGCAAAATATTAATACAATAGAAGCATGTTTTACAAAAGGAGAACATTTGGAAAAAAGGTTATTCTAAGTTAATTTTTTGTCAAAATATTGTACTTAAATAATTTTTTATTGTAATACTATTCTTAACCTAATTTTATACACATTGTCTAATCTAAGTTATGCTAAATATCTTAAATATTATCCATTTACACGCTTTTGCAAAATCACGGTTCCGAACGTAGTCGGATACCTTAACTGATCCTACAATTAAACTTAGAGCTTGGTTTTGCATAATATCCAAATCACCCATCTGTGAAAAAATAGATTAGTCATGTTCGTCAGTTCAAGGCTGGCATTGTTTCTGTCGATTCCTGGTGGCTTCTAGAGACCAGAGATAGAGAGAATCTAATGCACTTTAAATCTATAAACGTTCAGAGCTATTAAGTTTGCACGGTTTGGAAATTTGGACACACAGCAGAGTACTGGCCTCGCTACTTGATCGTAGTTCAAAATTACAAGGTCCTACGCCAATAGTCCAAATATTATTTTTAAGGAAGACGTTACCAAGCAAATAATCAATTGGATTAGCTGCAGTCAATGTACATCGATTTATCAAAGCTTTATGTTTTGACCCTAAAGTGACGCTTATCCAGAGGACAGAATTCACTATACTCGGTACCGAAGCCACGCAACATGACCACTAGGCAAATGTCATCATCCTGTCCGGAGGCTGTTACTGGCTTATGTAGATGCCGCTACATTACTCCCCAAACAGTGATTCGGTGGATCGGTAAATGAACGAGATTTTTGTCATGACAACCTTGTGTGTTGTTGCTGTTAAGTGGTGATGTTGCGTCAAGTGAGTCTGACAATTTTGGTTGCTGCGTCAAGTGAATCTAATAACTTTGTTTGTGTCTTCAAATGCGCCTGATGACTTTGTTTGCTGCGTCAAGGGAGTCTGATGACTTTTAGTTGCTCTTTTTACGGGTAGATGGACCCACGTTAGATCAGAAGATTTTGCCTTTTGTCTTTCTCAGCCAAGGTCAGCCATGAAGTGGCGCTTACCCAGAGGACAGAACCCGCGACGCTCGATACCGAAGCCGCGTTGCATGACCACTAGACAAAAAAGACCACCCCTGTCTGGAGACTGTTACTGGCTTATGTAGATACCACTACATCAGCTTGAGTGCCGTGGTACCACTAGTGGATCAATGCTACGTGTAGGGTAAAATCCTATTGTAACCTCTTATGGATGCATGGCTCATTTAGCTGTACAACCAGTAACCAACACAGAAAACGTCATAAGGTACATTTTCTTTTATTGAGATTGTATAAAATTACAAAAGTTTACAAGATGTCTTTGTTGCAAAAATTTGAGAAATAGGAAAATTAGAATAAGAATTACCAATCTTTGTGAAATTGCTCGAATTATTTTTGGAACAAAAAACCATTCCACATGCGTTACACAAGTGAATTGTCATTTTTGTTCCATTTCTTCACTTCTTCATCACAAATAGATAAATGCTTATCATAGTCATTATTGTATTCATCGGTTTTCGCCAAATATTCTCTTTCAGTAACACATTCGTTGAAATCAAACGACGATGTGCTATTGGCAAGAAAAAGTAAAAAAAAAATAAATAAATAAATAGTAATACAAACTTTAGAAAGTGATACACACGAAACACACACGAACGTTCTCCTTAGCTAGATACAACAGGAAAAATTAAATGTTTGTAGTAACATCTTTGTCAGTATCCCTAGAAATCAGGGATTTCTGGCAGAGTTAGAAAAGTCTGTTTGGTGCACAAGGCAATACCTGAAAAAATACACCAGTAATGTACAAACTCACATCTCCGGAATTCCACCTTAATATCCCTCTTTAAAAATTCTAACCCCTTTTAGATATACATTTTTTGAAAGAAATCACATTGTACTTTGTTATTTTCATCATTTCCTTTATTTGTGATTTACAAGAGAGAGTAAGAAAGAACTAAATTACACTTCAGAATTCTATAAAAAAAAATTTGCGTAACTCACAAGAAACATTTTGCTATGAAAAGTGCTTTGATAAAAAATTTTCCTAAAGATATATGTAAAGTATACAAGATTTAAAATATTATAATAAATTATTATTATAGTATTTTGAGTATTACCGTTTAAATGTCACAGATAATATAAGCTTTCTATGTCAAAACATATACTGGAATAAATTATTATTAAAGAACATTATTTTTAGAAAAATAATTTTGTTTTCTTACAATCAATTATCTATCAAATCATGTTGAAAAACTTTTTAACTGTTTATTTTTTTAAATAATGTATCGATACTTAATCTAAATAATTATTTATTTATTTCAATATGACATCAAAAACTAAATTTAATACTGAAATACGTTTAACATGAAACACAGGCTTATTTATGGCACTGGTCGCCAAATCACGTCACTTCAGTCATTTCCCTCTTTTACTTGTTAAAAAAATTATTCTGTTTGCTAAAAAAAATTTTTCCTCTTTTTTCCCTTTTATTGTTATTTAATGAATAAAGAACTGTATATGATATATATTTAAATATTTTACTGGCTTAAAATAATTATTTAAAATTGTTAAATCGGTGTTACATTATTCTTCATTATTCCCTTCCAAGCTCATTTTATTTCTGGATTATGGATTAAAAAATATCAATTCTTTTAATGCTTATTTTAAAACATGCATATCTTTTTAAGCATACAGTAGAACGTCGTTCATCTGAACGTCTATTATCCGGAGCGTCAAATATTTGGACCAGTTTTTTTTCTCAACTACATGTACTGTTTATGAATACGTTTTCGAACAGTGCAATGTTCAATATTTGTTTCACGTGAGGCCAAAAGTGACGGGAAAATTCAAGATCAGGGATATTTGGGGAGACTACCGACTTTTTGTCTATTCGATCCCAGAATGTGATAAAGAAGATGTAGAAACCTGGACGGCATGCGGTGCAGAAGACTGTGGAATTCAGTTGCTATATGATGACGAGATTGTTTTCTGTTCAAGAAGAATCCGACCCTGTCGACTTTTGCAGACATCCATGCATTCTCCCGGATTCAAACGCAGATCCTACGATTCAGAATTCAGCGTCGTTAACCACTATGCCGAATGGGTGGCTTGAAGAAATGTAAAATGTTACTTTGGATAATGTGTTAAAATATTGTAAAAATATTGATTGGAGCACATGAATAATTATTTAAAAGAAAGAAATTCGAAAGGAAATCCGAAATTCTTTGATAACACTTAAAATTTGAACTACTGGCATTTAAATTAAAGCAACTAATAAAAAATATTTTATGCTGAAATCAATTGGGATAAGAAATAAATATTTTTCATTTCCTGTATATTTTCAGATTGCAGCAAAAAGCGTTCAACCCAATTTTCTTAATTACCTATCATGTAACAGAAAAAGAGAAACTACTTTCTAAGAAGACAATAATGTAAAACAATCTTATTTTTAACGTCAACTTCCTCATTCTCTGAAGTTTCGCGGAGTTGTAAAATTCTACATTTTCTTTTAAAGTGAGAGTAGCTGTGATCATCAGTGCCGCTCGTCACGCTCTTCTCCAAAGATGTCGTAAAATAGAGGATAGAAATACGAAACTGTGGAATCAGAAAGCATTCGAAGATGGGGCAGTTACCAAGTTGCGGACAATTCGCTCCGATTTCAGATGTGAGGAAATCATAATTTTCTTAAAAGTTTTATAAGAACACTGTTACAGAATCTAGTGTTTCTTTCTTTGTCTTTCTGCCACAATGACATAAGAAAAGGTTTTAGAAGAAAATTTTGTTTTGTTCTTTTATTTTTGTAGCCCAGTGTTGCAAGTTGCTGTTCAATTCCTGACATTTTTAAAGCTTGAAACATACTTTTTCTACTTTTATGAAGATAATACTATCTTCGTAGTAGTACAATATAACCTTTTATTTTTATCAAAATGGGATGAATATTTGAAAGATGAAAACGTCAAATTGTTCTAAGGTATATATTTAGACACAGTTTCTGCTTATAATTTTAATCTAGGTATTATATATTCATTTTCTCTCTATATATATACATTGAAATTACTCTATTTCATTTCTATTTTTATTGTTGAAATTTTTTTTAAAGAATACTCGTTAATTATTGTGAAATATTATTTTCTAATATTACCAAGTATTGTAAAACACTTAGAGAAATTTAGATATCGAAAATAAAATTGAAAATAGACTTTGAGGTAAATTACCGAAGAAATAAGCAATAAAACAATTAAGCTTTGAACAAACCCTTCGCATTTTAGCTCAAGTGAGTGTTTGCTTATCTAACTATAATTCTAAATCAAAGTTATATTTGTTACGGATATTTTATTTAGTCTAGTGTGCTTTTAATTCAACTAACTAATTCAAACAAACGGTGCTAACTCAAAACAGATAAAATTTCTATTGGATTTAACGGCATTAATTAATATAATAAATATTAGGTGTGTGTGTGTGTATGCCTTTTCCTTCTATCAGAAAGTAACTCTACTATTATTGTTTATGAATAATATTCTCCAATTTCTAAATATAATTAAAAGGCATTTTTAATTCGCATAGCTATATTATGTATATATATTATTTACTTATTTATTGCCAAAATAAAAAAAATAATAATAGAAAAATATCATGGTAAGAAAGAATAAATAAATTACAATCTTAAGATACATATTCAAGAGTTTTATTTGGCATATTTACGCGTATACTTTTACATACAATTAAAAATGAATCAATATTCTTATAAACTTAAAATATATTTTTGCTTGATTTTCAATTTTTAAATTCTCAATTTTTTTTCCTTCACAATTTGCAATTTTTTGACTTTAAAAGCAATTTTTTAGATTTAAATTTCTAACTTGCATTTTCATTTCAAAATGCAAATATCTATAAGGTACATAATTTATCTATTTTCATCGCTGACCTCAGCGGTATTTTAAAATAGTTTTAATGAATTTTGGAATCAGAGTTTTTGTTATCAAATTCAAAATAGTCGTATACGTACTTTCAACACAAACAATACGTGTTTTGAAGATTAAAAACCGGAAAAATTCACTTGATGTTACATTAGAGTAAAAAGGCTTAACGTAAAAGTAGATTATTTTTGCGTATAAAAAAGTATTTAAAAATTTAAAGGTAAAGTTCCTTGAACCTTTAAGAAGACTGAAATATCGTTTATATAAGAAGACTTCATCATAGTAGAGTTTAACTGTAAAGTAAAGTTTGAACAATTGACTAATCTTCATACGAAGATCAATATATTTGTCTACTTGTAAAAGTTTCTATTAGGGTCTTCTACCAATCCTCTTGGGGAAAATATTCTTTTAACTATGATTTTAGTTTAAAAGCTGCTTTCCGTAGAGATGACTTGATTTATGCAAGTAACATCTATTATACTGTTCCAATTAATTGGGACAAGAATGGTTTTTTTTTGTCTGAGTTGGTATGTGATTACAGGAGATGCCCCGAGCCACCTTAAGCCAGTTGTGCCTACCTAGAGCTAGTGTAACGAATCGACATTGAATATAATTTACTCGTTTGATTGGTTTTAATGTTTCAGTACTTCAATTATGAAGCCTTTCAGTGAGGCTGCTTGTAGTTATAATTTTGCGTTCCATGAAACATGTGTTACTTTTGCTTTTATTCAAATCTCTATATTACTCTGAAGATTATTCTTAAAGAACGTACTGCTATGACTGTGAGAGATATAACTAAGGCAATTGGTGTAAGAAGATCAAGTTTTCAAGATTTCAGATCATCGTCTCCAAAGAGAAAATGGAAAATTCAACTGTAAATGGAAAAAAACTTCAAGAACTGATAAAATTTTACTAAGAAATGGCAAAATAAATCCAAGAAAGACAAGCACGTACCTTCCAACGGATTTAATGGATTATGGTGTTGAAGTAAGTACCTCAACTGTAAGGAAACGGCTTCTGGTAATTGGCCGTAAAGCAACAAGATTGAAAAAAATTCCATTTCTAACTTAGAAAAGTATGAAGAAACACATTTAGTATGGGCCAAAAAATTACCAATCATGAACTGTTAAAGACTGGAAGAAGGTTATCTTCAGTGATAAAACACATTAATTTGTGTAGGGATACAAATCAAGTGAAGTTAGACGAAATGAAGATGAACCAGACCATATCCAACACATTGTAAAACACTCCTCTAAACTGATCTTTAGGGTTTTTTTCACATGTTGCACTGAAAGCTTAGTTCCTCTTGCAGGCTTGATGAATTCTATCAAATACATTGAACTTTTAAGAAGTAGGATTGTTCAATTCATGGAAATTTTGCAGACATTTCAACATGTTTTTTGTCTCTTTTTCACAACTCGAAATTGGTCCAGACTTTTATGTGGAAGAAAAATAAAATGCATATTTGGCCTAGTGTTTCACTAGACATAAATCCTATTGATAACGTATGGTATATTTTCAAGAATCGTTTAGCTGAGATGAATTGCACGGCAATAGAACAAATGATAAAACAGGCTATACAAGTGTGGTTCCAGGATGATGAAGTCGAGAACATGTGCGCTAAACTAGGGGAGTCAATACCAAAATGTGTGGAACATGTCATTTCTGCTAAAAGAGGACATACATCGTACTTATATAGAGATTTTTCAGTCTACTTGAAGTATGTAATAAATAAAAGCTATAAGGCTTTAGAAAAAATCGTATTTTTCTATTTGTCCCAATTAATTCGAACAGTATAGTATTGAAGTGCCAGTTGTTGATTATGCGATATAACGGTTAAGAGTTAATCTTAAGCTGAGAAATAGAAGTGTTAGTAAGGGTCCCGGTGATCACGTATTATAAGTTTTTAATAGTAAAAAAGAGAAACCCGGGAAAGGGAAAATTCAGCCTTTGCAGCTGAAACTGGCTATCAGGCTGCAAAGCAAGATCATTCGAAAGCTTTAACCCAAGAAAAGATTAATAACTTAGTTATTTTGATTTCGGGTTAAGATTTTTTATTGCTCCCAAATTTAAAAATTTATAAAAGTGCATTTCGTAAAATGTTAAAAGATGAATAATATTATTTATTTTAAGATCTTGTCTGTGTGTGTGTGTTTCTCTCTCTCTCTCTTCTTCAAACCCTTCCACACCTGCGATCTCCGGATCGCGACTTACTACTTTATTTTAAATACTGAATGATGCAATGTCAAAATTCACATATAAATAAAAATAATATTAAATTGAAATTTTATTAAAAAGAACAATTTCTCAACAACTTTTGCTTCGCCATCCTTCAAAATTATTCTTAAGGTATCCGACTATGTTCGGAACCGTGATCTTAAAAAATCGCATAAATGGATAATTTTCTTGATATTTAGTATAATTTAGATTAGAATACATGTATAAAATTGTTATATGGACATTATGACAAAGAAAATGATTTAAATACAATATTTTGGTAAAAAATTAACTTAGAATAACCTTTTTTCAAAACGTTCTCCTCTTATAAAAAATGCTTCTATAATAATAATATTTTGCTTATATATAAAGACTTCTCCATATAGTTTAAATTAGGATTTTTGAAAAATTCACATTATTTTCAGAGTTACCACCAATTGAAATAATTATCAACGTATTTTTCTTAAAATATCTTCCCTCTGTTGTGTGTAGTATATAAAATATGTGGAGATAAATCCACTTCTCTAAGTTACATATTTCAAAAATTCTAGTTCAGCCTCTGTACAGAGGTCTGAGCTATATACAGGCAAAATATTGTTATAATAGAAGCATTTTTCAAAAAAGGTGAATGTTATCCGTTTATACGCTTTTGAAAAATCATATGTCCGAACATAGTTGGATAGCTTAACTTGGCTTCGGTGTTTGGATTTTTAATTTCGAAAAGATTAAGTGCTTGGTCAAGTAGTGTTCAGTTGAAAATTACAGTAGAGTGAGAGAAACAGTAGCGTTAAAAGAAGAAACCACATAATAGAACACAAAATAATTTTTATGTACCTGTAAAGGCTATGTTATTTAGATCGGTAGAAGTTTGGTGACAAGAATTGAAATAAAATGGTATTGTTTTGAAATGGAAATGGCATTCGGGACCATAGTTTCCCCTTGTTGATCTGTGAAACCCAGATACCTCAAAAAGGATATCTTTTTATTTATTGTTCGATCGATTTCATGTAGAGTTATTCTGGCACCATTGGAATTACGGTTATTGAGAAGAATGGTCAACGTTAACAAAGATCCCATTCTTTGAATTCTATACAAATGAATGTTGTAGAAAATATGCTTAATAATACATCAAGACGTTGATAAAGAGAAGTACGGTGATTTTTTTTATCTTTGTTCTTAATTTTGTCTCCTTTCTACATTGATAGTTTTTTTTTATATATATATTATCTCAAACATTCTACCTAAAATTATCTAATAGTGATGTGTCTCTATATATTAAAAGTAATCCTCTATGTATTTCAAGTTTCAAAGCGATCTTGTATGATACGAACTTTAGCCTAAATGTGTCTGTTTTCGCAAATAAAAATCGGAAGGGGCATATGGTGGCTGGTAGCCATGCCACCAGAGGGGCATAATTCGCTACTCCCATAAAAATTTAAAATGAAACAAAAACCAATATATTTGAAACTAATTGAAAAAATATTTTTTTAAAAAACTTAAGGTAGTATGAAAAGTTAAGAGTAAAAAATTCAAATCTGCTGTTTCAAGATGTAGTGAAGAACAGTCCTCTGAGGTAGAAATCCCGCAAAAATGTTATTTACTCAAGCCGTGTACGAATCTGTGTTGGAAACCTTGGTGCAGTCAAGGTGAACAGATGGAATTCAATTCAGATTCAAATTATGCCATAAATTGGAATTCCGTCTCTTCTATGCTTCATCGGATTATGATGTCTCAAGAACTATATTGATACAAAATACATTCATATATAAAATTTAGTCGCAATTAGCTAATTCCTTTGCAGTGTATTTTTATTTTATGCAACTCTTTTTCAAGTAAAAAACAAATTTTTATTTTGTGTTTTCTGTTTTATTAAAGTTTTGTGTGAATTGAGAAACATTATCTTTAACAAGGTACATTAGAAATAACATTTCAAAATAATGCTTCATGTTCTGTTTACAAATCTATCAATATATTAGTTGCATTCTAACTGTTGAACTATATTATTCCGTGTCGCCCAACCGGTACAGTGGTTAGCGATGCTGACTGCGGTGCTTTAGGTACTGGGTTCGAATCCCGGAGAAGACATGGATGTTTGTAAATGTATAGTGCCTTTGCGGCATGGGAGTACTCTAAATAATCGTCGAGTCGCAAGTCCTCTCGTGTGGTTGGTGGAAGGGGAAGAGAGATAGGAGGCCCCTGACCACCTCCAGGGTTTTCTCCCTCTAAATTGGGGGTGGGAACCGAGGCAAATCGTGCTGTCACCTGCATGGTTGCTCAAAGCTAAGGCTAACGACAGGCGTAAAATTTCTAGCCATTAACCGCGATGAATTTCGCGGGCCTCGATCTGACTTCGTCAGGCAGATGGCATTAGTCACAACAATATTATTCCGTTTGTAGTATTTTACAGAAAATATAGAATGAGCAAAATAAGATTGTTTTCTACAGATTCAGAATATATACATTCTCATAATTATAATATTCAAGTATTCCAATAATGGCAAAAAAAATCTATCTGTAAAAACATTTTGTGTATACATCACACCCTGTAGAACAATTGCGATACTGTTTCTATTACAGCAATTAATGGCTAAGTAATTTAGTTGTGTGTGTACCCATGGAATAGATGTACTCCTAAAAAATATTTAATCTGCAGACACAAAACAGTAAGCTTAAATGATTTAAAAATCATATTTATAATTCTTTAAAAAATGCTTACTTTGCATACATATAAAGAAAATGATGTTCAATGCAAATTTTACCGTCCAGACTTCAAAAAAAAAAATTGAAGGAAAAAAAACATATTTCTCTAAATAAAGCATTCAAAAGTCTTATATGTCTCAAAATAAAATTTAGATAATATTTTTTTTTAATATGTAAAATCTAAATAACATCTAAATTAATTGTAATTTTTTTTAAATATTACAACATTTTAACAAATAATTGCTCAAGTATGACTTCATTGAGCTCTTTAAGAAAAACTAAAGTATACTACGATGTGTAATTAATATTAAATAACTCAACAGAGTGAAATATGTTGCTTGATTATTTTTTCTGCAAAACGTTCCACGTGCTCAGAACATGTATATGAGGATCAAATGTAATAAATATAGCAAAAATGTTTTCAGAAAATAGCTAGATTTCCTTCAAAGAAGTCAAAATTGTTTTTATTGAGACATAAATATCGATATGCATTCATAGAATTCAGAAGAGATTAAATATTTTAAACCAGTATATCGACCATTAATAAGACCACTGCAAACAAATTCAAAACGAAAATTATTTTTGTATATAAGATAGCATTCTACTTCAGTACTGATTTCATGAATGGCTTAGCTGTGCTTTGATTTGATGACTCCCGGTTTGGGTTATTTAATGCTCAGAGACCTTTTCAGCTTTGAATGCTTCCGGGAAAACTTTGCCGGTGATTTTTGAACTGCCTTTTAACGATATTCAATATTTGAAGCGATCCTATTATAATCCCGTTATCAAAAGGGGATTGTGGCCTGTTAAGATCTTAAGCTTTATTCCCCAAAACGATAACAAAGGAGATTCATATGCTGTTTTTGATATTTTTTTTAAGAGTTGCCATTTAAATTTTTTTGTAAGTCCTTATAAATAATAATATTTCAGCAAAAACAAACTTACAAAAATTTTAAAAAAACGTGACAAAATTTAAGTTGTTATATATATAAATACTATTTATTATATTTTTTTTCCCAAAAAAGTTTTTTTATAAATTTTTTTTAAAAAAAAATTTTTGAAAACCCAGTTTTTTTTTAGAGCAAGTTTCACAAACGGGGAGGAAGTGATAACCTAGGGAGGGGGGGTGCATGTTGGAAAGTCGAAAATAAAGGATTTAAAATAATCATCAATTTACTGAAAGGAAGCAAAACACAAAATACATTCTGACATAATAAAAAAGGAAATATATATATCCACTCTGAGTTAAAATATTTATAAATGTATCATTACTGCAAAAGTTACTTGATAATTAGTTTATCAGTATTTACTTTATTCAATTAAAAACAAGTTTAGTAATTACTAGTGACTTCCATGAGCTAGTCATATACAAAATTTAAAACTTATGTTTATAATTTGTGCCGATTATAATTAAAGTCACATTGTGGCTCTGAGGTCAAAGTGTAATATTATTACAAACAATACGTAGTTGTTGTATTTGGGGGGTTCGAAGTAAATTATGACTGAAGATTCGGTTGCGAATATTGAAAGCTTGAGTAGCTTTACAGTAAAAATAGTTTTAATTCTGAGTTGATATTAGAAACTTAATTCAAGAAAGTTGTAAAAATTAACATTACAAAGACTAATGAATTGAATCTTATTTTAAAGTACCATTGGCTACAATAATTATTAGGTTCCAAAATGGCGATATTCTCTGGTAACTCTTACTGCGAAGCAAGTCACTACTGTCGTGGTGCTACTAAGGTGAAGAGCTGTTGAGGTCGCTGTTACGGCAGAATCACCTCGGAAAGGTGGCCAAGCCGTTTCTCAAATGTCCGCCCCCTTGAGGGCGTGATAATCCTACAAGGGGACGCGAGCATATTTAAAAGTTGAAAACTAAAGATTATTCAAAACATTTTTAATTTACCGAAAGTAAGCAGACAAAATCTTTTGACATAATAAAATATAAAATACACATTTACACTGATATAATACACTTATAAAGTACCTGTACTGTACAATGTATTTTATTATTAATTTAACAATACTAAGTTAAGAACAAGTTTGATAATTACCAGTGACCCCATGGGCTTGTATTAACATTTATCTTGATGATTTGTACGGTTTATAATTAATTCCTTAACTGGCGATTAAAAGTTACGCGGTTTGGTCCCCAGTGCCACGGTTTTCCACGTAGACGCGCGCATTTTGATGTTTTTTTTGGGAGGGGAGAAAAAGGAATATAAATAAGCAATATCCTCTGAAATAAGTAAATCCATTGCAAAGACTGTCAATGTTCTTTTATTGTATTTCAAAAACCCTTTGGGAAAAATTTTTTGGCTAGCAGTGCACAGAAACGATCGTATTCGGAAGACTATATATACGTTCAGAAGATGAATCTTTGGCTGAGCGAAATGTTTATATAAAATCGGTGGCCAGTAGCACACGAAGATTTTCAAGGGGTCCGGGGTCGAAAGTTCACCATTCTTTACATATCCTTGATTTTGTCGATTTTCGGGAACAAAATAAGTAAAAACTAATTATTGAATAAATAATTAGCATTATTAACAAAATTAATCATTAATAACAAATACTGTTTAAAATTTTACGTACTATATAAATTGAAATTATAGTCAATCTGGAAAAATCAGTTTTGGGGTCGGACCCCAGGACCCTCCCCTTTTGTGCGCCACTGTTGGTGGACTTTGGAGGTTAAAGTCGTACTATATTGAATTCAATACAATGTTATTGTATGGAGGGCGCGATGAAAATGATAATTGAATATTGGGTCGCGAGTGTTGAAAGTTTGAGAAGCACTGCCTTAAGATGACATTGAGATACCCGTAAATGTGAGTCTTGATAAGTCACAGTTTGGTGAAAGAGAGTTGGAGTGTACTATGGCGTAGAAGAGTGATGAAACATCTAGAGCAGGGGTACTCAGCCTTTTTTTTTACCGGGCCACATACATATGTCAACTATTTCTCCCAGCCGCAACGTGAGAATTAATGGAGGTGGGGAGCACTGTAGAATCAAGGACGTTTAAAATGCGAAAAATTGATCAACATATTAAAACTCATAATTTTGGAATTTAATTTAAAAACGGTATTAAACTCTATCAAACTCAACTCCCGAAAGATAGGTTTTATGCATTTTCTACCAAGTTATAGAAAAACAAATTCTTTCATCAGTATCCAAAAAAAATCCCCCTCAAAAGAAATTTTGTTTCTGTTAAAATTTTTTTAAAGAAACCCAAATTTTTGTTAGTTGTATAGTGATGAGTAAAATTATATTTTTTTAATATACATTTTCATTACAAATTAAAAAATTTGCTGATCCATGTTTTTATCTTCCCTCGACGAAATAATCAAAAGAAATAACATCCTGGAAACAACATTTGTTCTTTACATATTTTTCGTTTGGAAGACATAAGGGTTAATTAAAAAATTTAAATTTATTCATAAAAAGGTCGCTACCCCCTGTTACTTGTTATCACTTTCTGTAAAATTATAATAAATAAAAGACCACAATTGCACCAACACACACGATAAAAAAACTGATATATACGATTTTTGATTGAAAAAATTTCCCACATTTGTAATGATTTTTTTTTATATTATTCCAATTTTTTAAATGCAATAAACCCTGGGGCCACTCAGAAAATTGGGGGACGCCCCGGGCCCGAATTGAGTATTGATGGTGTATAGTATTGAAGCTTGTAGAAGTGTTTCTGTAGTCTCTGTGGAACTCCTTAGCGTATCAAGAGTCTCTGGTTTTCCTCTTTTAGTGTATCTTTAAAGGAGACCAATTAACCCTTTATCTAGTCTCTGGTTTTCACCGTTTGGTGTATCTTTAAAGGAGACCATTTAACCCTTTATCTACCGACGGTACTTATAAGTACCATTCCCTTTAAAATCACATATAATAGTCATTTTTAAAAACCTGATGATACTTAGCAAAAGTTCTTTTTAAAACCCCCCTTAAAGATATAGGCAACATGGGTTCTGATGAGTTTTTAGGGAAAGGTGAGCAGTTTTATAGCAGAAAAAGCGTTTCCATGACGCGTTTTCAGCGGTTGCAAGATTGTCTTTTTTTGTTCCGACAAAATAGTTTATGCGGTAAGTGTCTTTTTTTTTTTGTTAATGAAGACCTTAGGAAACGATTTGACTATTTATATAAAGTGAACACTGTGTATAGTTATTTTCACAGTTGAATATCTTTAATTAATTAATTATAGTTCTAACTAATTAAATTTCCCAAAGTTGAGTATTTTGTTTATATATATTCCTTAATTTTCACTGTCGATACTACTCAAAAAAATATATTGCATGAAAAAACTGCAGTAAAGCCTAATGCGGTAGATAAAGAGTTAAAGCTGTACTTCATGGTTTTCAAATCCCGCAGTGCTGTCATCATCTTGTTTCACGTAAATGCAACTTTAAACTTGAAAATTGCGTTTTGGCGCAAACTTGGAGCGATTTTGAAATTGTCCCATAAGAGGTGCAACATTGTAGAATTTTTATTTTTTATGATCACCTTTTTTTCGTAATGTAAAAAAGTGATCATAGAAACAATATTTGCCTATATTTGTTTCATCGAATCAATCTTATATTTGCTTCATCGATTGATTTTTATAAGAAAGGGAGTTAGTATTTATCCACTTTGAGCTACCTACGATCTAATGTTTTCTCTTTATTTATTTATTTTTTTTTTCCGTTTCGTCGGAAATTTTATTGTTAGAAATCTCAAAATTTATTTTTATTCTCATTTTTGAAATTTTACATTATTGGTTTTTAATTGAATAAATATAGTTTTTTTTTCCATTTAAAGAATTATTACGGGTCAATCAAGTTTCCTTACAATGTATTTTATGTATTTTTTTAAAATATCCATATTACCAAGAAAACAAATACTTCTTCAAAATTATATCAAACTATTTTATCGCACTTAATTTTCAGTTGCTTGTGATTTTATGCGAAAACGCCGTAGTTTCGCCATAGTGGCACTAATACGCCCTAGTGTCTGTTTTCCTTCAGACAAATTTGATTGAAATAAATTTTGAACCTAAAAATAAAATATCTAAATCGGTGGTTCTTATACTGCAATTTGCGGATCCCTGGTGATCCGCAGCACCTTTCTAGGGGATCTGTGGAATTTCTCATGTAACGTTGAGATGTCCGTGTTTTACAGACTCTTAAAACAAGGAAAGCCTCGTAGAAAAAATGAAAGATGGGCCATACTGGACAAGATAAATAAATAGCCTTAATGAAGAAACTACTATAACTTGTATTTTGATCATAATTCATGTCAAAATGTTCAAAATCTTGGGGGATTGCGATGTCACCCTGATACATAAAAGAAGGGGGGGTGGGGCACTGTGATCAAATGTTTAAGAACCGTGATTCTAAGCATTAAATATGAATGTATTTAGTACACATTAGTTGCATGGTCTGTAAATCAGTTGTTAATACATACACTAATTTTGGCGATAAAATCAAGTAAAAATTAATGAATCGAATAAAAATAATTTGGAAGGAATGTTCTGCATTTTCATTTTTGCAAATAAATTTCATTTGCAGTATAAATTGTATTAGTAATTTTGACTCACTGGTTTTAGAATATTAAAACACAACAAATAAATTAACAATATTAAAATGACAGAAACACTGATAGCAAAATTCTAGTAGTCGCTGATTTCAACAAATGTGTCCTCATAATGCAGATAACATTTTTTTGTGTTCACCAACCATAATTTCTAATAACACTTGTGATGTTCATTACTCTGTAAAAAATTATTGTCATTTTTTAATGTGTATGTAAGGATCTGGTTTTTTGTCGTAGATATAAACAAATAAAATATGATTACTCGTGAACGACAAAAATTATTCTCGCTGACTTCCAGCAAAAACTATTTGACATAACCCGAGAAATATTGATAAGGAATTTTACGGAAATGCATTCGATGGAAGTACAAAATGCGAATAAGCTTTTACATATACGAATATACTTCAAGGCAAACTATCCTCTTTATCTAAACTCTTCTATAAATTTATAAGATACAACCAAGTTCCCTAAAAAGATTATGCAACATCCTGTCATAAGAGCTTAAGAATACGCTCATTATTATTTCTGCTTCACTATTTTGCATCAGAATTACATTTTTATGGCCGAGATTTTGGAGCTCGAGTAATCACGATTTTCAGTTAAGAGAAGCATTTGAACTGTAATTTCTACTTGCATTAAATATTTTTATGGCCTGTATCACTATCATTTCTTGTCTATTATCAAATATACTATGCTACTATTATAGTTTATTTTCAGTGTGTAATAAATTCAAGCGGCAGTTCTTGATCATAAAATAACCATGATAATATTTCAAAAGTTTTTCAATATAACTAATCTTAAAGCTTTGCTTACAGTTTGATCATAAGAAAAAATGTAAACAATGAATATTTTAGGTATTCCATTACGACTATGAAAATTTTATGATACGTTTATCTCTCTCTCTCAATATCTGTATCTTTTTTAAGATCTTGTTTCCAGTCATTATTATCATTTTTTGCATCTTCTGAACAAAAATATTTGAATATCCTCTTTTATTAGGATTTTAAATTCCACTCGTATCAGTTTACCAGTAAAATGTCCGTCTTGATAACGGGCTATAAATGTAAACCGTGAAACGATTTCTAAAACTATAAACTACACAAAAGAAGTCGCACAAGTCCTTTTCAGAGACACAAAGTGCTCCTAGTTTAATATTATAACTGTTTAATTAAATTTATTGATACTTAATTTGGAACTGTGCAGTTCCATAACCACGTAACTTAAGGGAACAGAAATGCACGATGCGATAGAGATTGTAATGTACATGCATGTAGATATGAACACTTCGATAAGCTCCTCAGCGTGCAACAAGGAGTTTATATCCTAGAGCTGAAATGTGTAGTTCATTTGTAGTAGGCATTATTCTTTTATGTTACTGCAGATACATTCCCATAATTGTTTATATTTAATAATTTAAATAGATTGTTTCTTTCTTTCTTCCATATGTTCATCTGTTTGGTGGTGTATTTACAGTGATCCTACACTAAAATTCCTCAATCAATTCATATCTGATTACCAAAAACAGCCTATAATTTTTCACCGTAGGTCATCTTAGTGATTGAAATGAATCATCCGTCCGACTTTTTATTTGCCTTAATTTTTTATATAATTTCACTAACGTTAAGGAATTGTAACAATAGGTCATATAATCTGTCTGAAATAACTACGCACAGCTACTCTGCTATCGAGTTAGACAAAGTTTAACAACTCTATATTCACTTGTTTAACTGTTTGTGTTCTTAGTTAGTATGAGAAGTGGGTATTGCAGACAGGCATTTTATAATTAAATGGATAAAAACCTTCTTACTCACCTTTTTCCAGTATGGATAGGTGATTCGGCGGTGTATTGTTTTTAATTGAAAGAGAATCAAATTGTACTAAAATGAGGAGGCTATTTAAAGTTTAAGCAAATTTTATTGAAACATGTGTACTAGATTTAAGTTACGTTACATGCGACGTATTCAGCGGGCTCTTACAAAATCACATCTTCTGTTTATGAGTTTCTTCGACTCTGTGAAAGTTTGACAGTTGGCGCTGATGGTTGAAGTTGCATAGCAAGTTTGCAAAAGTGACCACCGAAGAAAAATTAACCAAATGGGAAGAAATTAGGTACATGTTCTGTACTTTTATTCAAAGTTACACTAAGTGTAGCATAGAAATATTCAATGATTTGCTTATATAGTGCTTTGTTTAAAACAGTATCGTTGGGGGTGTCGCAAAATATAATACGTTACGCCAATATCTAGTCCCCGCGTAAGCCGTTTTGGCGGCAGGCTGCCCACTTAGATGTCTTAAGCGGAGGTCTTCTCTCGTGACTGCTTGCATACATGTTTCAATTATCGAGCGAGATTGACACGAAAAAAATGGTTTGAGATGCCTACAAACCGTTAAGTCCCGCAAAGAACGTATCTACCTGGGAAGTTGAAGCACTAAAGCTGGTAGTAGAAAGAATTATAATTTGCAGTATCCCGAGGATTCGTAATGCCAAAGATCCGAAAAAAGAAGGTCAATACTTAAGGACTTAGAATCGCTTAAACGTACTGCCTTGCTATAAAAGTGTCACAAATGACAAAGGAGTCCGGCTTTCAAATAAAATAACACCTTATGCATATCACCTGGTTGTTCGAAAGTAAAATGGTAGTCAGATGAGTACTTCACTCCTTGCCACCTCGTCTCCAGGTGTCCATGGTAGCCGAGTGGTCAAGGTAACGGATCGTGGCTGGCTTGTCATGAGTCCGAGACCATTACCACTAAAGACCCACCGTGTAAGGGCGCGATGCACTTTGAATCTTTCTAGAGCTCAAACGTCCTCCCGTTGGTATGGTAGTCATGAAAAGGGAGTGCCAGCTCAGGTGTCGTCCTTGTCACTTGACCATGGTTCAAAATTACGAGGTCCGTCGCCAAAAGCATTCGTGTAGCTGAGCAGTGCGACGCTAATATTCACTCACTCACTCAATGTAAGATCACTAAGATTCATTTGGGATTTTGCTTCCTCCTCTTCTCCAGTCTGTGATATTTCAGGTGAAATGCGGGTGACACCCTTGCAAACGAGTAGTCAGGGAGCAGGATAGTTACGCATACGGCAAACCCGCATGCCTCTTGGTATATGATACATGAAGCTCAGGAGATATATAACTGAGGTTACATATCTCCTATAACCTCAGCTTTTTTTTTGTTTGCTTAGTTGCCTAGTAAAGGACTTTGAAATCCCTGGTTACACGTTTTATCCATCACATTTCGGATCGTCAAAACTGTGTTCCTTATGTTCTGTCCTTGCGTTCTGTCGTTGCTCTCGATCGACTGCTGCCATTTCTCTTACGTCTCTACCATGGCCTCTCCTATATCCTTCTAAAAATCATCCACAGCAGCGTTTATCTTCCAGACCTAAATATGGAGCAACACTACCTTTTGGCCACCTTGTATCCCTTAGATGAAAGTGTTCTTTTAAATAGTGATATATGTATGTGTTGTTTCTTCAAGTTCAGTTAACATGGTCGTTGGAACCTTGTGTTCTTGAAGGTTGTGCATTACCATTCAAATGTCCTTTTTATACATCATCTGGGTGTTCCTTTTCAAAGAACTGGAGCACTATCACTCAACTAAAGGGTCATAGACAGCCAAATATTAAATTTTTGTATAATCCGTCACAATTTATATGTAAATGTACGTCATCTGATCCATCAATATCTGCATAACTGCGAACAGCCATCACTATTTTCCCTACTTGTTCCGAGGAAAAATGTTTAGCCCTGGTTCCGTAAAGACCACGTTTGTGCCTACTTGATAAGATCATAGACTCGTAAATGATCAACAATAATTTCGTTCTTTCTAATTTAAGAGACAATCATGTGAGAAGGGACCGTATACCGTAAAACGCCGTCATCCCTAATGGCTTCACATTAGTTCAACCACGTTCCTTGAAGACACGGCACAAGTCCCAAATGTGTGATACTATTTCAGTTGGTCCATCTAGTAGCGGCTCTCGCTACCAAATTAGGATGCTTGAAGTCATTTAATTCAAACTCTGGTAAAATGCTAAATATTGCCGTAATTTAATTTTTCCAAGAGTACAAGATTGATCAAATTGATACTCAAGGGATCTTTAACATGCCACATGTTCATATGACTTGCGTTCCTACGGCTTTCAGATCCAGAAAATCTATCCACTCCAGCCGGAGTCGAACCCGTAGGCCTAGGCTTACTAAGCGGGCAAGCTTCTTCTAAGTCACCGGAGCCAACATGTCATTAAATATAACTCTGTTCATAAACTTCTTGAAGGGATGATGGGGTTATGGTGAATAGAACATACATTCAAATATGAGCTTCTACCCCTTTCGACAACCTTTTATGGTATCGAGTTCAACCCATAATTATGTATCGATTTTCTGTAACATAACAACCCTCTGCCACGTATAATTCATTTGCATTTCATATATTAACTTACATTTAGTTATATATCCGTAGTATCTTTTTCTACACAAGAGTTTGTAAATATTATAATATCCATACTTATGTTTCTTTATATTATGACATTTTAACTCGTACAGCACAGACTGGATGTGCATACAGTACCGGTCAATCTCATGTTCACCCATCACCCAAAAGGGAACCTTTCCGCTGAACTTGTTACTTAGTGTGAATTTTTTCTTATTTGCCTGGTGCATAAACCAATAATAAATTAAAAAGTTAAACATTAATTAAAATTAACACTAATTTATTATTTTATTCAAAATAAACCAAACTTAACAAGTTCAAGATTGTCGAAAGTATACAAAATTACCAGGATTGATAAAAATATGAACAGTTATAAAAGGTGTAACACATACACCAAAAAAAAAAAAAAACTAAGTGCGGAGCTTGAAAAGAGCGGAGAAAAATAAACCAGTCTGATGACGCTATTTTCTACACCATCCCCATCCATGTGGTCAATCTTGCATTAATCTATCACGGCAATTAGGAGTACTGCGTCATTGAGTGAACATGTGCAACTGCATTCTGCCGAAAAATGTCGAATCAACAACAAATTTCTTTTGAAACTTAAGAAATCAGCCTCTAAATCACTTCAAATATTAACGAGGCTTATGGACATGAAACTTCTGCCCCTATCACATGTGCTTCTGAATTGTGCCATAAGAGGTTTTCAGTGGAAAGGGTCTGTGTGGAAGATGATGGACCTGTTGGGTGCTTAAGGTCAGCGATTACCGGCCAAAACACTGCCAAAATTTGTCGTATGGGGGAGGGGAGTTTCCTCTCACATCAGTGATCAGATTGTTAATCCACACTACTATATTGAAATACTAAAAAGGCTTCGTGAAATGTTTAGGAAAAAATGGCTAGAATTGGGGAGTAATGGATGGCAGTTGCACTAAGACAATGCACCCGCTCTCAAGGACTTATCAGTCAAGCAGTTTCTGACCAGCAAAACCATTACCGTATTGGGGTGTCCTCCTTATTCACCTGATTTGGTATCATGAGCCTTTTTTGTTACCTACAGTTAGATCTTGCTTTAAAAGAACCCAATTTACCTGAGCTGAAGGCTCAGGCAAAATCGGTGAGTCTCCTGCTGGACCTTCGAAAATCCTTTTTCCAGAACTGTTACCAATAATGGCAGCCCGGAATGCCGAAGTGTGTGAATGTTGAAAGGAACTACTTTGAAAGAGATACTGTCACTGAGAACTGATTCTATAAGTACAATTTATTTATTGGACCAGTCTCGTTTTGTTTGCTGTCCCTTTGGCATCAATAACATTTTAGCACTTTCGAAAAACCTAAAAGTTGGGAGAAATTTTACTCGATTTTGCCTGCGTTTCCCCCTGAGAATTGAAGCTTCAGCTTTAATTATAACCCCTCAACGATCTATGATCTGGGGATTGGCTGGGACTGTCATAGAAAGTCATATGACGAACGGAGAAAAATTCTAAATGTCTTTGGAACTGGGATTAGGATCACAATTTTGTTGGAAAAGGAAGCCACATGAAGAGAATGGTACGCATACGGTCTCATGGTGTTCTCAATGATATCTTCATGTACTCAGACTTATCCATGATTCACTGAACTCGTCACAATGGACCCATGACTAGACGGGGCTACAGAAGCATCCACGAGCCAAAATTTCCCTCCCTCATGCTACATTTTTAAGATATGATATATTCGACGCGAGTGTCTTGAGGACGACGAATCCAATGTACCTTATTCATACCAAACCACGTGTATTTGCTTACATCGCTCTAAAACACATTTTCCCATTCTTTCTTGGTTCGATCCTGGTGCGTTATAGCCCATTCTGCTCACCCCTTGAGATTCTTCGTTGTAATAATCAGTATCTAGGCAGGACATCATTAATTCAGTCTTACGGCTTAAGGAATATGTCTGAGAATATAATAAGAGATCTTTGGGTATCAAGAAACTCACGTGAAATATCTACAGCAGCGTGTGTTTTCAAATCAGTATCCCCAGGGCTACGCGAGGAGTTCGGAGCATATTGAAATATCGAAACAAATGATTGTTCAAAAATTGTCATAATCCTTACTTGAAGTGTATATATATACATATATATATACATGGTTATTAGTTAAGTTATTAAGTTGGTTAAGCATATGCCAACCGCGCAAAACTTAAGCAAACAGGTGGGTTTATTGCCATAACTCAATGAAATCATCTGAGAGACATGAAATTCTGAAATGAGGGAGAGTATTATGTACGTAAAGGATGACGAAAGCATCGGCGCTGAAAAGGAATACAACGCATACGGTATGGGAATCAAAAACAAGCTTTATTGAACGCATAGTATCGTGACCTCATGATTGTCTATCCAACAGGAAGAACAACAAGCAGATGTTCCTTAATATGGTATATGCCCTCCTCTTACTACATACAATGGTTGCTTCGCACCGCTCCCTGCATAATCAGAACCAGCTGGTGCAACATTTCTTGAGAGGTGGAGTGCCCATTCCTCAATCAGCATCTGCTCTGGTTTCAAGCTGGTTGTTCTCCGGATGATGCAAGCGCGTGGCAATACGTCTCCCCAAAGTCCTGGCCACATGTTCGATGGGATTTAAATCTGGGGAGTACGCTGGCCACCTATTCGAGCGACCTTTCATTCCAGCAGCGCTCTTCAACAGCAAGAGTGCGATGTTGCCGCAGCATTGTCATCCAGAAGCTCCGCCCAATGGCACCGAAGACGTACCATGAGGAATGTTTTACTCTCACAATAGAGCATCCCCGGTTACAGACCCTGTCGGTACAGTTCAGCGCTGGCCCGTTCGCCTATAATACTCCCCAGATAAGAACTCCAGGACCACCGTAACGGTGTCTTTCCTTGATGTTGGCCGGGATAAAAACCGTCGATTCTCCAACCAACGCGTTGAGAATCGTTTCTGGTACCGAACCGACCTCATCCTCAAAGAGTGACACGACCTATCTGCTATCAGTTATCCAGTTTTTGCGCTCTGGCCCGTTGTAAACGGTAGCTTCGGTGGCCAACTTTCAACGCACAAGAGGTAGTTGTTCAGGACGGCCGGCGAACAGGCCCCCTGTGAAGGCGTTCGGCCACAGTAAACCGCGACACTTTGCCGACCCGTACAGAGTTTCTCAAAACAATGGCGCTTGCCGACTGCCGTCGACCCTTTCGCCTGCAGGACCGCAGTGACGAACGGTCATCCCCGCAGTTGCCGTCCTTTTGGGCGACCACCACCAACCTTTCTAACAGCTGTACATGTGGTTGGAACGCTTTCCGCGCGAAACGACACTTTTGTTGATTCCGAACCTGCAGCTACACTGGTGACAGTGCACGCCCCCTCCTCCAGCTTTCCGATCATTCTTCCACGTGTGAAGTCGTCCAGGTGATTTCTTCTAGTCATATTTCACGAACGACTCTTTGGAACTTGCAGCGAATATGTTGAATTGCGTCCCGTCCTTCATTTTTTCTACTGTTGAGCAGCGTGCGCCGACATCACGCGTTTTTCGTACGCTCCACATCGCTTCTGACGTTTTGTTCCTGATATTTGCATACGCCTGACTTTTCTACTGACTTACGTGTTCACTGTACTGATCTCCAGACCTCTTTTTATGCAATTTATGGCTATCTGCTAAATTTTTTACATTGTTGTAAGTTTTGCACACCAGTGTATATATATATATATATATATATATATATATATATATATATATATATAAAACGGTCGCCACCGTTTTCTACGAGTGCGCGTATGAGATGTTTTTTTTTTTTGGGAGGGAAGAAAAAGGGATAAATAAACAAATTCTTTGAAATAAGGAAATCCTTCGCTAACACTGTCAAGGTAATTTTATTGCATTCTGAAGCCATCGGAATAATTTTATGGATAACAGTGCACAGAAAAGATCGTACTTCTTAAAGATGTATATAGACGTCCGAGGCTTTATGGCTGACCGAGATGTTTATATACACTGGTGGCACGCTTAAAGTCGTATTGTAGCTTTAGCGTAAAAGTATAATATTATATTATTGAATTCACAATACACTGTTATTATATAGAGGGGGGTGCGATGAAAATTATGATTGAATATTGGGTCGCAAATATTGAAAGTTTGAGAAACACTAATCTACAGCCATCAGGCGGGAATTGACACTTAAAAGACGTGTGACATTCCTGTTGAAAAGACGAGCCGTAGAACTAGGATTTCGGACTTAAGAAACTCTTGGCTGTCCTCCCTTATGAACCCATCTGTTCAAGAACGATGTTCCACTCTCATTGCTTCCCAAGATCGAGAACAGTCCGACTTTAGCGGGTCTATTAACGATTGCTTCTTGGTGCTGAATGTTCAAATTATGGATGCCACGGCAAAAAACTTCATCAGCTAGATTAGAAGAAATTTAATTAAAAAATAACCTTTACATAGAGAAACGTCTTAAAATTAAAAGTAGTACGTAATAAAACATAACTCCAATTTTGATGAAATTTCAATTTTTTCAAACCTTTATTGTGATTATTGTATTTACTTGTAATAAGAGAGAGAGAGAAGTTTCCGTCACGTTCATAAAACTTGGAATTGTCACTTAAATTCGATTCAAAAGATTAAAATTGTTTCTGACAAGTCTGAAATATATATTCAAAAAAGCATAAACTTGACACATTTTCTAGAGGTACTGCATTCTCATTTCTTATACAAGAACATGTATAATTATATTCTAACACGCTCTTTTGTTAGATTACAATAATATTATTGAAACTTTATGCATTTTGTGGGAAAATCTAGTTTATACCTATTAACTATTTAACTCTTATTGACTTTAAATAATATTAATATTATTATTATTACATTGTCAATACAAATTTTTTTATCTCCTAAAAATATTTTATCCTTGTGCGAATTAAACATGTTTCTATTTAATATTTAATAGGGTATATTAAATATATAACATATGAAATATAAAATATAAAAAATTGTCAATACATTCTTTATTTGGCAGTTAAAAGAAAATTATTGAAAAAAAATGTAATAACAAGGATATTAAATTCTTACAGATACTTTTAGTTTATACAAATATATTTTAACTAGTCACATTTTCTCTTCTTTCTTCATTAAGAAAAATTAGACTTATGTTTCAAAAATAATTGATCATCTTAGAGATTTATATGTACCTCTCTCTTATACATAGTTTTTTTTTCTCAAACATGATGTGACTTTAAAAAATTTGGGTGTACAGATTACCTTAAGAAATTAAAACTTGACAGGATATACAACTAAATGACAAAAACAAAATTTTATATTCAAATTAAAAGTTATTTTATTTCCTTCCTTAATAACCATCATTCTCTTTGAACCCATAAAATATACATAACTGAAACTAATGCATTGTTCTTAATTTAGTTTTATGACGTGGTGGGCGCCAAATGATGTGGGACGGACGGGAAAGGGGTTCTTTACTAAGTCCACTAGTTATTAAAACACGTTTATTAGACAAAACAAACTCATTTACATACATAACTAGAGAACTAACAGTTGCCATGGAATTGAAAGGGATAGGAGTGCATGCTCATACGTCCTTACAGTTCCGAAACTTGGCCATCACTGAAGATGTTTCTGTTCACTAGAGGGCGCGAAAGTCTCTTTACTGTTAATATGGAAGAGTCTAAATAACGGGGGTTACAGTTTTACTTACTTTTACTTGCAGAGTTTATTTTTTGTTAAATTTTTGTATTTAAAAAAAAGAATGAATTATTTACTTAACAGTACAATATGTTAATATTTTTTTAGTTTAAATTTATGTATGGTATAAATATGACAAATGTATTTTATGGGAAATTTTTTAACCATTAAACTGATTGCCTTTTAAATATGTGGATGCTATTTCACTCACATAAGAAATTTTTAAACTTAAATTCTCCATGGGAAGAATATTTACACAAAATATTATAAATACATATTTGTGAAAACTTATTTACGCATCTTTTGAAATCATGCATCTCTTTGAGTATAATATTTCTATTTAAATGAATAAACTGTAAATTCTGAAGAGGAACTTTTATTTTAAACATTTCTATATTTTAAATTTTTAAAATAAAACTTAAAAATTAGATGATTTTTTAATTCAAAGAGTTTATATAATATAATGAATTCGTAAGGAGTGAGACTGAAAAAAATACAATCCATGACATATTTTATAATTCATATGATTATATATAAACAAGTGTATTTTTTATCACATTATACTTTTCAGCTAACTTTCTGAATGCAGTTATTTACACTTTTTTTTATTTAAAAGAAATAAAATTCAATGGAGGAAAATAACGAAAATTATATAGTGAAATGATTATTTTATAAACATCATTGAATTACTTTTTCCGACACACTTTAATTCTGCACTCCATTTTTGCTAAAGCAAAAAAAAAAAAGTATTCATATTTTTAATATCCTTACGATAACGATTTCTCATTAAACCAACATGGTTTCGAATTTCTTTCTTTTTCTCCACTTTTTTTTAATAATTTAAAAATAATATTAAAGGGGAACCTACTAAGAATTCTTATTTACTTATAATCCAACCATAATTACATTCTAAGCTTCTCTGTATTAAAAGATGATTTTGTTTCTAACCAAGTATATAAAAAGATATATCTCAGAATAACTTTCTTTTTCAGTCTTGTTTATATATCACTTAATCTCAACATATTACAACTTTTATTCAGTGTTAAGTGGGAGTTTTATAAAACCTTCTACATTAAACCGAGTAATATTAATTATACCGGGAAAAGCGTTTTATTTCTTCTGTATTATGAGCAAAATTTTAATTACAATTTCCATATTCTTCAAAATTTTAATAATTATTTTTTCTCTTGAAATTTCTCATTTTTTTTTTTTTCTTTTCTTTGAAAACTATTTTTTTAGATTGATTAACACGTTCAGAAAATTTTTATTTCAAAAAATATAGACCTAACAAAACTTGCAATAACATTTTTAATGAATGGTAAACTATTCAAGTATAAAAATTTTAAATATACCGTAAAATCTGGCGTATAACGCGCACCTATACTTTCAAGCTGCATTTTTAAGATTTTAGATATATTAGGCGAATAATGTACACCTCCTTTTTCTAGGAAGGAACTTGAGTTGTACGAGAGTAATACTCTTTATTTTGAAGTCACTCATTTGAGGTACTATCCCATATTTTTGAAGAAATAGTATGCTCTTGAACTACAACCCTAAAAGTTCATTAGGTGTATCATTTCTTTTAAATAAACAGTATTCCAATCTATGTAGAAGTCTAATTTTGTTATGTTTATTTTTTTGTTCATTTTAGAAACTATAATTTTTATACCCGGCGTATAACGCGCACCCCTAAATTTCGTTCTTACTTTTTGAGTTAAAAGTGCGTGTTATACTCCGGGTTTTACGGTACTAATTGTTCCACATGCAATTATTTCTAATTTTATAAGGCAAATAACAGCTTTAGACAAAATTAATTCATTTTATTATCTCAACTAACCATCTACAAAATTTACATAACCACTATTTAGTCTCAACGATCAATTTTTTTCTTTAAAAGTTTTAAAAGATCCCCATTAGCAGTGAATGGCAAAAACATCTTGGTTTACAGAAATCTGGAATTCATCTTTCAAAGGCAAAGGGTGCCGAAAAATAAGTAAGATGAAGATGAAGGAATAAAACTTGGTGAGGATATATCAAACAGACGTGACCTATCGTCGAACACCGCATGCTGCCGACAGGAAAAGAAAGTTTATTTATTATTTTTTCCCTTCGTCCTCACATTCTTTCAACGCCAGAGTCTGGCAGCGATAAATGTGGAATGATGCCACCAGGAAGTGAAATCACTTAACCTTGTATGTCTTCGAGAACATTACTTTTCTTCCTTTTTTTTTTTCACCTAGTCCAGTTTTTTGGATTGACCATCAAGTTTAGGGCACTTAAGGTATTGTTGTGTGGTAAGATACTCTCTTATTATTTTATTTTGCCTTTAACTAATAATATTGTTCCGGTCTGAATGACTTTAGCCCAGATTTGCTCATCCAATGACGAAAATAAATCCTCAGACAAGATTGCTTCATATTTTTCTTTTAGCTTTTTCTACTTATTGTAGGCATGCTATTCATATGCGACGCAGAAATTAAAATACCTTCTGCCATAGGAAAATTATTTATTTCTTTGCATGAGTACAAATATTATTTTTATAATTGTTTGTACATAATGTTTTGTACCTTCTTCTAATAATCCTCTTGGGGAATTTCGTCTTTAACTGTGGTATGAGTTTAAAACCGCCTACCATAGACATAACTTTACTTAACCTTAATGTAAGTGCTATTTAAATTCTGGCAATAGGTGTGTCAGAGTTAGTCCTTAAGCTATCATTCAGGCAAGTTGAAAGTACTACGGTTCGTAAAAGTGGAACTGATAGAGAAGCGGATTTGAAGAGGACTGTCGCAACGTAGAAGTATACAACAAATGATCAACAATCGGACGTAGATATAAGCGTCTATTTGATAATCTTATAAGCTTTGATTAGGAAACTAATAAGGATTGCTCCCACGGCTCTTAAACTTAAATTACTCATAATTGATCGACCATAAATAAAAAGTAATTATTTTTATAACAATGTTTACTTCTTCGGGTATTAGATGAGCATGAAACCAATTACTCACTGCGCAAAATGACTTATAAGGGGTAAGATAAATATAAGTTAATAAATGGTTTTGCGAATCAACTCTATTAGAGATAATTGACAGGCTTTATTAACTCTTTTGAACAGTAAGGATCTGCATTTGTTTGATCGAAAAAATTAGTTGAGAAATGAACAAGTATGCAACAAATTCCATTATTAGATATTCTTTTCCATTTTAATTAATGAGTTCAAAGGAACGAAAGATTTCACACTTTTAAAAGAACGATTTCTAAATGATCAACTTCTTTATTTTTTAATACTTAATACATAAAATGATTTACAAACCCGGATTAGGTTTAAAAAATTTTAATTAAAAATTATCCTGTATGTGCATAAAATAAGATATTTTTAATTATACTCGTATATAGTCCTTTATTTCTTTTCTATACATCCATTCCATTTCATTTTAATGCCTGCAGTTTAATTGTAATTAATTTAATTGATGATACCTAACTTTGACTTTCCTTATCAAATGTAATTAATTTTACTGTAGGGAAATAATCTTTGAATATTAAAATACAATGCACACACAACGTAAATATTAACTTTTGCCTCAAAATCATGATATTCTAAATTAATAATTTATAGTTTAAAAAAACTCAAAAACAGGCTTTTATGTTTAATCGAACTAAAAAGTAAAAAAGTAATTCTTAGTATAAGAAAAAAATGATTAACGAGAAAATTAATATCATCGATGTAAAGGCGTATGGGGTGCTTTATACCACATTTTTACACTTATTCAGCATTTCGGAATAGAACTAGTAAGAAATTATAACAATTGATATAGTTCATTCTTTACTTTTACCCCAATGACATTAATTGTCTCGTTAATTATTTTATTCTTATATTAAGAATTTTTTTTTTACCTTTTAGTTTGTTTGAACATAAAAGCGTGTTTTTATTGTTTGTTTTTTAAACTATAATTTATTTTTTTCATTTTTTAGTTCGATTTACAGTAAAAGCATGCATTTTAAGTTTTTTAAACTATCATTTATTGATTGATGAATTAAGCTTAAATGCGTCATTTTTAGAATCTGGAATACCATTGGCATCGTATCAGTGCATCAATAAGGCCTGGTTTGCAAAATGTAAGATCAGCCAACTGAAGGAAACCTGAAAGAGCTGTTTCAAATATTCCATGCAAAAGAAGGTGTTAAGTCAATGATAATTTTCACTAAAAAGAGCTCAATATTCTCTCTGAAGATTGCATCAGTATTATACACAAAAGCACACTTTTTGAATCGAAGAGTTTGTGAAAAATTATTTCATCTGGTGACCTCTGAATCAATCCTTGGTTGTTTGGGTCAAATACAGTAATGAATGATTTTTTATTCCACAGATGCGACAAGAGAATTTAGAAAAATAGACTATGTCTGAGTTTTGCAATTAGAACAGTGCTTTTCAAACATTCCCATATTTGCGACCCAATTTTCAGTCATAATTTTCATCGCGTCCCCTCATACAATAACAATGTATTGAATGCAATAATAATGTAATTCGACGCTAAAACTACAATACGACTTTAATATTATAAACTGCATATATTATCAATATATGTATTATATTTTGTATATGACAAGTCCTCATGGAAGTCACTAGTAATTACTAAACTTGCTTTTAATTTAGTATTGATGAATAAATTATTAATTTCTTGCCACACTTATACATTTATAAGTACCATATATCAGTGTGAATATGTATTTTACTTTAACATGTCAAAATGTATTTTGTTTTGCTTCTTTTTGGCAAATTAATAATTATTTTAAATATTTTACTTTGGACTTTTCGATATGATTTCGCTCCCCACGTAGGGTTTTCATGGAGGGGCACGCCCTGGTTTGAAAACAACTAGGTTAAAAACTTATAAATATATATTTTCACTTGCACTAGTCATTTTTTTTTTATTTCCATTTTCAGAAAAACTTAACAATTTGTTTATTTTATGGTAAGAAATGGCGTACTCAAACGGTTTCGCTATTATAGGGTTGTAAAATTCTTTTAGTCGCCAAATCTGGAATGGGATCTAGAATGAGTCGCCAATTTTGGAAATGGAATATAGAATGAGTCGCCAAATCTGGAAATGGGATCTAGAATGAGTCGCCAAATTTGGAAATGGAATATAGAATGAGTCGCCAAATCTGGAAATGGTATATGCAGTTAGTCGCCAAATCTGGAATCGAAATAATGAATTAGTCGCCAAATCGGGAAACAATATAATGAATTAAGAATCTCAAAATCCTTACTCCTGAGTATCTTAATCAGGATAATGAAACAAAATTATGAAATTATCGTATTGCAATGAATTATACTTTTCAATGTATCAATGAATTTTACTTTTCAATGTATCAATGAATTTTACTTTTCAATGTATCAATGAATTTTACTTTTCAATGTATCAATGAATTACACATTTAAATATCTATTTAAAATATAAAATCTTGAACTGAATATATTGGAGAATATTTATTAAATCATGATTAGACATGTTTCCTCCAATAAGAAGTATTTTTTTCAATAGGACACATTATCGATCAAGTGACGAGTACAACACTTGAGCTGATACCCATTATCTGATGTACCACACCACGCCAACTGGAAGAATTTGAGCCTCTACAGATTCAACGCGCATCAGCATCTCTACATTACGGTTCTTCAGTGGCATTTATGCTCCAACTCTTGACACGCAAGCTGAGAGTCAGTGACCATAACTGATATGCTACTACGAACAACTTATTTTTAAAAAATGCGATGCAAGTGATTTGGTAAAAGTGTAAATTTTTAATTAACTCAATTTAAAATGAATTTCTTTCTTTCCAAAAAATATTTAATTATTTGGAGAGCTATAAGGTTATTTTACAACGTCTTAGTTTATTAATGAATTCTGTACATTACATTAATTTCATTATTTCAAACTCTTATACATACACTCATTAGCTGAAATTCAGCATCAAAATTTCTATTATTGAAAAAATACCTTTCCTTATATATATATTTCAAACAGCGTATGAATAACTTAGCGTTCAACCAAATGCAAATACATATATAACCCATGAAACTAAAAAAAAATTCATAACTGAATATATACTTCAACTAAAATAGTTAAGTAATAAAGTAATACAAAACGTTGTGAATTTATTTCTATTATTTGAATCGAAAAAAATTCTTATATCATGTGCCCAAGTTAAATTATATTTTTCCTATTAGTTTGACTTCATCCTATAGGGCATTGTAAGCAATAAAGTGTGGTTCGCTTTTCCTTTAAACTTTTTAAACAATAAAAATCAACGAAAACTCATTCGTTACATACTATGTTGATGTGTTCTGTATTATAATAAGAAGACACAGTAGAAGGAAGAAATCAAATTTTTTTCCTGTCTTTCATGTACAAATAAGAATTGAATTCTTCTTTATCCTTCAATGCAATTATTTTTGAAAAAGGCTTTTATTTGATCAAAATGTGAAATGCATTCGAAAAGTTGGCAAAATTTTTTCGGGTGGAATATTAAATGGATCCGACTTACATTGAATGTTTTTCTGTATTTAATAAGAATTTTCACATTTGACTTTTTCAAGAAAAATCTGAATTTCTTTTATTTACAATTTAATGTTTGTTCAAAATATAATAATTGGATGGCGGTAAATTTTTGTTACTAAAAATCATTTCGTGATTACTCCAGAAAAATTAGAAAATTATAACTTAAAATGTGTGTGTAAAGATTTTTAATGATTGAATCTGTTGTATAGATTATACTGTTTTTATATGTTTTCTGGTGTATTATTTATCTCAGTTTTACGCTTATTTAAAAGATTAAAAGATTAACAATTAACACAAATGTCATTACACGTTTAATGTATAAAAATGTATAACGCTCGCGCGAAGAAATTTTAATGTTTATGCTATTGATACAACAATCTTTCTCTTTTTCTCAAAGTTTTGCATAAATTAATTATTTTTTCTCTACATTATGCTTCATTGTTTTTTAAACTATATAATATAGATTAAAAAGAATGTGGAGAAATGTAAATATCATTACACATCGAGTTTCTTCACCAAACATAAAATATAAGGCGAATTTAAACAGAGGTTTTCTGATATTTGATCTCTACTAAGTTTGTTCTAACGAACATATTGTTATTTGCTTGAAATTGAAGAACTCAAATACATTCTCTATCCATTGTATTCAGAAGTGATAATCGAATTGTTAAGCTAATCTCAACTTTCATTTTATAATTATTTAGTTAAGCTGAATATCAAATTTCGATGGAAGCATCTTTTGTCACAGAAACGATTGAAAAATTAAGAATGTATGAAACACATCAGTTCTTTCATAGCATAACAATAGCAGCTCCTTGCTAAATCTTCTAAGCAATTTTAAATGAAGATTACTGGTTCAAAAGCTTTGAGAATCTGAATTCCTTATAAAATCTCTGATAAAATTTATATTTTACTCAATGAGCCACAGAATTGCGGTATCCTTTCTAAAAACAAAACAAGTATAAAATATCATTTTTATCTAGGATAAAACAATGACTCTTTGGATAATTAAATTATTATTTGGCTAAGGAAAGGCGATTTACAACTTCATCAAAGCAAGGATGTTGCAGCATTAATACGTTATACCAGGGGTCAGAAACCCATGGCACACGTGCCACATGGGGCATGCGGTACAATTCTTAGTGGCACTCTGCACTACTCAACAAATTTGTCAATTTTTGAATAGATGGAAGTTGATAAATTTGTAATGGACCTTATTTGACAAACTTCTCCAGAATTAAGGACTATTACGGAACTGCAAAAAAAACTCTAAAGATAAATTTATACCTATTTTGTAAATTATTAAATGCCATTTTTTGGAGAGATTTGATTGTTTGAAGAGAGAAAATGCATGTACGCAGCTCTCCGCTTATGGTTTTATATATCTAAGTTATACGGATCTCGGATCCATGCCTAAAGATGTGGGAGAAAGGGAAGGAAGACTAGCCATGTTCAAAATCAGTTAATTATTTGTAACACAGTCAACAACACAAGTTCAGTCAATGAAAACTAAGAGATTCACCCAATTAAAGCTCTATGAATTCAATTAACAACGTACGCGAAGAATGAGAAGACTTTAAATACCAGTACACTTACTTCAGGTTTGAATACATTGTCTTATCTATCTAATCTATATTCAATCTGTAGTGACAAATCGTCACCTTAATTATTACAATTATCAAATAGCAAATATTTGCGTTACACTATAAATTTGATTTATCACTGTTCCGCAAGCAATATATCTTATCTCTCTCTCTAACTTGAAAGCCTGGACTATATATAGTAGAAATAATTTTCATATCCACGTTCTCTTCTTCAGAGGGTGCGTTCAAATGAAAACGTTTTAAGGACCAAAGGTTTCCCAAGAAGACTTGTTAATACGAAGGACGCGGATAGAGCCGTCACAAAGTAGAAAAATTTCTTTATATAAACTGCTGGCCATCGTAAATGCAACACCCTGAAGAAAGCATGAAAATAACATGAAATTTACAACAGGCAGTAGCGGAGGAGATATGCAAATGATTAGAATTTCAGCGCAGACACACATCACGTGCGCCTGTGGCGCCACCTGAAAGCGCTATTTAAGGTTTAGAGATTTCGACGATTTCAAGTTCGGCAACTGTGTTTTTCTTGTGGTTTTTAAAAAACGATCAGTTGTATCTCGAAGAAAACAGCGATCAGCTTTTGATCAAGTATCCGAGTTCGACAGAGGAAAGATAATGGCCTACCGAGATTGTGGATTACCTTTCAGGGAAATCGATAGTCGTGTTGGACGAAACCAAACAACTGTAATGCGGATATGTGACCGTTGGATGCAGGAGGGTACGACGGACCGACGAGGTCGATCACATCCACCTCAGTGCACCACTTCACTTGAGGACAGGCAAATTGTGTGTATGGCAGTAACGGATCGCTCAGTCCCATCACGAACCATATCACAGCACATTGAGTCTATAGCGCATCATTCAGTGTCTGCGCGTACCATTCGACGCCGTTTACAGCAGAGTGGTCTGTCCGAAAGACGTGCATTGCTTGATATACCCTTGACGCAGAACCACAGACGTCACCGCCACCAATGGTGCGATGAAAGAAGGATGTGGGCTGCAAAATGGAATGAAATTGTCTTTACTGACGAATCACTTATCTGTCTTCAACACCATGATGGTCGGATTCAAGGCTGTAGACACCGTGGAGAGAGGATGCTGAACAGCTGCGTTATGCACCGCCACACTGGTCCTGCATCGGGTATCATGGTATGGGGCGGTATTGGATATCACTCTCGCACTCCTCTAGTACGCATTGCCGGTACTTTAAACAGCCAGCGCTATATCTCCGAGGTGTTGGAACCAGTTGTCTACAGCCATATTTCAACAGGATAATGCGCGACCACACGTGGCACGCATTTTCCAAAGTTTCTTCGTCAATCATCAGATTGAATCGCTTCCCTGGCCGGCTCGCTCTCCAGACCTTTCTCCGGTAGAAAACATGTGATCCATGGTTGCTCAACGATTGACCCAGTTTAAACCCTCTGCTGCCACACCAGATCAACTTTGGCAACGTGTGGACGCTGCTTGGTCTGCTGTACTCCAAGAACACACCGAAAGTCTCTTTGAATCAATGCCGAGTAGTGTGGCAGCGGTGATCTCCAACAATGGCGGCTACTCTGGTTACTGATTCTGGCAGGAACCACACGTCCCAGAAGTCTATAAATTTAATCAGTTGATACTTGGTCAACATGTTACCTACAAAATAAATTTTGTTGTGTAATCTCTTGTCTTTCTTGGTGTTTCATTTACGGTGGCCAGCAGTGTATAAAATATTTCGAGTCCACAAAGAAATTTTTTTACGAACTAAATGCTGAACATCTTGTCAAATTGGAATTCACAAATTACATTAATGATTTTGCGATATAAAAATAGCATTAGGTTCGCATTAAATTTTTTTATTTAACTATAATGAAGGAAAATACTTATATATTTAATATTGTCTCTTTATTATTTTAAAAGAACATGTTTAAAAATACATAATATATGTACAACTTTAATTCTTTTTTTATTTTTGCTGAAGAAATAGTTATATTTTATGATGTTTATTTTTGTGTTAAGAAATATTTGTAAATGATGCAAAATTAATAAATAAAAAAACTGTAAGCATCTATATTATTGACCTATATTCTCTAGTCTTGCTTACATCATAGCGGGAATAGAATTGTTTAAAAAATGTCCTAATGTGCGTTACTCTGAATCGTATTGGTACACTTGTTTGGCACGCCAGAGCTAAAAGATTGCCGACATCTGCGTTATATCATGACAATTTGGTATTAAGATTCGTGTTTGAAAGTTAGGTTGTTAATGGCCTGTGTGTATCGGAAGACAAAGTCAGTCATGAAGAGGAAATTTTCACTGATATATTCAAACAACTATGTTTTTAACATGAGAATGCTTCATCAAACTGATCCTGTGGTTTAATGTTATTACCTTTTTGTAATTATGTATGGCAACACTGAGTTGTTGTGAAATGTTTTGCAATTCTGTGAGTTATTGTTTTGATTTCGAGTTTGTATTTCATATTAAAAACCATGATATTTATTCCCGAGTTATTTTTGAGATATATTTGAGTTTTTTGAGTCAATTTCATCAATGTTAATTTTAAATCAACAGAATGCTACTCGATAAAGAGATTTGGTTTGGTTGACTTGTTTATTTTTAATCAGTAGTTCAGTAATAATTGGACATTTTAGAAAAGATAACAGTGTTTTATTATTGGGGATCAATTGTTTATCCATTTCTATCCATGAGCAATTAGTAAGAAACCGCATATTTTCATATTTTACATATTTTCCAGCTGCCCATCCAGTATAGTGATTAATGAAGCTGACTGCTATGACATTTGGCCTGGGTTCGAATCTCGGAGAAGGCATGCATGTTGGTAAATGTGTGTACAGTGCCTTTGCATTATGAGGATACTCTAAATAGCCTTCGAGCCACAAGTCCTCTCATGAAGTTGTTGGAAAGGAAAGGAAGTTAGGAGGCCCTTAACCAACTCCAGGGAGTTCTCCCTCAAAATTGGAGTGGAATCTGGCCAAATCGCATTGTCACCTTCATCTTGATCAAATCTACGGCTAATGACAGGCGTAAATATAGCCTTTTTCCGCGATGAACTCCATGGGCCTTAATCTGATTTTACTAACAATCAAGTATAATAAGAAGCAACGACATATTTTCAATGTTCCTTATAAGTGTGTGTAGGTCTTCCAGATCATGGATAATTTATTATTTACTTCAAAAACTTCAATCTCTTAAAGATCCTGATAAATACTTAAAAAACATTTGCCTTTTTGCAAATTATTAGTGCAAATAATAATTGCTTTTTTATTTATTTATTTTATTTTTTATTTATTTTTTTTTATTTCTTTGATCAGTTAATAAAAAATACAAATAATTATAAAAGATTTCTCGAGAGTTTAAATTGCTCTAACATTTTTTTAATCGCAGTAATTACTCGAAATTTTAATATGAGGCTTCTAACATTTGTTTTAAATTTTATGCTTTTCAAAGAAGGATTAAAATTAACAATGATTTTTTTATTTTTCCTTTCAGATCTTTTTAAGGAATTGCATTTTTTTTTTTTTTTTTTTTTTTTTTTGTATTTTTTATTAATAACACATTATTTTGTCATACTACTGTTTTTAAATGTTGTAACGTTGTATAATAAAAACCATTTCAAAAGTTTTTTTTAATTAAATAATATTTTATGTAGAAAGATAGTTTTTGGTTTATAAAATCCTGTTTTGCGTATTTTTTTCTTTTATCAAAATGTCCCTTTTGTTAGATTAATTTTTTAATAATGTGTTATAAAGTGCAATTTTTTCTATATTTAAAGAAGATAATTACTTAAAAATATTTGAGGGGAAATACTTGGCTATTATAAAAAGTATTATTAAAGACTCATAATTTTTTTGTAATACATATTTCATCGTATTACTGTTTTTTTTAAGTTCTTATTAAAAAATACCAATATTGAAATGTTTCTCTTATAAATAATATTTTACGAAGAAAGAAAATTTATAATTTGCAAAATTCTGTTTTGCTTCATTTTACTTGTTATCTTTTTTCCACTCTGTAATTTTTTAATCTGTGGCTTAAAAATTAGAAGCATTTTAAAGGTAATTTCCTGGAAAAAATTTGAAAAGAAACACTTGTTTTTACAAAAAGGGTTTATTGTAAGAATTATTATTCAGTAAAAAATATTACATATGCTCATTTATTGTTTATAAATTAATACTCCTAGATGATAAATTTTGATATGTAAACTTAAGAATCTATGCAAAGAATTTTTGAAAAAGTTTTGAGTATAAAAATATTTGCAGCTGTAAGAAAGTAGCTGTAAATTTTTATACTTTTTATAATCAGCTTTTAGTTTAAATTAGTGACAGAGAAAAGTAAATTGCATTTTATACTTTATTCTACTGCTAAGGCGCAGAAATGAGTTAAACTGAGGATAAGTGTGTTTCATTACTCGGATAAATTTAGTTTCCTGCAAATTACCAAGATATTTCGCGCATTATTTACTAGACACTCGTTAATCTGCGCATTATTTACTAAACATTGGTTAAAATGCAAATAAGAGCTTTGGTGGAACAACAGCAACATTTCTTTTTCTCTTAAATTAAATGTTGTTTATTACTTTTTGTGTGATATTTAAAGAGTCAATTAAATAGTATCAACGCATTAGTTGGAGAATCAATCCTCAATCAATTGAAAAATTTGAACAAAAGGAATCAAACGGTTTAAAATATTTAAATTTACTATAAATTAATTCAAGGAGTCTTTCAATTCCTACTATTTGTTCACTCTCTCCCTATATATATATATATATATATATATATATATATATATATATATATATATATATATATATATATATATATATATATATATATCCTGTTCAAATATTCAATCGTTGATAAAACACTTTTTGTTCACCCTTTCAAGTTCAAATACATTTTTAAACTTGTAGTGGATGGCACTTGAAGTTAATACAGTTTTTTTCAAATATTAATTCCTTAATTAAATTTTATGTTTTAATTTTAAATTTATTCTGCGTTATTTCTGACCAAGTTAGATTTATCTGCAACAGATGACGCCAATAAGTTTTAGAAAATATAGGAATTGACTTTGATTTGTTTTTTAGATTACTTGTTTCGTAAACATGAACTGTCTCTGCTTATCTGTTTCTAAATGTTTCGGAAAAATTATTCTGGCTTGAGTCAATGTTCAATCAAAATTTCTAACAGAAAGGAAGTGAGAGGAACAAAACAAACTTTTGAACTTAAGCAATACGGAAACCGATAATGAGAAGATTACATAGTTAATATGCGGAAAACCCTTGATTCCGCACCTTAACAGAGGAAATCAGTTATTTGCAGATTGGCTAGGTAATCCACACATTACAAGCTTTTGATCTGTAATGTGGTAACATAAACCTCATATATGTACCTCATATGGTATGATAGAAATGTAATGCTACAGATTTACACTCAAAGTAAAATAAAAAGGGCATTTCATCTAAATAAAATAACATCAATTTTTGGAAAGCAATGTAGTTTGGTATAATAACACACGGCTACAATGAAAAAAATTTAAGAGCAGTGATAGCTGAACTTAATGTATTTTTTGGTGCTGATTTCAGAAATAATAATGAAAACTTTCCATCACGTCACAAGGTTTTTCGGAAAATTTAATTTTACTTGAATTTTTATGCACATTTACCAAAATTTTTTGCAACGTTCAATTTCTTCCTTAAGTGGCTGATCTTCATTCAACCTTGGTAAAACGTATAGAATACCACTCTATGACCTCTTTACTTTGCCTTCCTTCTTTCCTATCACAATATTTCTCTACCAATAGCGTCGCACGAAGAACGTAAGACTCTGAAATTTTGAATTTGGTTTCAATTTTTATTTGTTGTGTAATTTATTGTAGTGCATGCGCTACGTAAGTGATAGCTTCATCTCAGAAACACCTTTAACAGTTTTGTTTATTTCTGTGCGTTTCATGAAACGTGGTTTGGAGTTCGAGGCGTTTCAAAAATTTACCAGGTGACCCTTGTTCCATATATGGCGAATACAGTTTAATTAAAAATCAATTGAGAAGCATTATAGGTCATGTAAAACAGCTTTATTTTGCACATTTTGGCATGAAACTTGAAGACCAGGACAAATCATGGGATCATAAAATCTGTGTTAAGTGTTATAACGAACTCTAGTCCCGTTCTGAAATTCTAAGTGGCAACGCGGACTTATCCGAACCACTGTGCATGCGCGAGTGACTCGCCAGTGATTAACTCCCTAGGAGAGTGGTCGAATTTTTGTGCTCCATCAGCGAGCGTAGTGTGGAGATTTGGGATTTAGTGATTACCTCTCAACGAGAGAGATTGTATTTTTTGCTCCACCAGCGAGAGTAATTTGGATTTGTAAATCTACAAGCGAGTTTTGAGAAGTTTTTGCATCTGTCGGAGACAGATGGGTTGGATTTCACACCAAGTTGCTTTATTTTCTCTACAAATATTATGAACTCATCTTATCTACGATTTTTACTTAAAACGTATAAATAGTGTAAATATTTACTGTCTGTGAACTGTCCTGTGTATTTGAAAGTAAACCCTCAAAATATCAATCAAGTTTCATCACAAGTATGACTAGGACATTACATTGCCTCAATGATCTACGTTTCTGCTCAAAGGAAAGAAGACTGTTGTAAGATTTGGAGTTTGTGTGACATAGAAAAAGCCGAAAAACCACTCTAATGTCTGTTACTTTTTTTTTCTGTCTTATTCATAGGTATAACCACAAAAATAAGAAGCTGGTATCTTATCCTGATAATATTCCATCGGCCATACGCCTCGTTCCTCATGGATCTAATATTCCAGTTCCTTCGCCTCCAACTGAGTTGCAAAAAATTTTCAGGTATATCCGTAGCCAAGTTGAAAGAGGGAATCTTAGTTGTCCAGATATTCGTGAGTTTATGAAGGATAACGAATTTGAGACTTGCATGATGGCAAAGGAAAAAAATCATGAATTATTTTCAAATATGCCGTCAGAAAGTTTCTTGGCAATTGCAAGGATCCTGATTGTAAAAGAATTGCAATGAATAAGCTGGAGAAATTTCAAGAGTTAGATTGCTCCATGAGTGTGAAAATACATTTCCTTTACTCACATGAGGACTTTTCCCAAAAAAATTTAGGATTAGTGAGTTAAGAACAGGGGAGAAGGTTCCATCGAGGTATCAAAGATGTGGAGCGCAAATATCAAGGAAGAATGGATAAGAACATGCTAGCCGACTATTGTTGGATGTTAAACGAGATAGGTTAGAGATTAAACATATAAGAACACCCAAAAGAAGTTTCAAAGGAAAATGAGAACGTACCCAAAGAGAAACTTTGTTTTGCTTTCTTACGTATTTTAAAATATGCTTCAAACATTTATGTATACAAGCATAATTTTTGCTTCTCTTGGTCAATCGTCTATTTTATGTAAATACCTTAAAGTACCCGACTACTTGCGACAACATTTTTTTTAAAAAATGGAGATATGGAGATTTTTTGTGATTTTTACATTTATTTAGTAAATTTTCAGAAAAAATGGCTAACATTAAGAAGAGAAAAATAAATTACTACTTCTAAAATGGGAAAAAATGGGTAGAAATTGACAAAAAATTACATAAACGGGGCCCGCTCTGTACAAATAGTAAATTAATAAATTCTCAATTCTTCAATTTTGATGAATTACTTTGCTATTCCTTTTTAAAATGACCTCCAGAATAAGATATATTTTAATATTTACAAAAAGTAGAGCACTTTATCTTAGTTATTATATGAAATTGTTTAAAAAAAAAACAGAGATTATATTCACATAAAGGACTGTAAATTTTGTAATAAAACAGTGATTGACAAATCTGAAAGTTAAAACAGTTTTACTGTTATACAAAACATACAAAAAAAATTTCAGCAAATAATTTTTAAAACTTTTTGACCAATCGCTGTCCTATTTTTATCTTTTCGAGAAAAAAAAAACCCATTTCGAGTAGAACGCATTTTAAAGCTTGACATCTTATGTAAAGTAATGCAATCTGCTTTTACTAAAACAATTGTAATTTTTGTTCTATTGAATGGAAAAAAAAACCTTGGTATTTTTATAAAGCTAATAAGATGGCCTATAAAAATAAATCAATAAAAAAAAATTTCAACTTTTAAAAAAATCATGGTTTTAGGGTAGTCGGATACCTTAATAAAAACAAATTAAAATAATGTGTAGGTGTGTGTGATTTTCTTTTAAAAATTACACCATAATTGGTGGTAAAATGTATAAATCTTGAAGGAATTTTTTGTTTTTCACACGATCAAAAATAGCCTGTGAGGTCTAGAAACAATGGTTTTCATCTAATTGCTGAGAAATTAATCTGCCTCACCAAGAACCAATTTGTACATAGATTTAACTGAATAAAAACCACTGTTGCGAAATTGCCCAGGCTAAATTGATAGAGAGAATTGCTTTTCAAATAGGGTTTTAGCAAAAATATTGATATCGATTTTACAAAAAATCTTGACGTGGCTGGAAAAAATGGAAGTCATTTTCGAAATCAGTACATTAAATAATACAAAAATCACTGAAAACATTTTTTGTATTTTTCCAAAACTTTAATTTTGTACCTGTGTAATTAAACCAAACAGCAAATAAAACAGTGGAAGTACAGATTCATAGTTCTTCACTATTATAAATCATAGTCTAATCAAAACAAGTAACATACAAGTTTAAACTTTTATCAAAGCGTAAAAATCTGAAGCATCCCTTAAGTTTTCTTAAAGCATTCGAAAAAAAAGGAAAAATATTTCGAACACAGTACATTTGATTTGAAGAAGCGAAACGAGAACAGAAAATTATAACATGATGCTTCTAAAGTTTAGCTAACATTCTTCTTCCATGATTTGTTGAATGCCATTCAGTTGTAGACAGAAAAAGAAAAATGAGTCATAAACAAGTTCTATTCACCCTTGATATGTTTCTTCCTGAGTTCGGGAAAGAAATAGAAATGAGATATGAACGTTGAAAATTTAACCTATATTCTATTTTAACCATCGTCTTCTTTCGTTTAGTTCTTTTAGATATCGAGCATTGTGTTTTTGTTAGTTTTTATGGTTATATTTCACGTTTTAAAGCCGGCACTATACTGAAAAACGATAGTCTATGAAGGAAACATAGTACCCAACATTTCGTGCTTTCTGTATTTCTCTAAAAAGAAAATTATTTTCCAAAAACAGTTCTTTTCTGTAAATGCTATTTCGTATTTCTTCACAAAAGCTTGATTTTTTTTTCAGCTGTGGCCATTTACTTTGCAGTAAAAGCTTTTTTCGTTGGAGCTATTACTTTTTAAGTAAAGCGTGTTAAGTAGGAAGACCACAGAGTTATCTTTACTTTGAGAATGTTTTCTTTTTCGCTTATCAATATTTATTTATTTTTTTTTAATTTTGAAGTAAGTAGATTATTCTACTCCCCCGCATTTATCTGTTTGATTGTTCCTTTTTTTAGAGAACCATACAGGAAATATGAATAAAAAGGGTGTGTTAATTATTATATTTTCTTTTGTCTAGTTTAACTACTTATAAATTCGGTGTTTAACAATAAGAGTTTCTCAATAAATATCACATATCTTATTTCAACATTTTCGAGATTTTCTATTACAAACATGTTATACCGTCGACAAATTTCGCCCAACGAAAAACCATCGCTAATTCAAAAAATGTTTCCTAATTCTACCATCCTTATTAGAAATTGGTTTCCACTATTGCTTAGATTCAAGGCTTTTGACGACGTCTTTAGATTTGAAGAAATTAATCGACAGTATAATATGCAAATATCGATTTTTTAATGTTAATCCAAGTTGCCGTGATAAACGAGTCATCAACGCCGCATACTTTATGGTTTATTAAATCGTAGTTGTGAAAAGTTTCTGGAGTTTTGATTTCATCTATAAAATGAATGAAAAAATGACGCCATGAATGTTAAAGGAAAAATGAACTTTCAAGATTGTACGTGGAAAAAAGTTACAAAATTGCAGAATTTCAAATGGCATCGACACAAATATTGGTCATGAGATTCAAAAATATAATAACCGCACAGGTATTCATTTTTTTTAAAATCCAATCAGAGCGAAACACTCATGAAAATTTTAAACTATGTATAGGAAAAGGAATCAATTTAGAAATTTCAATAATTCTAACACCTTCATTGATGAGCTAATTGAAATTTAATCGCACTGTAGTTATACTACATTTTATTACGTGCTGTAATAGATACTGGCAGAAAAATGCTTCGGGGTTTGAAGAGAAAAAAATTTTAAAGAGTTTGCATTACAAAATGCTAACAAATGGTTCAATTGGTGGTAATACAGATAATGAATACAAATGTAAGAATACAACAGGAAAACAACAGTTTTAAAAAAAAGGCTTCAAATTTAAGGAACAAAAAAGTTTTTGGGGCTAAATTCAGATACAATGTAGTTATATTTAAAGAAATTCAAGAAGTCATTCAACCTACATACAATTATTCAGTGTGTATTAATTTTCCAGATATTAATTAATAGTTTATTTATTTGGAAAAGTGTTTTTAAAACATCCATTTCCTAGGAAATGCTACGTTCGTTGATTCCAGATTTTTTTACGAAAACTTAGAATTTAACAAGGAAATGTCCTTCCCAAATCGCAATGTGTTATTAGTATCGATTTTCCGCTGAAAAGATTTAAGGTATCCGACTACGTTTGGAACCGTGATTTTAAAAAAGCACATAAATGGATAATTTCATGATATTTAGTGTCACCCTTTGATTAGAATAATGATAAAATTTTGTTATTGGTTTTATTTAAAAGGTTTAAAATTTTTTCGGGGAAAATTACCTTAGAATAACCTTTTTTCAAATGCTTCTTTAAAATGCTTATTATAATAATTTGCCTGTATATAGCTTCCCTTACAGAGGCTCAACTTTATTTTTGAAAATTCACATTATTTTTCAGAGTTCAATTAATTGGGAAAAAAATTATCTGTTTTTTCTAAAATTTTTCCCTCTGTGGTCGTAAAACATGGATAAACCCATTTCTAAGTTAATATTTAAAATTTTAGTTGAGCCTCTGTACAGAGGTCTTTAGCTATATACAGGCAAAAATATTATTATAATAGAAGCATTTTTTCACAAAGGTAAAAATTTAAAAATTGTTCATTCTATGTTCATTTTTTGTCAAAATATTGTATTTAAATAATTTTTTATTGTAATACTATTCATAAAACAATTTTATATAATTTTCTAATCTAAATGAGACTAAATATCATAAATATTATCCATTTATACGCTTTTGCAAAATCACGGTTCGGAACGTAGTTGGATACCTTTTGAGCTTAGGTAACTGGAAACCCACATGCACACACACACACACACATACACTCACACACAATCCTTGTTGCAGCTCATATAAGTTCTTATGAGGAGAATTTAATGCCTTAACTGCTAAAATAAAAGAGTCTTAAAGGTTCTGAATAGCATTTAACAAAAAGTCCATACTTTCGCCTAATCCATTGCTCTAAAAGATAAATGTCCACAATCATAGCTCTATGTAGCCTAGAATTATCATGTACCTGAAAATGTCCACTTATATAAGAAGGGTTCACATGTTCATCAAGGATTTTGTCTCAATATCTTGTGCCACCATTGAACCCATGCAAATCTGTGAGGTTTCTCAAAGAAATTCAGTCTCCCACCATGATTTTACCTTACTTCAGTGCTTCTCAAACTTTCAATACTTGCGACCCAGTTTTCAATCAGAATTTTTATCACGCCCTCCTCCATACAACAGCAATGTATTGATTTCAAAAATAACGTGCTAAAAGCTACATGTGTTGAAGCTACAATATGACTTTAATTATAAACTGTACAAATTATCAATATAAGTATTAAATTTTGTGTATAGTTTTGTATATGATAAGCCCAACGAAGTCACTAGAAATTATTAATCTTGTACTTAATTTGGTATTAATAAAATAATTATCAAATATAATACATTATGCAGTGCAGATGCATTTATAAGTATATTATATCAATGTAAATATATATTTTACTTTTTTACTATATCAAAATGTATTTTGTTTTGCTTCCTTTCAGTAAACTGCAATTTTTCAAATCTTTTATTTTTGACATGCCCCCTCGTAAGATTATCACGCCCCCCAAGGGGGGCGCGCCCCACAGTTTGAGAAACGCAGCCTTTACTTGTATATTTGATTTGAAATATAATTTTGAAAATTATTTTTCAGGATAAAATGAATTGCTGTTTCTAAAATAATATTTTTTTTAATGATTTCTATTCTGAATAAAAATAGTGAGATTTTACACTTTTTGACAAGTTTTCTTTTGATATTACGAAAATTGGTTAAAAATGTGATTAATTTAAATTAACGCCTTGAAGTGTGTGAATTTATTAGCAAACATCAATATAATGTAAATGTTAAATAACATTTACATTATATTGATGTAAATGTTAAATAACATTTCAATGACATGTTATGTCAATGTGTCATGTCAATGTCAATGTCATATCATGTCAATTACATGTCAATGTAAATGTTAAATAACATTTTCTACAATTATTGATGCGTAGGAAATAATTTTGAGATGGATAAAGACCCCAAATCATCTTAATAATATAATAAGCACCTAGTTTTGTAAATTAGAATCGGCTTCATGAAAAAAAAATTTCTTCTTAAAGTTAATTTTAACATAAATGTTTTTTAAAGAATTCTGTAATTTGAGAAATGACTGATTCAGATTTGATGTATAATCATTTTTTAATCGTAGCATTAGTATGGCATGATTTAAACTTGAATATCGAGAGAACAAAAATGATCATTGTATAATAAATTTTTTAAAAAACTTATAAAATTATTTTTAAATTTTAAATTTATCCTTCTTTTTGTGCCCATAGATTAGTTTTTAAAAGATAAACAATGACGAATTATTTGTTCTAATTTTAAAGGTTAAACTTCAATGGTGTTTGAAATATACAGACAGTAGATCAGTATGTGTTCATACTTAGTTATTATAAAAACATTATGTTACGAAATGAATTTTATATCAACACTTATAAAACATTTGATGATAAATTTTTGTTTAAAAATGTTAACTGATGAGACGTCGTTCGCTAGTGAAAGATTCCAATATGTTTGTACATCCCATTTATTTTAAATTAAAATGAAAGCAATAGAGTAGAAAGTTGTAAAAAAATTGACGAAAAGTAATATGAAATAGGAATTTAAAGAATGAGACAACGTACCTTTTCAATATTACTGCTCCTACAAATGCATCCTATATTTGACATTGCATTTTTCCGAAGAAATAAACCTTGAAGATAGGGCATGATTTCATCATGGCATGATGATAGGGCATTCATCATGATCGAATGCATGATGAAAAGAATTTGACATTCATGCACGCGTTGCCACACAGTTTGGAGAAATAGTTTTGAGAAAATTATTATAATTACTTATAATTTATGTTTTTCTTTCTTAAAAAAGTTCTAATAATTTTACAATTTCTGTAATTTATATATTTCTTTTGTTTACAAAGTTCTTTAGATTTAGGAGTAAAAATATTTTGTCCTACATTTCAAAAAATAAATTCGCTTTAAATCTATATCTCCTAAGCGATTTTAATTACCCCAAAATATCCGGCGTATAACGCGTGCACCTATGCTTTCAAGCTGTTTTTTTTTTTAATTTTAAGGTAAATTCGCCGAAAACGCGCACTCCCAAAGAAATCAGAAATATTAGTATGCATCGCTTTTATGTTTTAAAGTCATATATTCGAGACATTATCCCAGCTTTAAAAAAATTAGTATCCCTTCTAGAGCACAACTTTTTATTAATGGGGTTTTAAATTTTTTTTTTAAGGGGTCAAAAATATAACTTTTTAAACAGGTATAATTCATTTAAAATTAAAATAATTAAACACACATTTTTTAAAAAAGGAAGGGGGCCAGAAAAGTATTTTTTAAAATATAACAAAATTTTAAAATCATAAGCATATGAAAATTTATGATAAAAAAAGATTTTTGTGTCCCACGTTTTTTTTCTAAAATAGTAGCATCGATGTTTTAAAATTTATAGAATTATAAAATGCATCATATTTTAAGCCGTACGTAATTTTAGTATTATATGTTTTTTGTATTTCAAAATATTTAAAAAACATTGAAATTTTTTTAATTTTTTTAAAAATGTTTTTTTTTTTATTAAAATATGTGTTTTTTTTTATTTATATAAAAATAGCTACAGGTAATAAAATATATTTAACTTTATTATTCAATTTATAGCTAAAATTTAAAAACTACTTTTTTTAGAAATAGCGTGGCAACGAAAAAAATACTTAATATTCATCATAGAATTTTCATTGCTTATGATTTTTAAAATTATTTTAAATTTTTTAAAATTTTATACTTTTCTGAACCCCCATTTTTTTTAAAATAATGTAAAAGATTCAATATTTAATTGAAATTTAAAAAATTATACCGTTTAAAAATTTGTTTTTTTTCAGACCTTAAAAAAAATTTCCCCCCTGGCCCCCTTTTAATAAGGCAAGTCTCTCTCTCATTTCTTTTAAATAAACAGTATTTCTATACATATAGAAGCAAATTGTCTTCTATGCTGATTTTTTGTTTTTTTTAGGCTTTTTTACCCTGGGTGCAACGTTCCTGAAGTTTAGTCCATTTTTTGTGTTGGGGCACGTTATACGCCGGATTTTACGGTATGTAAAATTCTTTAGCGTTTTAAAACTTTTCGAAGGATTTACCAATTTGCATATTTTTTTTTAAATTTAATCAAAAACAAACCATAAATATTGTTTACATTAAATATCACAAAAACTAATTAATTATGTTTTAATTAAGTTTCATTAAGCAAAAGCATGCTTATTTCAATTACTTGATTTCTCTGCAATTGTGATTTTGTTCTATAATCTGATTTATTTTTCGATATTTTTTTTCTCTGAAAGCTAACACGACTTCTCTGGAACATTGCCAGTTTATTTCGATACATTTTTTTCCCGCCAGCATCTGATATTTCCGAAGTATTAACGATGACAAGGAAATCATTAACATTATGAATTGAGTAGTGACTTTAAGTATTAAATAATGTCATACAGAGTAATTTTGGGAAATAACTGTTATTATATTTCCGGAAGTGGGACAACCATAATATATCTGTCATGTTATGCTTTGCTGATTGAAACATTACATCTGTATCCAATGCACTTAGGTAACTTTTATTTTTATTGGATGAACATTTATGCTTTGAAGTTTTTAATCATGATTGAAAGGCTCAAGCAGTATATTGTTTTTTGACGTTTTTCTTTCCACTCATCGCAGATTTATTTTTAAAAACGTATATTTTTTTTCAAGTATGGAAGGAATGGGGAAAAATTTAGCTGTGATTTCCAACCCTTTTCAATATCTAAATTTTTCCCAAAGTGGAAAATAATTGAAAAAGATTTCAGGGCAAAACGTACACATTTTTAAAAAGGTCAAAAATTATTTTATTTTTATGCATTAAATTTATATTTTTAAAAAGTATTTTTTAAAAAATAAAAATTAAAAACGTTTTTCATCCCTTAACCTTTAAAATTTTATTATAAATTATTTTTTTAAGGGTTTTTAATAAAAATGAAATAAAACAAAAATGTTTTTGAAACGTTTTTCCCCTTTTCCATTTTTCGGATTTTTGAGAATTAAAAATAATCGGCGCACCCCCCACAAAAGGAGTTTTTGGGCAAAGTAATATTTTACCTAAACATAAAAAATAAAAAAAATTTCTCCCGAAGTAGGAAAGATAGTAGCAGAGAAGAAATATCAAGTGTCAGAACGTACACATATACGGTCTAGTTATTTTATATATGTTTAATATAATGTTTTATTCGAAATAAACCTACGTTATTTTCTTTGCGGCCCACCTTTTTAAACCTTGTTTATTTAGCCCAAGTAAGCCTTTGAGTCTGACAACCTTGCTGTAGTGTCTAACCACAGAGCATGACGCACCAACCGTAGCTCAATAAACAAATCATTTAGTATTACAGTCCGCGCTCTCTTTGTTTGAGTACATAAGTAATACATAACTCAAAATCTACTTATAAACCTTCTACATACATTTGAACATACATTTTCATTTACATAAAATCAACCCAAACCATTTGTGGTTCCATGAGCTTGAACCGAAATTGAAAATGGATCAGAGCCCACCGAGTTGAACAGAAGGAAATCAATCTTGGTCAAATCACGCGCATTAAAAAATTTGGGAGGAAATGGAAAGTGTGTGGATTCACCATTGAATCAAGTTGGATTTTAAAAAAACCTCACGTCACTTTCCCAGGTCAAAGCGAAAATAGACGTTTCACGGAACGAAAGCTACAGTGTTCTTTCAAATTTCGAAAACAGTTTGGACAAAATGGAAGAAAAAAATAATTTAGGGGGAACTCAATACTTGCGAATTTTAATATTATTTGTAATTTTCAGTTTGACATGATTTTGAATGCACAGTTATTAAAACTTCTTCGTCGGCTCAAAATACTTTTCAAATGACAAAAGATTTGCCTACATAGATATGTAGAATAAAAGACTGAAAGCAGAGTATACAAGTAACTTTTTAAAACAATTAAATCTCTCCAGAGAGAAAGTCTTACAATTCGAAATAGCTTTCGATAGAGTTATCCTCCGGAAGTTTTCGTAAATCTGTAAATTTTGTTTTCCATAATTCTAAAGATGTTAATTGACTAAGCTTCATTTCAAATTTATCAATTACCATCTACTCAAAAATTGACAAATTTGTAGAAATTTTTAATGCACTTTTACTGAGTGGCATCGGTTGCCGGTGCCTGATCTAGAAGAATTGCATAAAAGATTATTACTATTCGGCACACAGTTAAATAGAAACTGAATTACATTTAAACTTAAATGTTAACATTTTGATTACATTAAAATAAATGTGAAATAAAATAAAGAAATTGGTATTTGATTTGAGGACACGTGTGTATCTGATCTTCACATTGGATATTGAGGAGATCATATTAATAGTAATCAATAACAATTGCCGACTAAAATATTCGAGTATTGAATTGCATAGTTAGGAATAAATATAACTAAAACTAAATATATAAATTACTTTAATTTAAAAAGAGATTTTCCTCAAAAATAATTGAAAATATTTAGAACGGTAATCTAAGCAATCAAATATCAAAATGCTATTTAAATTAAATAATTTATAGTTTCTAAGAATCAAATGTCGCATTGGAAAACATAGTATTTCGTTTTTTAAACAATTTTTGATTAACCCTTTAAGCAGTCAGCTTTTTTGCGCAAAGAGGCAAAGAGTTTCTGTTCAAAAAAGGCACATTTTTATTACGTATAACTAAGCACAATACTTAGCAGAAAAATTTAAACTTTATTTCTTCTTCCATAAACGTACCAGAAAATATCTTTTCCATATAGGTAAGTTTTAAAATTAAGAAAAAAATTTTTTCGGTTCACACTTAACTGTACATATTTCGTTTGTATTTATTTAAATTGAAGTGGAATTCACAGTGTTGATTGCGAGAAATTTTCAATCCGATTATTGTATAATTCTTAAGTTTTACAATAATCTATCACCAATTAAAATAAATTTACCATTCAAATATATATCTTCTTCATTCGAATACAAACGCACTTTTTGAATTGATGTAAGAAATTTTAAGCGTATAAAAAAATGGTGCGTGGAACGCCACGCGATAGAAATGAAACTTCTTTGGCGACGTTGGAACATTGATTATTTGCTCTAATACTCCAAACTGACAGTGTACATGTCTTAATCGCCTAATTTGCATGAAAAGTATTCGTGGCGGTTGAGTCTTTCTGATATCGAATCCAAAGTAGGAAGATATGCTGGAATTTCTGGGTACACAAAAACTATTATATTTTGATAAATTTGGTATACTTTTCCTATTTAAACTTTGTCGGCAATTGCAACATTCGTTATTGTCTTCTAAATTAATTTCCAGTAAAATATTTTTCTGCTCAGCAACAGGCGTTCTCAAATCATCTTTAAACCATAATCTATCACAAATTGAACACCCGTGACCGAAAGGATTATCAACGAATACCTTTTGAAAATCTTTGTGAGCATTTTTATGGGTGAGTGAATTTTCTGGGGCGCTGTTCAGCTACACGAGGGCTTTTGGCGACGGACTTCATAATTTTGAATCATGGTCAAGTGACGAGGACGTCACCTTAGCTGGCACTCCCCATCTCCTAACTACCACACCACACCAACGGGAGGACGTTTTGAGATTTCAACAGATTTAAAGTGCATCTTTCCCCTACACGGCGGGTCTTAAGTGGTACTCGGCTCGAACTCACGATACTCCAGCCATGATCTGATAATTTGACCGTAAACACGCATTTTTATGGAAATCCTAGTCTTTGTAACGTAAGATTATCGTAAATATCGTATTATTAACGTAAGATTAAGAATTTATTATCGATTCCCATGCATCAGTTCCAACACGCACTAGACTTGTTGAGGGTTCTGTAGTTGACGGCACAGGGTGGTTCACAAAATCCGTATTATTCTGTGCTGTCATAAGAAGAGTCTCAATAGCATTCTCCCACACATCCCTTAAACTCGGCATTAAGAGAGTATTTTGCAATGTTTTTTTCCATGCTCGATATTCTCTCATGTGTACTCTGATGGAGATTTGGCAGTAGCACTTGATGAAGTTGCACTATTTTTCTGTTTATTTTGCAATGTTTTTTTTTTCGTGCTTGATATTCTTTCATGTACTCTGATCGAGATTTGGCAGTAGCACTTGATGAATTTGCATTATTTTTCTGGGTTTTTTTTTTTTTTTCTTTCACGAAACTCTTTTCCTCTTTGGCATTTGATTTAGGCATTCTGACTAGAATTAATAATATTCAACGCAAATGAAAATTAAATAAATTAGACACCGAACACATCGCCATGTAGCCAAGGTATCCGACTGCGTTCAGAACCGTGATTTTGCAAAAACGTATAAAAGGATAATATTTATGATATTTAGTGTCACTTAGATTAGAAAATGTATATAAAATTGTTTAAAGAACAGTATTACAATAAAAAATTATTTAAGTACAATATTTTGACAAAAAGAACATAGAATGACCCATTTTCGAAATATTCTCCTTTTGTGAAAAATGCTTCTGTTATCATAATATTTCGCCTGTATATAGCTCAGACCTCTGTTCAGAGGCTCAACTAGAATTTTTGAAATATATAACTTAGAAGTGGGTTTATCCATGTTTTAGGACAACAGAGGGGAAAAATTTTAAGAAAAAAGTGCCGATAATTATTTCAACTGATGGTAACACTAAAAATAATGTGATTTTTTCAAAAATCGTAGTTGAACCTCTGTACAGAGGTTTGAGTGATATACAGGCAAAATATTATTATAATAGAAGCATTTTTCACAAAAAGAGAACATTTTGAAAAAGGTTATTCTAAATTCATTTTTTGCAGAAATATTGTATTTAAATAATTTCTTTTTGTCAAAATGTCCTTAAGACAATTTTATACATGTATTCTAATCTAAGTGACACTAAAATTCATGAAAAGTATCTATTTATACGCTTTTTTAAAATCACGGTTCCGAACGTAGTCAAATACCTTAAAGATTTTCACATTAAATAAATGATAATTAATTATACATGAATGATTTCTTTATTTTTTATAATTTTAGTTGAATTAAGTTTGTTTCTTCTATCAACTTGTGTGAGCCAAAAAATGTATAACTCGTAAAATTTAGGATTTTCGCAAAATTTATGTCAATCCCGACCCTCACGATCGTGCGAGTACTGTGTGCATGTCATGGGGAAGCGACATTGTTTTTATTATTTTCCCTAGTGTCATTAGGGTCAAAATAGAGTTAATAACGAAAAGAATTTAATATTTAAAGATAAAAATGTTTCGGGTCTTACTAGGATAAAATATTTCTTAGAAAATTTATTACATACCGTTTACAGAGAAGCTATTTTAAAAAATAATTTCTTGTGAACTAAATTCATGCCTGCATTATATATATACAGTCGGACCTCTATATGACGAAGTCGTTAAATTCCAGAAAATTTTCGTTATATAGAGGTTAATCTTTTAATATACTTTATAAACCTATTGAAACAAATTTTAAATTCATAAACACTGTATATCCAAAAAAAATTATTCAAGCCTTTTTTAAAATAAATGTATGTTTGTTTTATGTATCCTACCAATCAAAAAAGAAAGAAAAGAAAGAAAAACTGCAAGGAAAGCAAGAAAAAAGATGTCCAAGTATTCACTGTACTTTCAATATTAAGAAAAAATTTATACTCTAATTAATGAATTTTAAGGACATTTTCCAATTTAAAGCATACAAATAATATTAAATATATATTATTTTATAATTACAACACGGAGACATGGGACATTTCCACTGAGAGTGAAAGAAGATATCGAAGAAGTTTTTAGTTAACTGGGCAATGGTGGTTAAAGGTTGCACTTCTTGGATAAAACGTCTAGAGCTCTATTGCTCTTGGAGAGTTAGGATCTAATAAAACCAATTCAAGATTTTCGACCATCATAAAATGTGTTAAAGATAGAATAACTTGAAAGGTTCAAAAATACTTTTAAAAAAACAGGGGAGGAATTGAATCACAAAAGAAAAAGTTCGTTATATAGAAAATGCACTTTACTATAGAGGGGTTATTTTACGAAGAAAATCGTGAAATGTTCAGCGTTTCAGGAAAAAGTTTGCTATATAGAAAATTTCGCAATATAGAGGTTCGACTGTGTATGAATATATATATAAGGGAACGCCATTAGGGCATCAATTTATTTATATTTTTTACACCCCAGATCTTATTAATGAGAAAAGTACAGAAAAAATAAACGTGCAAGTAAAACTAAATATGGATTTTTCTGAATTAAATGTACATTAGAATCTGAAATACATATTTTATAAGTTTGAAAGACATAATGCCTGTCATAAAGGAGAATAAGATTACTTCTTAAGTGAAAGATAAAACATTATCGTCGCACTTAAGTGTAGCCTGTCAAGTTTCAATCACTTAACATGATCGATTTCCTTCTCAGAGATTCATCAACTTTGAAAGGACACATAGAATTTTCGATGTCTAATGATCTGGTACTTTCAAATGAAGCTCTAATTATCTGAGAAGAATGTGTGTGAGAAGTTACATTTCTTTTTATAAATTTCAGTGTTAGAACGGAGTGAGTGGTCTGGCTTTTTTTAACTCGTCTTGCTTTAATGTGTCAAATTAATATTATACTTATTTTTAATAGACGAAGAAAAAGTAACAGATATATATATATAATTATAAGACTAAAAACCTTTATATACATTAGCAATATTTAATGTACTAATTCATATATTTAAAATTTTGAGATCCCTTACAATTATTTCAAGTTATATATTATTTTTAAAAAATCAAAATGAAGCCTAAATAAAAGGTTAAAAATTAAGTAAGTTTCGTTTTATTCATTGCACATAAGTTTAGAAAGTAATGTAAAAAAAAAATTAAGTCAATTCCTACTTAGGTCAACAAAGAAAAAATTTATTTTATTACTTATATGTATTACTTATTATGTACATTCATACGACAGAATCACAATATTAAGTGACAAAAAAGCGATTTTCCTTGCAATTTTCCATTTTCCTTTCTATATAGGGTGTCGGACTATTTTTTGTTTTTGTTTGTAACTATTTATTCATTAATTAAATTTAATTATTTTAATAAAATAATAAAAAGAATTAATTTATTAGAATAATAAAAAGAAATCACATTTTTAGAAATTAGGCCATCCCAGGTGGGATTCGAAACCACGGCCTTTGGATTAGAAGTCCATTGCGCTTCAGAGACCCAACGAATGATTTTCCTTTCTATATATGCTGTTGGACTATTATTTTTGTTTATTACTATTTATCCATTTTTTAATTTAATCAATGAATTTGTGTATTTGAAAATGTGTATTCATATGAAGTGTCATCCATTACAAGTTTAAAAATAGGTATTTGATTTTGAAGGGTTTTTTTAAAGGGAAAAAAATTTAAAAAAAGGTATAAATTTATAAAAAAAAAGGAAAAAGGTGAACTAATATGGGAAAAAATTTTAAAAGTACTTAAAGTATATTTTTTTTTAAAAATTTTTTCCCCCAACATTTCAAATAATTAACGTTTAATTTTTATTTTTTAAAATTTTTGGAGAAAAAGCTCCAACAAAAATAAAAAAAATCGGGCTTTTTTTTATTTATAACTTGTTGTCTCATTCTTTCTAAGGTTCAACATTCTTGAGAAAGACTAACATTTCCTAGCTCCTTCAATAAAATGAAATTCCATATATACTTTGAATTGTGACTTCGTAAGTCAAGAAAAGAAACAACGAGGCAGTCAGAAGAATCCATAACTACATACAAACCCATTTCAAAACTGAGATTTCTTCGCATTTTAAAATAGAATGGCGCAAGGAAATTGTCTACACCTTACCAATTGCCCCATTTTTGAATACATTCTCTTACCAAAGTTTAGTATTTTTCTTCTGTGTTTTCTCCCCGTTTATGGGAAGCGTGACAAGAAACACCAATGACCATACATATACATAAAAGGTTTCTCAATCTTTTTCTAAACAAAAAAAAAAGATTTTAATTCTTCAAATTTTTATGCCTCCCAGTTACAAGTGAAAAAAAAATGGGAGAAACATTTTCTTCTTTTTCTGCTTTTTATCTTTAAAAAAATCTTCTCATTCTCGATGCCTTCCAAGTACCTTGTTTTTCCGTTTCTTTTATAAAGAAGACAATTAAAAAAAACGGTAGCAGTTTTTTGATGCAATCGAAAAAAGTACAAAAAACGGCCGTTGAAATAATGTTTGCTTTTGGTAGGAAAATAACATTTCACAACCCCATAGATATTTTCTCTAAGTTTCTACTTTATACATAGGCCTCCAAAAGCTTACACATACACTGATATTCAAAATTAAGAAGATTTTTAGATATTGTTATTATGTCCAGAACTACTGCACAGATTTTAATAAAATTTTGTGTAAATATAAAGCCGATATTTTTTAAAATAAATTTTTAAACTAAAAAAATTTTCCCTTTGATAAAATTTGCAATAGCCCCATAGAAGACGGAATGTATGAAACAGTAGTTGCCGAATATAACGAAAAAATAATTAATAGGGGGTATGGCCCCTTCTTTCAGAAAAACAGGCCTCACACCATGAGTGTTTCCGGAAATAAAAGAATTTATGGGGTTTCCTTGGCAGTTAACCCAATTTTCAATTTGCCTGGGCCGGTTTGGTTTGGGGGGACCCGGGAATTTCCCCCCATCAGGCCCCCAGGCATGCTCTATGCCAGTGGTCTTCAAACTTTTTTTCCCCCAAAGTTTTGGGGGCCCCAAAGGCATCCCCCAAGGGTTTCCCAAAGAGTCACAATAAAAGGAATCTATAAGAAATAAATATGTATACAAAATAGATTCCCGTTCTCTATGAAGTTAGTATAGTTACAAGTATCTAAAGCTCATCCATCTAAATTTCCAATTCATTAAAATTGAAAATTTTATTTATAATATAATAAAAGAATGTTTAAACGTTTTTTTCTTTTTATTTTTTATAATTTCCCTTGGTTTTTTTTATTGTTTTATTGTCATGTTTTAAAAATAATTTTTTGTTAGTTAGGGGAAAATTTTTTTAAAAAATAAAAAAGGGGTTTGTTTTTAAAAAACCCTTTTAATTTTTTTGGAAAACAACATCCTATATAATGAAGGAAAGGGAAAAAACATATCAAAAAGAGTTTATATTAAACTGAAAATTAACAGGGGGAAGTTTCTGGAAGGGGAACCCAAATTTTTGGGGTTAAATTTATGGAAATTACAGGGGTTTTCCACATAGTTTTAAACATTTTAATGCTATTCAGAAATATTTTGTTTTAAGTGAAATATAATTTTAAAAAATAAGTGGCAACAAAAAAAAATCAAACTCAGACTATGTTAATTGATTGATTTTAAACTTAAAAAAAACCTAGACTTCACAATTTGGATAAAAAAAATTGCATTTTCCCCTTTCCTAAAATATGACACTTGAATCACAAATTAATATTATTCAGGTAAATTAAACTTAAAAAAAATTTAGGGTTAAATTTTTTTTAAAAAAATAAAAACTTTTTTTTTAATTGCTTTTTTCATCAAAAAGCCTATTAAAATTTTTATTTTGAGATATATTCTTTCCCAAGATGTGGGGGAAAAGGGGGCCCCCGAAAACACTTTTTGTTCTAAAAAGGGGTTTGGAAGCACCCAAAATCTTAGGGGGTTTCCTTTAGTTTTAAAAAATTTAAAAACTGTTTTCAAAACGGGTAAAAATCAAAAATAAACGGACAATCCATTCATTAACGATTTCTTTTATATTCTGTAACTGCTGTTTCATACCTTCCGACTTCGATGAGTGTTAAGTACGATCATATGTGTGTATTTTGACAGTTGAATGGTTATATTTTTAATTATATCAGCCCTATTTAAATATATACCAAATTTTATTAAAATTTTATCCCGTGGGTTTAACAGATAATAGAAAAAACAAAATTCTCTTTAAAGGAAAAATTTAGGATATTCCCCGGTCTTTGGGTGTAAAAAATTTTCTGATAAATTTAGTCAAATGAGTTTTTATGAAAGTCATACTAACATTAAATTCGATAGTTTTGAATCTGCCATTATGTCTCTAAAAACTAATTCTGTCTCTAATTATTAGGAATAATTAATCATATTTACTTAAATATCTGTTATTCTAATTGTGCTTCATTTTAAGTTTCCAACATCTTACAGAAAATATATTTCTAATTTTCAATAAATCGCATATAGTACCTAAAAATAAAAGAAAAATTTATGCTCTATGGATTTGATTTATTCGCTTACGTCCCTTTATTTCATTTATTTTTCAAAATAAATAAATATCGTAGTAATATTTTTAAAGATTAAAAAAAAATGTATTCACTTAAGATAAAAATTACAATTGTATGAAAACAGTTATTGTCTAGAAAAGTTTATAAAACCAAATAATAACAAATATTTCTTTTACATAGGATATCATTTTTCAAAAATCGCAAGTTTACAAAAGGGTAATGTAATCAGAAGAATACAATAAATTCTCTCCACATAAAAAAATGTTGGGTAAGGGGGAATAACTGTAAATGTACAACAGAACAGAATTTAAAAGTCATAACTCATTTTTCTTTCTGCTTCAAACCAAAGAAGAAAACCCGTCAAGAAGTACATCGTACTTATATTTTCTTTCCTTTTCTATTTGAAATAGAATTGCATTCGAAAGATACTGCAAAAAGGTTATAACGTGATACCAAGTAATTTTACATTATGATTCTCTATGTTGTTGTTGTTGTTTTTTTTCCTTTTCTTTTTTTTTTTCATTGGTCCCAGGATCCATATTTTCACGTTCTTCGTTAGTAAATAATTCTTATTAAAGAATTGATTGAATAAAACAATGTATGCTGAATATATAAATACATTTTTCGGTAATGCAGAAAGTAAGTTCCGCTTAGCAGTAAAAATAATGAACTATTTTTTTACTTAAGTGCCACCACTATTTAAGAATTTACTATAGCGGGGCACAATTGTTAGTATGTCCTAGTCAAAGAACAATATTGCCCGCTATTGCAATCATTGGATAACAACGGATCTGGCCTCATTATCGTCCCAAAACTGTTTGGCAACAAAAAAATTTCTTCAGGTGCTAAAACACTTATTGCGAGATCAGGACTGTACAGAAGAGGGAGAGAATCAAAAAAATTTCATGGCGACTCTGTAAAGCATTGCTGTGTGTGGTCGGGAACAGTCTTGAATGAACTAAATTCAGTCCCGTAGAGAGCAAGACATGGTATTTATTCTGTATTACGTGAGGCAGTTTTCTAAGCGTCTTGAAACAACATTTCACGCATCAAATTCACCATTAAAACGCCGTATAGATCCCACAACACTGTACAAATCGATTTGTGACACGTAATTAACTTGGTTTTAGTGTGTATTGGCAATGATATGTGCCACCATTCCTTCGATTGCAGTTTACATTACGTTGTTATTTGTCATATCCAGGTCTCATCACCAATGACGAGCCGGCTTAAAACTGCATCACCCTCTTCATTGTACCGTGTTAGGATGTCTAGACGCTGTTCTGACGTTTCAATCTCTGCTACTCTGTCAGACTGTGAGGGTTCCTACCAAGAGTGCCGTTTTCGGATACAATTCCAGGCAAAAGTGTCGATTAAATTCTGGGGGCAAGTGTCATTACGGTCAAACAAACGTCTTTTCTTTTTAAATCCCGCGTTACCACCAGCATTATAGATGGCCACCTACTTTGTGCATTGTGAGGTTCCTTCTCACGTCCTTAATTGAAATGCTGCACCCACTTTCTGTTCAAAGAAATGTTCATCGAATTAGATCTATACAATTTAAAAATTCATCTGTGAATATCATAAGCTTTGGTGTTCCTCGCTTTGAGAAATCGGACGTCCGACGTATCTCACATGTGGAGGGTGGTTAAGTTGTTTTTAAACATTTTAAATTCTCACCAAACGAGCATCATAAATCAGCGTTCTTTAAATGTTTCCTTGCTTGCCAATGAATCAGCAGAAATAACTAGCGTGCTTGAACTAACGAACGCAAATGTTCCGAAGCGAAATGGAAAAAGGAACTTAATTTCTGGTTAATTGCTAGTATTGTATATACAGGGTGTACCAGAATCGTAGGGCAAACTTTATGGGGAGGAAGAGGGGATCATATCTGCATAGAAACCCATGGTCGTAAAACGCCTTCGTTCGGTGATAGGTGGCATTGTTCACAAGAACATTTAAGGAAACAGACATGCATTACCGCCTTCATTTGAGTTTTCATCGTCCATTAAAGAGTGTGGAATGTTTTAAAAACACCGAAGTGGCAGAAATGAACTTGATTTATGGATTAGCAGAAAAAATGCATGAGCAGCAGAGAAATTGAATCATGGAAGGTAAATACAAAGAGAAACACCGGACAACCTGATGTTTGCTAATTTGCATCACAATTTTGTGGGAATAGGGATCATTTTGAGATAATAAGCATAGTGAAGGTAGGCCAAGGTAATCCAACACAATCTGTTCTATGCGTGGAAAAAAATGTGAAATGTGTTGGATACCGTTCAAAAGAATCCGAGTAACATGTTAGGAGTTCCAGTCTCTCGTGGCGCAACCTCATCGTGCATAATAGCTCGTAAGGATACATATCCACACAAATTGTGATGCAAACATCTGGCGGTCCGATGTATCTCTCTGTAGGTACCTTTAGCAATACAATCTCTCTACTGCTTGTGCATTTCCTTCTGCCAATCTCTAAATCAAGTGCATATCTGTCAGGTCGGTGTTTGTAAAACGCTCCTTACTTTCAAGGGCGATGATGCTCAAATGACTGCGGTAATGCATGTTTGTTTCCTTAAATGCTCTTGTGAACAACGCCTCCAAGCGCCGAACGAAGACGTTTCCGACCATAGATTTCTATGGAAATCTGAATACTTGTGATGCCTCCTACCTCCCCCTAAAATTTGCCCCTTTGATCCTGGGACATCCTGTATATATACACACACTTTTTTTTAAACAATATGTTATGCATATACACATTTGCCTTAAGAAAAGATTATGGTCGCCGTGCGAGCGTGCAAGCGTGTCTGTACATAGCTGAACTGCTAGACGACATAATTCATTAAGTGAAAACTAAAATTATATCATTTTATATTATCACGGATTAAAGTATTATGTATAAATAACTAGGGGTGGTTTAAAATGTTTTGAGGAATTGCAATAATTTTGGCTAATTTTTGAACCGCAAAATGTATAAAGCAGTGCTTCTCAAACTTTCAATACTTGCGACCCAATTTTCAATCATAATTTTCCTCGCGCCCCCCAGAAAAAAATGTATTGATTTCAAAAATAACGTACTAAAAGCTACATGCTAAAGCTACAATATGACTTTTATTATAAATCTTACAAATTATCAAAATGAGTATTAAATTTTGTGTATAATTTTATATATGATAAGACCATCGGAGTCACTAGTAATTATTAATCTTGTTCTTAACTAAGTATTGATAAATTACTTATCAAATACATTATGCAATGCAAATGCATTTATAAGTATATTATATCAATGTAAATGTGTATTTTACTTTTATGTCAGAATGTATTTTTTTTTTTTTTTTTTTTTGCTTCCTTTCCGTAAATTTGCCATTTTTCAAATCTTTTATTTTTGACTTTTTGATATGCTCGCGCCTCCCTTGTAAGATTATCACGCCCCCCCCAAAGGGGGCGTGCCCCACAGTTTGAGAAACGCTGGTATAAAGTATTCCTTATTTTAAGTATTTGTCAGTGCCTATATACACTGGTGTGCAAAACTTAAGCAACAGGTGGGTTTATTGCCATAACTTCACGAAACATCATCTAGAGACATGAAATTCTGAAATGAGGGAGAGTATTATGTACGTAAGGATGACGAAAGCATCGGCGCTGAAAAAAGGGAAAACAACGCATACGGTATGGAATCAAACAAAAACAAGCTTTATTGAACGCATAGTATCGTGACTCATGATTGTCTATCCAACAGGAAGAACAACAAGCAGATGTTCCTTAATATGGTATATGCCCTCCCCTTACTACAATGGTTGCTTTGAACCGTCTCCGCATACTCAGAACCAGCTGGTGCAACATTTCTTGAGGTAGGAGTGCCCATTCCTCAATCAACATCTGTTTGAGTTGTTGGTTGTACTCCGGATGATGTGAGCGTGCGGCAATACGTCTCCCCAAAGCATCCCACACATGTTCGATGGGATTTAAATCTAGGGAGCACGCTGGCCAATCCATTCGAGTTATATCTTCACTTTCCAGCAGCTCCTCAACAGCAAGAGTGCGATGTGGCAGTGCATTGGCATCCATAAAAATGAAGTCTGGGCCAATGGCACCTCGGAAAAGATGCAGATGGGGAAGAAGTACCTCCTCACAATAGCGATCCCCGGTTACAGACCCTCTGTCGAAAATGGGAAGCTCAGATCCGCCATTCAGCATAATGCCACCCCAGACAAGAACTCCAGGACCACCGTAACGATGTCTTTCCTTGATGTTACTGGGATAAAACCTGGTCCCGATCTCTCTCCAAATCAAAACGCGTTGAGAATCGCTTCTGGTACTGAACCGACTCTCATCCGTAAAGAGAACACGACTCCATTGATTAGTTGTCCAGTTTTTGTGCTTTCTGTCCCATTGTAAACGGTGGCTTCGGTGGCCATCTTTCAGCGGGAGGCAGCGTTCAGGACGGCGGTGAACAGGCCCCTTTGTGAGGCGTCTGGCCACAGTAAACCGCTACACTTGTCGACCAGTTGCTGTACAGAGTTTCTGAGCAATGTCCCTTCCTGACTGCTGTCGAACTTTTTTCGCCTGCAGGATGATATATCGGTCATCCTCTGCAGTTGTCGTCCTCGGGCGGCCACACCAACCTTTCTAACGGCTGTACCTGTGGTTTGGAACGCTTTCCAAGCGCGCGAAACGACACTTTTGTTAATTCCGAACTCTGCAGCTACACTGGTGACAGTACGCCCCTCCTCCAGCTTTCCGATCATTCTTCCACGTGTGAAGTCATCCAGATGATTTCTTCTAGCCATATTTCACGAACTGACTCACTGGCACTTGCAGAGAATATGGTGAATTGCGTCTCCGTCCTTCATTTCATTCTACTGTTGAGATTCGAGCGCCGACATCACGCGTTTTGCGTACGCTCACATCGCTTCTGACGTTTTGTTCCTGATATTTGCATACGCATGACGTTTCTACTGACTTACGTGTTCACTGTACTGATCTCCAGACCTCCTTTTCTGCAATTTCATGGCTATCTGCTAAATTTTTACATTGTTGCTTAAGTTTTGCACACCAGTGTAGTTTCAAAAATATAGTATTATTGTTAAGTGTTATATATTTTCTTAAATTTTTATGGGTACCAAATCTTTTTCAGTTTTTCTGACTTCAACTTGATTCTTTGAAAAACAGTTTTCAGTTATCAGTAGTTTAGAGAAATGTTAATAAAATTCGCTCTAAAATATTGATTTCTTTTATTATGAAGGTTTCTTGTACAAAAACAAGTTGAGGTTTTATTTTATTTTGAGACACACCACGTAAGGTGTGAGGAAATAAGAAAGTGTTACGAATGATTTATTAAAATAAACTTAAAGCTTAGAATTCAAAATTCATTCAAACAATTTTACTTTTAAGAGAGAATAAATGATACACTTGGATTTGAAAATAGGGATAAAGTAATTTGATTCAAAATAAATTGTATCCTGTTATTCTCAAAATATGCTAACAAATGTATATACAGGCTTTTATATTTATTGATCGTTGACATGTAAATAAAAATAAATATCCCAGTCCCGTCACATTTCCCGAGCTTGAGCTCTATCACAGTATCATCAATTTTCATGGTATCGAAGACAACAAAAAAATTGTAGAACCGTGAACTTCCTTAAGTGATTGGAAAACCAAAGCGAAACATATTAATATTGCAAAAGCATTCTTTCGGAAGAATTGTTGAAGCGTGCTTTCTAGGCGAAATGATCAGTTCCTAGCAGAGTCATTGTTCTATCTAAGATAAAATAAGGATTTCTTTTCTATGTTATGCATTTATATTTTATTTCAAGCAAGGATGTTCGATTTCCCCCGGATCGTTGAGTAAAGTATGGATGGATTTAAGAAACTTTATGAAAAGACGCGGGAACTTAAGACCATTATGTGTATACATAAATTAGGATTTATTTTGAAGATTTCGATAAGAACCATTGTTATGCCTTCAAGGAGATAAAATTATTTATAAACCAAAAGACTTTCTCTGAGTTTGTTAAAGAAAAGGGATATTTGAAAGGAAATTTTATATCACTGTAAAGGATGAAATTTTGAGATTTGTCGAAAAATTCGGTTCTAATGGTGAAATACTTAATTACTGGGCTTTTGAAAAATGACATTGAGGTACTAGAAAATAAAATTATACGAATGAATTTAAAAAATGTGTTAGAAGTTTGATTATTTGCTTAAATTTATTTTGCAATGGAACACTTTAAATGAAATTCTATATTTTTGAACATTTGATACTTACGTATTAGCGACACCGCATCCAAATTGGCGCCAAGTGAATCACGCCTTGATATCAAAACAACGAAGATTCTAACTGGCTTGGGAAAAAAACTCCAATCAGTCAGATTTTTGTCGAAAATGGCACGGTTCGCTCCTTTCTAATTTGGCTGCGGTGACGCTAATACGTAAGTACCGAAGATTAAGCTGTAGATTTTATTACTTCCGATTAAAATAATAAATCTAAATTAATAATTAAACATAAATTCTAGGATTAGAAAAGCGCTTGCTCAATACTTACTGCCATCTAAAATTAAATATAGTTGAATATCAGAATATGAAAAGATTAATGTGATTGATTGATTGATTGAATATTAACGTCGCACTGTTCAGCTACACGAGGGCTTTTGGCGACGGACCACGTAATTTTGAACCATGGTCAAGTGACGTGGACGACACCTGAGCTGGCACCCCCCTCTCCTAACTACCACACCACACCAGCGGGAGGACGTTTCAGCTCTCGACAGATTTAACGTGCATCGCTGCCCTACACGGCGGGTCTTTAGTGGTACTGGGCAAGATTATTGTGAAGTGGATAGGTTATTTACAGAATTAAAAGTTTTATTATAATATAACTGATTTTGCATGTGTCGTACGCGGTGAATGGTCAATCATGTGCTTCCTTTCATGCGGCCTCTTTTCCTTCAATGCGGTTGCTATAACACGTAAGTACCAAAATATCTGTGAAATTAGCACTGTAATAATAGATATTTTTTACTTTAATTTACGTATTATTGCTACCTATTGGCGATATTACATGAAACGAAGCACACGGTTGCCAATTCAGAGCGTATCACACATGCGAAATCGGGGTTGTCAACTTGGCGAATTATTTTGAACATTGGCATTGTTGTGATAAAACGTGTAATTCCTTTTCTTTCTTTTACCAAAGAAAGAATATTATCACATTTTCCTACTAGGTGAAAACTAGTAGTATAGCATACTATTCTCTTATTTTACTACAAACAATCTAACGTAACAATACCCTGCATCAAAAGTTTACCCAACAGTTTGAGCAGCTACAGCTGAAAATGAAAATTTGAATCAAAATATGGGATGTATGCGTGTGTGTGTGGAGTTTTTGGAATGTTAGAAATATGTTTAAACAGTATACTCGTTAATCTGTTACATCTCAAAGTGTGACGTCTTCCTTTTTTATTTATTTATTTATTTATTTGTGCACCTATACATATTACCGCCGTATCATTGATACGGACCCTAAGCTACAGATGTAATATTTCAACACATCACAAAATAAGGTTTATTGATGTGATCATTATTGTTGAATTTCAAAAAAAAAGACTCGGGCCCACTTAGGACTAGCTACACCAGTGTTTAAGACATTTACACAAAAACGGGCTTAAGAAAAAATGCATTCGTTTGTATTTTAATCTAATATTTTAATATATCTAATTATTTTGGAAAAGCCATTTTCAAGAATAATTTCTTAAAAAATACGTTTTATATAACTTTATATTCTGATTTTTTAATTAGAGTAATATTCTAATAAAAATAAAAGGTCAATCAAGGCTAGGTTTCCATAATGTATAAAATAAATCTCAATATTCTAACAATTTAATAAATTCTCTTCAATGTATAAATCTCAATATTCTTACAATTTAATAAATTGCAAAACTAAAACTATTCATACGTGTAAATGTTTCAATTGCTTGTACACGCTTTAGTCGACACTGGATTTTAAAACTCTTGATTTTAAAATGCGGCCATTTTATTTTGTGAAGGAAGCATCAAAAAAAATTCCAGCAGTTTTGTGCGGGAACTTGTACCAGCAAAAAACAAACAGCAACTTTCGTATTCTATACAGCTTCTTACTACACAAACTACTTTCGAAACAAGCAATATGTTGTCCTCGCGCAAATGGTAAATATATAGTCGATGGCATGATAAATGACATGAGAAAAAAATATTTTACATGAAACACATACTAAATAAAAGGGAACGAAATTATGTACAAACATGTAAATGAACCTTCATATAAAAAGTGCTTAGCAATAAAAGAACGATTTTATTCAAAGACACTGAACGAAGAAATAAAAATGTATGAAAATTCGGAAAAGAGTAGACCCAAATTCATGTCTTTAAAAATAGTTTAAAAATAGTTCTTTTATAATGGAAACCTATTTTCAAGACCATTTTCGATAAATGAAGATGTTAAAAATAAAAGAATTTATAAAACTCGTCCTATTGATTTTCATTACCAAATATTTTTCATCAAAATCAGTCAATACTACGCTGAACCAATAATTGAAGAAAAAACTGTTTTTCAATTATTTTGAAATCTATAACAATTTACATTAAATGCAGAAAAGGAAACAAAATTCAATTTTCCAGAATACTATATAACTTTATTCAGTCGTATTCAATCCTCTACCTGAATTGAAATTTTCGATTTTCCGAATGTACTTTTCGTATCTTCGCCGTTAAGCTTCTTTTCTGGATAATTGAATCTTTTCGGAGGCTTCAAAGAGAAGGGAAAGAACTTTTTCCTGTTTACTACGGGGAGAAATTAAGAATCTCGGAGGACTCTGCTTCTGCAGTACTTTGTTGGCAAGAGTACCGTAGATTTACATTATTTATATAAAATGAAATTTTGCTCATTTTCATTAGCTAGATGGAAAATGTGATATTCAGAACACTGCAGCGTACTAACTTTCAGTAGTTCTGGTCTAAATTTAACAGCAAAAACTGGATAATAGGAGTTAAGAAAATTTTTGTTCAAAATAGAATGGTTAAAATTTAATCTACTTACGTTCCATAGTTAATTCTTAAGTGATATTTTTGAAAGACATACATATTCAGCTAGGAATTTAGTATACTTATTATTTTTTTTATTTACAGGCATCAAATTTGTGTTTGATAATTGGGGACAAGTTGAGTATGTATGTTTTTAAAAGAAAAGGCGAAAATATACAAGGACGTAGCTAACGCCGTATCAGCCGTATCAATGATACGGGGCCCCCAAGCTACAGGGGACCCCCGACATGTGTATCTACAGTTTCGCTAACAGGGTTCTCATACCTAAAAAGGGGCCCCAAAGGAATTTTGATACGGGGTCTACTCAGAAGTAGCTACGCCAGTTGTACTATACATTATAAACTGGAACTAAAACAGATATATGGGAGACATGCATAGAAAAATATAGAATTCCCATATTATACTATCGTCCAATTCAGTCAAATCAAAAAACTTTACGAAATGCTAAGATATGCAGCCAATAGGGAAAACAGTTCCAGCGTACGTTTGAAACCTCTAACAATAACGATGACAGCATTTGACGACATTTTTTGAATAGGCTATATCTTTTCTTTTGTTGTTGGTATAATATGTAAATATAAGAAAAAACGTAATTCAGTTTTAAATTTCTCTAGTATAGATTATTCCATAATTCAAACATTAAAAAGAGATGAAATCAATATTCTACTTTGATAAATTTCCCGGTAGGGTATAACCTACCACTGGAATAGCATAAACGCTAAATTTTTTAAATGGTATCTTACTCTATTTTTTGCACTATTTGTACCAATTGTTGACCTAAATGTGCAACATTCTGAGATTGTTGCAAATGTCTTTCTGTCAGATGTCAAATATGCCCTGTGGAAGAGATTCAGGTTACCAAACAGTCGAAGGAAATGTTCATCAGAACAACTGATAGCAAGGTTTTCGTGTGCGACCTAGAATCATCTCGTACAAAAATAAGTCTGAAGTAACGGAAAGGAAAGACAATACCGTAAGTCATAGAATTTCATCTACATGCCACTCTATGATATACCGGGTGTCCAGGCTTAAAGTATCCAAAAGTTATGGCTTATTATTACAGAACTACTCATCAGAGTGTAATAAAATGTTCATCCATGGATTGGAAATCCCTCCGAGATTTTTTGGGCCTAATCTGATGGGCCGCACGTGCGCGCATTATTCGGCAATTGCAGACGCGATAAACTTGTAGCACTAACTTCATTAGTAAAGATTTGGACACCACAGCAAAAGGTGGAGCATACTTTAATTAACTGAATTAATTAACCGCGTGTACAGCGACCAGTTCGAAGTGGATGGAAAATTGATCCTCCGACATCAAAATCTATCCACTAATGGGAAAGAACTTTGGTATCCGACTACGTTCGGTACCGCGATTTTAAAAAGGAGCATAAATGGATAGTTTAAATGATAGTTAGTGTCACTTAGATTAAAATACATGTATAAAATTATTTTAAGGACATTTTAGCAAAAAAAAAAGTATTTAGATACAATATTTCGGCAAAACATTAACTTAGAATAACCTTTTTTCAAAATGTTCTCCTTTTGTCAAAAGTGCTTCTATTATAATAATATTTTGCCTGTATATAGCTCAGATATCTGTACAGAGGCTCAACTATGATTTTTGAGAAATTCACATTATTTTCAGAGTTACAACTAATTGAAATAATTATCGGCGTTTTTTTCTTAAAATTTCTCCCCTCTGTTGTCGTAAAACATGGATAAACCCACTTCTATAAGTTATTTATTTCAAGAATTCTAGTTGAGCCTCTGGGCAGAGGTCTGAGCTATATACAGGCAAAACATTATTATAACAGAAGCATTTTTCACAAAAAGAGAATATTTTGAAAATGGGTCCTTCTATGTTCATTTTTTGTCAAAATATTGTACCTAAATAACTTTTTATAGTAATACTATTCTTAAAACAACTTTATATACATTTTCCAATCAAAGTGACACTAAATATCAAAAATATTATCTATTTATACGCTTCTGCAAAATTACGGTTCCGAATGTAGTCGGATACCTTAACAGAAACTTAGATAAATAATGAAGAAAATATAGCTCTCTTCAGACCTCTCTACAGAGTCTCAAATAGAATTTTTGAAATAGATAACTTAGAAATGGGTTTATCCACATTTTACGACAACAGAGGGAATCAATTTTAAGAAAAAAATGCCAATAATAATTCCAATTGCTGGTAACTCTGAAAATAATGTCTATCTTTCAAAAATCCTAGTTTAGACTCTCTGGAGAAGTCTTTACATTATAAAAGCGAAATAATATTTTAGAAGCATTTCTTATAAAAAGGGGAACATTTTGAAAAAAAGATTATTCTAAGTTAAGTCTTTGCTAAAATAGTGTATTTAAATAATTTTTTTTTGTCAAAATGTCCTTAAATTAATTTTATACATGTATTCTAATCTAAGTGACACTAAATATCATGAAAATTATCCATTTATGCGCTTTTACAAAATCACGGTTCCGAACGTAGTAGGATACCTTAAGAGCTATGGTGTAAAAAAAAAGAGAAAAAGAACTGAAACAGTAAAGCATTAATAGAGAGAGAGAGAGGTCCTTATAAACATTTTCGTGATTTTATATATTAAATATAAATTATTGCTCAAATAATACTTCATTTTGTTTACTTCTGACAGGTTTTCTATTCGTCCAAGTGAGAAATATAAACAATAAACATTAGTTTTGAAGTGACACGATTTTGGCAGTCGTAATACGGATATAATTTTATTGTACTGGTGTGATTACAAATCATGATTTATTAAAATCATTTAAATGTATAAATCACGATAGTTTATAAAAAAAATATTATATTATTATTTAATGTCACGCTCAGAACCAAATAAGAATGAATAATTTTGCGCAAATCGGGGTACGATGATTTTATACTATCAGACCCATAGAGCAAAACACGAGTTCTTTAAGAGCGATAAAAATTTATAGTGGAATAACAATACTTAAAAAAAAGGATACAGTGCTAAAATTTCCAAAATAAATCCTATACTGTGTTCACACCTTCTACAGTGCCCAAACACAGCTATCAGTGTCTAAAATCCACGTGAGTAGTGTTGAAAATTATCCACAAGCAACCTCTCGTCCGAGAGCGAGTCAACACTTCAACAGCCCTAAAAATCTGACTGAGTTTCAGAAAGCGACCGCTATATATTTATAGTCTGCGTGGCTACCTTCCAGCACGTTCTCGAAAATCCGTTCACGCCAAACATCGAGGTGTTATAGATTTATCAAGTAATTTCCAGAAGCATCTATATGATTGCCAAGTCACCAAAATGTTCACCAAGTCATTAAATTTGGCCGTCAATAATGATACCAACGTGACTGTATTGCCAATATTTTTTCCAAATTTTCATTGTACACCATTATAATGTAAAGGACGGCATTTCTTGCGAATATTAAAATTTTTATTATAAAGTAAATATATCAGAAAGTAATATTACTGAATTAAACATTCAGATATAAAATATTTCTACTATTTTGAGATGAAATTAAACATTTTAATTACACAAAAGTCATAAAAATATGAATTATATTTAAGCTTAATAAAGAGAAAAATTTTTACTTCATCATTTGTCGCGGACCTTTTACAGTTCAATTAATTTCTGTTGAAAATAAGACTGAAGCCTGAAAGCAGATGCTATTAAAACAGCTTTTACATCTAAAGTATTATTTTCTGTAAAAACCCATTGTATTTCTATAGACAGATTCGTACAAAACAATACGGAATATCCATATATTTTTAAGTTATAATTACTCAAATATTTTAATTTAATTAACCATGCAATTTTAAATTCTCAGATCCACCTGTACACAATACGGGCAATATGTATGTGCAGCTACTACTTTGCCCGTACACCGTACGGGCATTCTTGCTTGTTTATTGTTTGTACTACTTCGCCCGTATCTTTTCAACTTTAAAAAAAAATTAGTTATATATATGGCGATAGTTGTGCACTAAAAAATGAAGTAAATGTAATAAAATCTATAAATTAATTTTGCTTTTTTTATATTTACAGCTTTGTGTGAAACTTTCCTTCATGGCATTCATATAGGAAAAGACAACTTACAGGGAAGAAAGCACCATTATTTTCATTCTAGGTAAAACTCCATTCCAAATGCTGAAAAATATTCAAAACAGAAATTTTAATAACATTTTCCGGTTTAAATTGTGAAATTAATCAAAAAATGGACTAAAAAGTGTGACGTTTTTTTTATCTAATTCTGAAAAAAACTGAAGTTGTTAAAGAGTTAAGAAGCATTTCCTCAATGTGTTCATTATACTTGAAGAAAGTTAGCGAAAGGGGTAAAGTGAAAAATGAGATTTAATCCATCACAAGTATATTTGAAATAGCCCATGGATGAATCTGTGAGGCCATGGCAACCTAGTGGCTAGTTATGGTCATGGGAGTAGTTTCGTGGGTTCAAGTCTATCGAAGACCCGCTGTGTAGAGGAGGCTGATGCACGTTAAATCTGCCAAGCTGAATGTCCTCTTTGGCATAGTGTGGTAGTTTGAGAAAGGGGTACCAGCTTAGGTGTTGTTCTTATCACTTGATCGAGACTCAAAATAAAATGCCAATAGAATTGTGTTGCAACATGATGCATTATATTAATGTCACACAATGTCATTATATTAATGTCAAAAATGCATTATATTAATGTATAAAGTCTATAGAGGACTCATGGATAAATCCTTACAAAAATCTTTCGGACCAGAATCGAGTTATTAGTAAAATGTGAAAAAAATAACAATATATTATCTTACTAATCAGATTTCAAGTGTCCTAAGCCTTTTTCGGTCTAAGTAAACATAGATGAAATAAAATGAATATGTTCTCGAAGACATACAAGGTTAAGTGATTTCACTTTCTGGTGGTTTTGGGCACCATTCAACATTTATCGCTACCGGACTAGCAGTGAAAGAATGCAGGGGTGAAGAGAGAAAAAAAAGGAGCTTCTCTCTCTCTTCTCTCTTTTCTTGTCAGCAGCGCGAAGTATTCAGTGACATGTCACGTTTGTCTGAGATATATCCTTGGCGAATTTTCTTCGTTCTTCATTTTCTTCATTTTTTTCTTATCTTTTGGTACCCTTTGCCTTCTAATAGTTGATTCCAGATTTCTGATGGACTGAGACTGATGCCACATACAACCGACAAATATTTTTATTTTAATATTTCTTTAATAAAAGCAGATATATTATAAGATTTTGTAGCATTTAGATGAAGTATACAAATAAACGTATAGAAGGGAAATGTAGCTGGATTATATAGATTAAACCATTGAATGAATGTTATCCTTCGCAAGATTATTAAAGTTCAATATTGCATAATTTATTATAATATTTAACTTACTAAGAAAACTTTTAAGAAATGATAAATGCTGCGTTTACTTTTTGAAATACTAGCCACATAAATTAAAGAGTAAAATAAGCATTTAAAGACGTGACGGGCTCTATCGGCGATATTTCTATTAATCCTCATGGGGAAATTCTTCTTTAAAAGTGGAAGGAGATTAAAACCGCCTTCCGTAGATATAACTTCTTTTTTTCTAATGTAAGTGCTATTCAAATTCAGGCAATGAATGTGTTAGAGTTAGTCGTTAGTTGTTAGTAGTGAGTCGTAAGTTTATACACTAACATTCAAACAAATACAAGAGAAGTCTTGAAGAGGACTGTACCAGCTTAGGAAAGAACCGATAAATGATCTACAATCAGACCAAAAGATACGTGTCTATTTCATAATCTTATAAGCTTAAAGTAAGCAACTAATTAGGATTTCTCCCGCGTTTATTAAAATTGAATTTATCATAAGTTGATCAGTCATAAATAAAAAGTAATTTTTTTTTATAACACGATCTGTTTCGTCGGTGTTCCAAACTACACCTGAAACCTCCAGGGTATAACAAAGACAACAGAAAAAACTTGAAATATCTAGGAGATAAAACATTTTATCCCTGGAACACATTTCCTATAAAACTAGAAATCCACAGAAAGAAAATTCGTTATATGAAAAGTACAAGAAACGCACTTGCTTTATTTAAAGAAAAAAATACATGTATCATCTAAAATAAAAATTTACATGATTATGACACAGAAAATAAAGTGATTTAATTATTGAGTAGTTACATATTATACCGTTGACCAAAATTGCCAATTCAAAAAATGTCGTCAAATATTGCTATCTTATTATTATGTTAGAAAATGTACGGGAACGGTTTTCTACAATTGGCAAATTCACGGCATCGGCTGCATATCATATGGCGAAATTGGTCAACGCTATGCAATATATAAGTACTAATTGCTGTTGCTTATACCTTGTACACCCCGCTATTGTCACTCGTCACGCCCCCTACTACTCATCACTTCTACGAGTTTCCTCATACCGAGAGGACGTACTCTCCCAGTCATCCCGTCGTAGAATTTGTTTCAATGCTTAAAGTGCCTCTTTGTCTTATACTACTTACCTTTAAATTCATTGTTAATTTGTTTTTGTTTACCTATGTTAATCATAATAAATATTTGTTTGTTATGGATTAAGGTTTTATTTCTCTCTCGTGAGTATTATCGACGTTAATTTTATTGTCGGCATCCCACCGCTTTTAGGCCTACCGCCCTCTATTTTCAGTTGTGTTCAGATAAAAAAATTTCATTAAAACTAACAATAAAAAAATGTTGAGTTTATATGGCAAATAATGGCATACTTGCTTAAGAATATAATTAAAAACTTACTATTACTGATAACTCACCAAGCTCCTGTACAGTACTACTCAACAATTGCATTTGTGCTTCCATCTTTACGGCTCGATCTAATTAACTTGACATCAATAAGGCTTAGGTTCTTCCTGACGAGCTAAAACTCTTTATTGACGGCGCATACCTACGAAAAACAAACAGATCCGGTAGGTGGTGGTTCTGCGGGCTGTTTGAGGATTCATTGGCCGTGGAAAAAGCGCCCCCAATTACGATTGTGAGGTCTGAACTGTCTGTGAAGCTACAACACAATTACCCGCTGCTGACCTAGCTCCTGCAAAAGTTGTTTTATTCATCCACTCCCAAGCTGCAGTTTCAGCCTTAAGCAGTAACACAACAACTGACTGCATTAACACAATTCAGTGCAGAACTAAAATTGCGGAACTCATTTCATACAGCTGGACTGTGGCATTACAGTGGGTCCAAAGTCATGTTGGGATCTCTGGCAATTAGAGAACCTACCAAAAAGCCAAGAAGGGAGCCGGGTCATCTCACCTGAAGTTCCTTGACCCTCAGAAAAGCAAAGAGCATTATATCCACATACATTGACAAATGTACTGCCATGACCCAAGAAACGAAGAGTTTTTGAAAGCCATGGGTCTATCCCGAGGCACCTGGAGAGAGGTGAGGCTATTGCCCGCTTTGGCCTAACCAGCGGTCATGACTTTTTGGGAATATAGCTTCACTTGCCGGGCCTGGCTGCTGACGAGACCTGCCCGCTCTGTGGCCATGTCAGGATGGAAGGCAACCATCTGCTTAAATACACTGTACTTGATGAATACCCGACTGACGACGTCATCCTTCGGTACTGGGAGGCTTAACGTCAATTGTCCAGAACACAAGTATACGGGCGTTGGATAAATAAGTTAATAAATAATTTTAATGAGTGTAGAAATAACGAAAATTTATAAATGAGAAAAATTGTGTAATACTCTTAAATGTGTGTTAGATTTAAAGAATCAAAAATAAAATTCATTAATAATCAATAGAAAGTGTTTCTTAAAAATCATTTCTATACTCTTAAAATTTAACTATTTTTGAAAATCCTTTAAAGATTTACGAGGATTTACTAATAAAAATACCAAAATGTGAATGTTTTATAAGTCTAAAATTAATTTTATATTACTGGATATTAAAAATATAGCAGAGATATATAACATTATTTTTATGAAGACACGTGTTTCCCTGTATTATTTCTCTTAACATAACAACCCGACAACAAAAATCCATTCAAATCTTGAACACAATAAAAATGTTAATTGCACAAATATTTGTGTTAGGACTGCTTGATTCGATTTAGTAGCAGAAAGTCAGTTCGAAGGGAAAGCATTTACATTTAACACTACGTAGGTTCGGTGGCTTAGAGGTCGTATGCCCACTTCAGAAGTCAAAGATGGCGGTTTCGAACCCAACTAAAGCCGATAGATTTCTGGATGCGAAGATCGTAGGCATGCATGTAATGTGGTTTTGTGTCATCTGAAACATCCTTTGAGTATCAGTTTGGCTCTAGTACTCTCGGCAAAGTTAAATCACGGTAATGTTTAACATTCAATGAGAGCTTGAATTGAAATTAATTCGAGCATCCAAATTTAGTAGCGAGGTCCACTACTAGATGGTGCCACAATGAAATGGCTCACACTTTTGGAGACTTGTCGTGTCTGAAAAGACTTAGAAATATATTGACACATTATTAAAAAAAACATATAAAAATTCGTACATTTTGATTCAAATTATTACATAATTATTCACTTTTTTGGAACATTAAATTACTTTAGTGAAAAAATTAAATTTGTCTTTTAAAAATAAATGGAATGTAAATTTTAAAAATATTACATATTTAACAAAATTATGAAGATTCATGATTTCTAAAGAAACTATTAACATGAATATCATCATAATTAACTTTTTGATCTGTATAGTTATAAAAGCTTATTTATATTTAAAAGAAACGTTGACCAGAAACTACTTTAAGAAAAGGTATACTTGAATTAAATATCGATTAGTATTTTCAATACATATTTTATAGGTTTAAATGACCCAACGCGCCTGTCAAAGAAGATAAAAAGAGTGTTTCTTACTGAAAGTAAGAATTACTGTCTTCGTCACCTAAGTGTAACCTGTCAAGTTTCAATCATTTAAAATGATGGATTCCCTTATTAATCTTCTCAACGATGCATAACGTTTGAAAAGGAGAAAAAGGTTTTTGAACCTCTAATCATCTACTCTTTAAAATCGACATAGAATTTTTGGAACAGAGAATCGAAGCGGAGATCAGTTTTTAAGAGTCGAAATTGTTAAGGCGAATTGAATAGCTACATTTCCACTTTATTTTTTTACTTCTCATTTTAAGAATCCATTTTGAAATAAATCGAATTTTAATGTGAAAACCTCAAAGAATCAAAAGAGCAATGATGTTCCATCCGTTGAAGTCAATAATGACGGTATACTGATTTCCTATATATTTTGTTCTTTTTTAATTACAATTTTTATCAATTTTATGCAGTTTTATGATTTTATGATGCAAATGCGTATGATAACATTAAAAAGATTATTTTTTCAAGATTTGGAAATTTTGGGATAGGTAAATATGTATTAATTAATTAAATAAATACTACTGTGATGAGGGGAGGGTTTTGTCAACCTCCAAATTTATCTACAAAACAATACATTTCAGAGTTGTTTGATTTATCTCTTGGACATGAATTTTTGCCCAAATGACAAAAGTATTGCTTAGCTCAGATGTTTATGGTAGGATAATATTTATTTCAAATTACAGTCGGACCCCGATTTAACGAATTCACTGGGACCGCACATTTTCTTCGTTAAATCCGGGTAATTCGTTATATCGGTGTCCAAACAAAAAACTTTTTTTGCATTTACCTTTCAGAAATTCTCACAATAAGCAACTGAACAAAAAATATCCACAATTAGAAATTTTACATTTTTATTCAATAGCTAAAAATACTATTATCGATTTATCTCTGAAAGGGGGACGCGAACGTATTGAAAAGTCGAAAACAAAAGATTATTTTAAAAAATTATTAATTTACTGAAAGTAAGCAAACAAAATACTTCCTAAAACAATAAAAAAATAAAATACACGTTTACACTTATATAATACATTTATAAATGTATCAGAACTGTACAAAGTATTTTATAATTAGTTTAACAATGCTAAGTTAACAAGTTTGATAATTACCAGTAACCCCATGGGCTTGTATTAACACTTATCTTGATAATTTGTAAGGTTTACAATTAATCTCTTAACTGCCAATTAAAAGTTACACGATTCACTCCCATTGCAAGTATTTTTCACGATTGTACTTCGAAAAGACGTACATATACGTCCAGTTGAGACGTTTATATACGCCGGTGTTACTTAAGAAGTTATAGTTGTGTTGTAGCTTTAGCGTCAAACAATAGTATTATTGAGTTCACACAATACATTGTTATTGTATAGAGGGGGAGCGATGAAAAGTAAGATTGAATATAGGGTCGCGAATGTTGAAAGTTTCAGAAGCAATGGTTTAATTGCAAAATTCGTTAAATAATGGTTCTTTAAATCGGGGTCTGACTGTATTTATCTTTCTTATCATCTGATAATAGTTACATAGGTGTGAATGTTTTGCTTACAGCATTGATGGGCAACTCATTTGACTCATGGGCCACATTGTGGGAGCGAAGAATAATGAAGGGTCTCATCTTTTGAAAATGATTACATTCATTATAAAAAATAACAAATCTAAGTTAAATCAAAAAAGAGGCAGCTTTATTAAATTTATTTATTGTGCTTATTTAATATTATCTATACATGTAAGCACATTTAATTTTAGAATCACTGCAATGGGATAAATGTATCCTATCATACTTTTCTATATTTTTTTTAAAATCAAGAGTGAGATTGCTTGTTAAAATTCTCATCACCGCCTGCAAGCTTATATCAACCATTTTGTATTTATATTTGCACTTGATCTTCATGAAAAAGAATTTTCTTTTCCCACAAATAAATGTTGACTAAAATATCAAGAACAATGTCCCCGCAAATTTTTTCACACATGGAAAGTTTTCGGCTGACAGAGATTAGAAAAACTCCATATCATAGCATTAAATATTTTCTTCACTTTGTGTTCTGACTTTTAAGTCACTGAATTTAAGCTATTACTTGACAGCACTATATCAATATCAGGAGTCATGAGATAACAAAGGAAATTTAATTTAGGTCAAATTTCTAAAATCCTGAAACTTTGTGACTTTGTTCTTAAAACTGTGTAGATGGTGTCTTTGTAGAAACACTTTCAAATACTTTGTTTCTAATAGTGTGAAAAATGAAAGGCTAATCTTTGATCGCGCACGGAAATAAATATCAGTTCAAAGCGGATTTTCTGACAATCTTAGGTGGCCGCTAATTGCTCACTCCTGTCTTAAAGAGAGAGAAGATAGGTTTTAAAAATAGGAGTATTTTTAGCATCATATTTTCGCATTGCAAAACATATTTTCTTTATAATGCTCACCATGACACTTGCTTATCTTTTTATTTGTGCATGAACTGTGTAGAAGATCTCAAACATTTTTTAAAACATATTGAAACAGTGCTTCTCAAAGATTTCAATATTCGCGACCCAATATTCAATTATAATTTTCATTGCGCCCCTTCATACAATAACTATGCTTTTAATTCAATAATACTATACGTTGATGCTAAAAATACGATACGACTTTAACCTCTTAAGTGTCACCGTCGTATACAAACGTCTCGCTCAGCCAGTGCGTTGATTGCAACGGATGTATATAAATAAACGTCTTTCAAAGTATGATCTTTTTTGTGCACTGTTATCCATAAAATTATTCCGAAAGCTTTGGAATGCAGTAAAAGGACATTGACAGTGTTTGCGTAGAATTTACTCTATTTCAGAGACTCTTTTTTTATTGCTTTATTTATTCTTTTTCTCTCCGTAGCTTTTAATCGGCAATTAAAAGGAATTATTATAAACCGTACAAATCATCAAGGTAAGTGTTAATTTGTGTATATAATTTTATATATGATAATCCCATGGGTCACTGGTAATTATTAAACTTGTTTTTAACTTAGTATTGGTAAATTAATTATAAAATACGTTGTGCAGCACTGATATATTTATAAGTGTAATACTCAGTGTAGATGAGTATTTTATTTTTTATGTCAGAATGTATTCTGTTTTTTTACTTTCAGAAAATTAATTTTTTTAAAAAAAATAACGTTTCTTTTTAATTTTTCAATATGCTCGTGCCCCCCTCGCAGAGTTGTCACGCCCTCAAGGGGGCGCGCCCCACAGTTTGAGAAATGCTGTATTAGAAGTATACAGTATTGTGTGTGACAATCAGTAAAAGGATCATTCACCGAACTTTTATTGCTGTTAGATATACATGAAGATGAAAATAAACGTAGTGAAAAATTGACGATTTTAAGATTAGAAAAAAAGTTAAATAAGCCATTCATGAAAATATTATATATTTACGGAGCTAAGAAATTTATAAGAAATTTTTTCAATTGCATGTATACAGTGACAAACAATGGAAGTAATATATTCTGTGTAAGCTCCTTCTTTAAATAAATAAGATAGAATTCCCAAATAGTGAATTCAATTTCAAGAAGTCTTCTAAAAATAAACGCATTGCTCATAAAATTGTACGTTTGTTTATGGATGTTTGTCTTCAGCACTTGTTTCGAATACCTTAAAAGAATGATTTATCGTAGCAGTCAAAGAACGACATATTTTTTAAGGATTAAAATGCAACTAAAAGACTCCCGTTCTATATGAAGTAATGATATGTTTTATGATTTCCACATAAAGTTCATTTTTTCAGAAAAAAAATTGAGCGACGAAGATATGAGAAACTAAAAGATTAAGAAAGTTAAATTTCAAAAAGGAAAAATATTATGTTTCCTATAAAGTTGTCACTGACTTAAGTGTGCTTCAATGGATCCATTATATTCATGCTTGGTGGTACATATGGTGTATCACTAGTTCTTATTCGTTTATTGCGCGCGCGAGGTACATAAAACATACCACTTGTTTGAATGTCTCAGAACTTGATGCTAAAGGGTACATTCTCTGAACTACCACAGAGGTCAACTCCTAGCAGTTACTCAAGTTTCCGACAGATGTCAGAAGCTAATTGTATGTAATGGGTTTATGTAGTACTTCATTCTTTGTTCAGTTGTGAGTCTGTTGAGTGGTATGTTTTGGAAGTGACTGTGTTGTGTACTTTTAAGTGTAAATGAAAGTGATTCTTGTGATATTGATACAAATCAGATAAATACATAAATTATGTAACTAAATAAGTCAATATTACAATAAATAGTACCTCACATGTGCGTTTCTAGCATGAGAATATGAGAGTCCAAAAATGTACCACCATGCTATTGAAGGCCTTCTTCTTTACAATTACAAAATGCATTCCGGTTATTTTTTCGCAAAAATAGACATGTTTATTGTACCAGATAGATTTTTTTGTAAGTTACCTTTTCTAGATAATAATATTATTTATTAAATAATAGTACATACAAAATTATACAAATGTCCTGAATGAGCTATAGCTCACAAGTTCGGGTAAAAATAAATACAACTTATATACTTATTATACATGTTAACTAAATAAAAACGTAAAATAAAATAATGTGTAGAATAGAATATTTAAAATTAAAACTAAACTAAAATTAAGCTTACAACATTATATTAGGAATGACTGAAAATGTTTTAATATATAGGATGAATAACAGTGTAAAATGAAGAAGTACATTTATTTATTTTCCAACTATAAAACAACTCGCTAAAGCTACCATTGTGCCTAGGGAGGAAAAAATCATGTTTCCAGAACTAGCATGCTGCTTGAAGCGTGGTGGTACAAAATATGTACCACCTATTTTTTTAAAAGTTTGGACACCCTTTATTTGAAAAAGTGTTTAATATTATTAATATGTACCATATTTTGTTAAATAAATATAATTTTGTGAGGTTTATCTAAAATATTTGTAATTATTTCCCTCTAGTGTATTATTTTTGTAGAAAATTCAGTGCATGAAAGAGTTAAAAGTGGAAGTGGCACATATTTATAACGTTACGCAAAACCGAAAAAAATTTTTCTGTCTCAAATTTTCAATATACTGTAAAATCCGGCGTTTAATGCACACCGCCGTATAACGCGCACCCATACTTTAGAGCGGCAATTTTTAGTTTTTTGATACATTCGCTGTATAACGCGCACCTCCTTTTTTGCAAAAAAACTTAGAATGCACAATGCTTGTGTATGTATTTAAGTCAGTTTTTTCAAACTTTCAATACTGGCCCCCCCTTTTCAATCAAAATTTTATCGCGCCCCCTTATACTTAAAAAATTACTGAATGCAAAAATTTGCCCCTTTGACGCAAAAGCTAAAAACACGATTTTAAATTTTAAAAACCAAAAAAATTAATAACATAAGTTTTAAATTTTTGTATATCTTAATTTTAAAAAAAAAAAAAAAATTAAGTAATAGGATAAAATTATTATGTTTTTTTTCCCTTTCTCTGATTTTTAAATTGGAACATATTGCAAATGGGGTGGTGCTTAATAGACAAAATATAGATATCAGCTAAATATAAAAAAAACTCAGGGGGTCAATTTCTAAAAGTTTTAAAAAATTTTTGCTCTGCAAGAAAAGCCCATGGAAGCCCTAATACTTATTAAACTTGTTCTTAATTCAGTATTAATAAGATAAGTTTTAAAATTTTTTTATATATGTTCCTTGGTAATATATATTTTAATAACATTTTAAGTAATAGGTTAATTATTTTTTTTTTTCTCTAATTTTTTAAATTGAAACAGATTAAATAATATTTAATTAAAGATTTTTTTCCCCCAAGACCCATTTCTAAAAATACAAATGTCATTAAAAATGCCTAATCTATGTTGTCTTTATCATATCCATTACATTTAGCATTCTCGCGAACTTTCACGTGAGTCTAAACTAACGGATGTCTAAAAAAACAGAAAAAAGCTGCCCGCAATTCTAGTCAGTCTTGGCCGAATCGATTAGCTACGAATCTCTTTGAATGTCTTTTTAAATTTCACGCGTTAATTGTAATTCAGGGTATTAAGTATTTACGGCAGGGATTAAAATAAAATCATATAGATATTTTTTTTAAATCGCAGCGAGCATTAGACGATAATAAAACATCAACAAGTACACAGACGGGGGCAAATTGATAGCAAGTTACGAATGGGTTAGGAATCCATTTCAAAATACTTCAAAAGGGCTCCAACTGCCGAAAAGCATTTCTAGATTTCACATCCAGTGATGAAATTAAAGGGCAATTTTGTAATAAATCACCTGTGAATTTTGGATAGAGGGGTGCTGAATTTTCGCATGAAAACAAAAGCATTTCGTATACTATTCCTTTTTTAACATCATACCTTTGTAAACCGGATTTTCTGCGATGGCTACTTTGAAGACAAAATATAGAACTGAGAAAATTCAAAAATAACTGAGTGTAAATTTCTAATTTTAGCCTTCCTTGCTCTGCAAGACAAGCCCAGGGGGAAGTCACTGATAATTATTAAACTTGTTATTATACTGGCTGAAGTACCCACTCTTAACAAGAGTTTATTTTTTTAAATTTTAATAATACATTATTCTTGATATAATAGCTTTTGTAAGGAGAGTAAAAACCCAAATGCATGACAATGTATACAAAAATGTCAAATGATTTATTGAAATGAATATCATATTATAAACGGTTTTGAATGAACTGTAATTTTTCCTCCAGAATTAGCATTTAGAATAAATGTTAATAATAAAAAAAAAATATAAAAAATTTAATGAATAAAATTGTGTTATTTTTTTTTTTTAAATATAAAAAAAATTCAAAAAAAAAAAATTCAAAACTTTAAAAAGGGGAAAACTTCAAAATGTTTTTTGCCCGGGGTCAGGGTGTGCACTCGATACTAAGGTTAGTTAATGGTCGCGGGGGTGATGCACCCCAATTCTTTTTTATAATTATTTTCAATATACAAGATAATCCCAATTTCAGTGAATAATTTAACTAAGAGAAAATATACTTACCTATTTTGGATTTTGCTATTTGTCTTTCATAATTTGAGAAAATATCCCAAAAAAAACTGAACAAATTGCCAAATTTCGGGCCTAATAAAAGGGCACAAATCACAGACACTTTTTTCTAACATTACAGGAAAGTTTTTTGCAAGAAAACTGTCAATTTTTTTTCACGTTTTTGTAATTTTAATATCCTTTTATGATCGCAAAAATCCTGTTGAACTTTTTTTTGCATTTTCTTTTTTACAGGTGAAGTATTTTCGGTACACTTATGGGTTTTTATTTTTGATAAAGTTCTAATGTAGTATTGAAAATTTTTTTGTTTCATGTTTATTGCTTTTTTTCAAATTTACTTTCGCTAACATGATTAATATGCATTATTTCAGCAAGTGTTTCCCTTTTTTTGATCAACTTCAATTTCCTTTTAGAGATCACAGATGCCCAATGCTCTTACATTTTTTAAACCATAATCAGTCGTTCAACATCACAATTAAAACCACTAAGTTATTCATAGGGGAAAATGCAGCTTGTTCAAAAAAATATTTTTGAAAAAAAGTGGTCGCCGGGAACTCGGTCAAACAAGTACCTTAAGATTGTAAAAAAACGTTTGCCACCCCAAAAAAGGAGATATGTTATCAATTCATTTTAGCCCCATTAAAACTGTCATATTAGAGGATTCTCTGTCAAGGTCATTGGAACAAATAAGCAGTTTTCCCCGAATTAACGATTTTTTTTTTATATGTTTCAGTATACTCATAAAAAAAAAATCTTGGCCAATTAATCCTTCAAAGTGCTCAATATGCTTATCCATGTTTAAAAAATTTTCACATTGTAAAAAAAACCCAAAAAATTTATAATTTCCCTTCCCCAAAAGAAAGGGGTGGGGAACCCTATCAGTAAGTTCGAAAGCCGAAAAGTAATATTTTAAGTTAAAAGAAACGTAAAAAAAAATCTTTATCGTAGGATTACAGCAAAGCAAACAAAATATTTTTTTTTTTAGCTATAGGATCAAAAAATAGCTAATGAGCGTTCAAAGTAGAATCTTTTTTTTTTGATGACCTTTTTTTTACCAGATGATATATATAAATCATATCAATGTAAATCTGTTTTTTTTATTATATCAGAAAGTATTTTTTTTTTTTTCCTTCCAGTAAATTAATTTTTTTTTAACCTTTTTTTTCGAATGCTCGCCCCCCCTTGGGAAGGTTATCCCTTTTCCCCGGGGGCGCGCCCCACAGTTTGAGAAAAACCCCGATTTGGGTCATTTATTCGAGGCATTATTGCAGGCTTTCGAAAAAAATAGTATACTTCTTTAAATACAACCCTTTAAAATCATATTTCTTTTAAATAAACAGTATTTCCATATATATGTGTCTAATTTTTTTTCTGTGCTCCTCTTTTTTTATACTTAGCGTATAACGCTCACCCGTAAATTTCGGTCTTACTTTATGCGCATTATAAGTGTGTGCTATACGCCTGATTTTACAGTATATATAATGTGTGTTTCTTTTGTTAAAAAAATCAGCAAAATATTAAAAGTGAATATCATTTTTCTTATGCTATTCTTATATAAAATACGTTTATGTTGCTGAATAATATTTCTCAATCATTAAAGTGAAACAAAATTTATTTATATAAATAGAGTTAGTTTAATCTTGTAAAGTAAATTTAAATACCATAAGTAAAAAGATTATAAATACCATAAAGTATTCTTTTACATAAAATCTTCTAAAACCTCAGACTTCTCCCGTACTAAAAGTGGGTGAATCGCCTGCACTTGACAATTGCCCAATTTTGAAAAACGTTCCACTACCAAACCTTAGTGTTTTCTCTTCCGTTTTTACGGCACGGTTTACGAGAAGCGTGACGAGCAGCATCAATGATCACAGACGGTTTTCCCTTTGTTAATTGAAAAGCGTAGATTTTTACAACCTATCGTGCTTCCACACACACGAGGTTGATGAAAAACGTGCGGAGCAAAAAGGAAAAGTTCGAGATTTTTCCAGCTTCTCCCCTTACCCACAAACATCTCTCCTCTCTTTATGAAAGGGCCGCTAAGGGAAAATTTAAGTGGGGGGCAAATATGGGTGCGATTTCGTAAAACGCAAGTAACAGGGAGTTTAAATTTGCAGGAAAATGGCATTCTATTTTCCCGGAGTCTATTATTTTAAAGTGTAAATAATAATAATAATAATTACTGTTTATTGCAAACGTGAAATTCATCTTTCAATAACCCACCTCTAAAACTGGAACAAAAAAAAACAAAAAAAGATAAACAAAAAAAATTTGAACATATTTGATTTTTAGTTTATGTTGTTTTCTGAAGCAAATATGAAGGCTGTTGGCAACTGACTTCGTAAAACTGAGTCACGTTCAAATGACAAGGAAGACGCCTTCCTCCCATCTCGTATAGTGGTTAGTGCCGTAGGGAATGGGTTCGAATCCCGGAGAAAACATGGATGTTTGTAAATGTATAGTGCCTTCACGGCATGGGGATACTCTAAATAGCCGTCGAGCCGCAAGTCCTTTCGTGAGGTTGTTGGAAGGGGAAGAGAGGTGAGAGGACACCTGACCACCACCAGTGTATTCTCCCACAAAATTAGGGTGGAACCGAACAAAATCGTTCTGTCACCTTCAAGGTCAAATATATGGTTAAGTACAGGCGTAAAAATCTGGTCCTTCAACGCGATTAATTTTGTAGACCTTGATCTGATGTTACTGTCGATCAAGAGGCATAAGCAACAACATAATAACAACAGAAGATGCCTGAGCAGGCACTCACTCTAAACTTCCCCACCACATAAACGGTAGGGCCTAAAGCCTCGACAAATTTGGTGTTCGCCAGCGCCACTGCATGGTAGGTCCTTAGGGGTACTACGGTTTTGTGAGACATATGTCTAAAAATATTAATTAAGGTTTGGGAATAGGACGCAATTAAATGTTTAGTCTGTCGCGACCCGGAGGTTGCGAGTGTGAGGGGGGAGTTGAGGAAGAGAAGCAGACTTTATCTTAATACAACTAATTTTATTCAACTTTTAACATTACATGAAGGCACTTTATAGCTAAACCCGAAGAGCAATAAGAATTCTTAACCTCTATTTAAATATCAAAGTTACGAAAGGTACTTGCCGCCCCACCCAGTATAGTGGTTATGACACTCGAGTTGTAATCGAGTGGGTTCGGGCTCGAATCCCGAGTAAGGCATGGATGTATCTTCGGGAAAAGAAATCAGATTTTCGCCTGAAATGGATTCCCGTGTCGAAAGGAAGCAGAGTACCTCTTCTGCTTTTTTCTGGAATCGTCGTTTGTAATAAAATCTGTATTCTTCTGTGATTGTGTTATATGTTTCTGTTCATCTACCTCACGTCTTTCGTATGTATCTTAGTAATAAACACACGACAACAACAACGAAAGGTACTTATTTCTTTCTTTGTATGATTCAGTTTTCAGACTGCTATGTCGTTCAGCTGTAAGGTGTACCGTCACTATTCCCGTAGATTATCTTTTTAGTATTAATCTTACTATACGCGACCATCAGCCGCTAACACTTGAATTTCAGCTTACGATCAATTCTTAACATTACCTCGCCTACTAAGCGACTGGCACTTAAATAAAGGTTGCATTTGCATAAAACCAAATTATCTCTACGGAAAGCGGTTTTAAACTAATATCACAGTTAAAAAGTGTATTTTCCACAAGAGGATTAGTATAACTCCAAGTAGAATTCGTTACAAGTTTTTTTTTAATATTAACTGAAAACAATATGCTTGATCAATATTAATAAAATTATATTTATTTCTAATATCTCTCTATAAAAAGATAAGTTAGAATTTTAAACATAATTATTTCTTTTTTATCTTTTTAAAAAATTATTTATGTGTACTTCATAGTTTACTCAACATCGTTCGGTGTATTTACATTAATCAACAAAAATAGTTTAAGAGTAAAGAGTTTTTTTTATATGTTTTTGAATTTATTTTATCCATCGCTTAGTTTAAAACTGAAGTAAATAGCCATTATTGGGATTTTAAAGGAAGAACTAAGTGCATCTCATTCCACTTTGAGAGAAACGGAAAATCAAAGTCCGATATCGAATACCATTTATCAGCATCAACAACTCAGAAAACGAAATACGTAACATAACCGGGAAAATAAAATGAGGGAAAAATCATATGCACCCCCCGAGGAAAGATAAACGTGCTTTAAGTTAAGAATAAATAGACTAGAGAACAGCGTTTCTCAAACTGTTGGGCGCGCCTCCCTAGGAGGGCCCTGAAACCCTACGTGAGGGCACGAGCATATTGAAAGATCGGAAAGAAAAGATTACTTTTTAAAAATTTATCAACTTACGGAAAGAAAGCAAAACACAAAATACACTCTGACATAATAAAAAAAAAAGAATACACGTTTACACTAATAGAATACACTTGTAAATATATCAGTTCTGCACAATGTATTTGATAATTAATTTATAAATACTAAACTAAAAAGAAGTTTAATAATTACCAGTGAAGCCATGGGCTTGTCATATATAAAAGTATAAATTATTTTGATGCATTATATATTATTATATTATATATTATTTTGATAATATATACAGTTTATAATTATAGAGTCATATTGTTGCTTTAGTGTCAAATGTGCTATATTGTTATTGTACGGGGGGGATCAATAAAATTATGACTGAAAATTGGGTCGCAAGTATCGAAAGTTTGAGAAGCATTCGGCTACAATTGCAACGTCATATTTCATTTGTATTTGTTTTAACAAAGAGTAAGAAACCTGTCAAGACTTGATGGTATTTCTTCGATATACATCCATTTACGAATAAAACATGTTAATTAAACACTGGTACAAACATGTTACATAAATGTTTCACGTTAAAAATCATAAATGTTAAAAACATTTTTCCCGCTTGAGAGAATTCCTATGTTCTTTCCTTTTTTTTTTTTTTAGCTTCGTATACTATAGATAGATTTCTTATGCACACATTTTTAAGAAAGCTTTATGCGTTCGTATCATTTAGCATGCTTTGTATAGTACTTATTTTGTTATATGAGACAATTTTTAACAGTACTTAAGGTATCCGACTACGTTCGGAACCGTGATTTTAAAAAAGCGCATAAATGGATAATTTTCATGATATTTAGTGTCACTTAGATTAGAATACATGTATAAAATTGTTTTAAAGATATTTTGTCAAAAAAAATTATTTAAATACAATATTTTGGCAAAAAATTAACTTAGAATAATCTTTTTTCAAAATGTTCTCCTTGTATAAAAAATGCTTCTAAAATAAAAATATTTTGGTTATATAAAGTAAAGACTTCTCCAGAGAGCCTGAATTAGGATATTTGAAAAATTCCGATTATTTTTAGATTACCACCAATTGAAATAATTATCGGTGTTTTATCTTAAATTGCTCCCCTCTGTTGTCGTAAAATATGGATAAACCCACTTCTAAGTTATATATTTCAAAAATTCTAATTGAGCCTCTGTAGAGAGGTCTGAGCTATATACAGGCAAAATATTATTATTTGTAGAAGCATTTTTCACAAAAGGAGTATATTTTGAAAATGGGTCATTCGATGTTCCTTTTTTGTCAAAATATTGCACTTTAAATAGTTTTTTATTGTGTAATAATATTCTTAAAAAATTTTATATACGTTTTCTAATCTAAGAGACACTAAATATCATAAATATTATCCATTTATACGCTTTTGCAAAATCACGGTTCCGAACGTCGTCGGATACCTTAACTAATTGATATTTGTTTGATTTTTAGTCTCTTAAGTATATTCAGTGGAAAATTTCTTTATGTAGTATCTACAATACTTGGATACTAATGCTACATTTTCCATTGGGTTTCATTTAACGTTATATGTTTCCGTTTAGAGTTATGCTATGATACTGGTGGAACCAATGGGTTACACAAGCATCCGGTTTGGAAATTCAAACCTTTCCCACAGAAAAAAACAGATTTTTTAATATTAGCATAAAAAACTACGTGTCAGTGCTTTTGTGTACTTTTTTTTTTAAATAAAATCTAGCCTCTTCCATGAAAGTAGACTATATACGCCACTGGATGGCACAATCTTTATAAAATGTGTCCTAAAGTTACAAAGTTTGTTAAAATTTATGCATTGTCTCATTAGTACTTTCTTTCTTACACATGGTGGAATAAAAATAAATTTCTTAAAACTATTTATTAAAAACAGCTTAAGAATTTAAAGTAATTAAAAGATAAATATAATAGTTTTTGAAAAGAGATACAAGTAATATTCTAAATTTGGTGGCATTCCATTGACTCAAACTTAACTGTGTGTTCTTTTGAAATAACTGCTTCGACGCATAGATGCATGCTTTATTGATTGATCGCTAACTACCGAATAAAAATAAATGTTCCAATCAGAGCAATTCCTGATTTTAAGATTAATCATTGTATAAATTTTCATGGTATCCAAGGAAGAAAAACTAGTTTCTAGAACCGTAAACTTCCTCAAGTGATAAGGAACCAAAGCGAAACATATTAATATTTCAGAGCATTCTTTTGGAAAAATTGGTGAAGCGTGCTTGAATCATTGTTCTATTCGGGACAAAATGAAGATTCCTTTTTAGTACAATGCATTTATATTTTATTTTGAACGAAAATGTTCGATTTCTCATGGGTCGTTGAATATTATATGAATGGATTTAAGAAACTTTGTGAAAATATGTAGAAACTTAGAACATTTAATTTTTCATACATAAACTGGAATGTATTTTGAAGGTTCAGTTGAGGGTCACGTTGTGTGTTATGTTCTTCAAAAACAATTTTATTTATTAATCAAAAATCTTTGTTGTTCAGTTGACTACTATAACTGACTGATCTCAGTCGCAAACCTATGACCAGAGTTGTCCAGTCGTGAGTTCGAGCCTTAGTTCTACTGAAAACACGCTGTGTACAAGCTGATGCACGTTAAATCAGTCTAGACTCAAAGTTCTTACATAGGTATGGTATAGAAGTTTACAGAGTGGTTTTCTAGCTCAGGTAACGTCTTTATCACTTGATCGAGATTCAGAATTACGCTGTCTCAAATTGCCGTTACTTCAGACTGTGAAGTTAATAAAAATAAAATTATTATACAGTAGAACGTCGTTTATCAGAACGTTAATTATCAGGAGCGTCATATATCCGAACCAGTTTTATCAGAGACCTTGCAGCGAAAAAACGAAGGTGTACATTGGTACAGCAAAAAATAAATAATTATTTTCCACAATAAAGGTAAAAGTGCGACATTTTGCACCTTTTTTATTTTTTCTTTAAGCACGTTTCCCGCATGTGATGATTTTTAATATTCGTATAGTGTCCGGTTTCATATAATGCATGGATGGCATTCGGTTTTCGATTATCCGAACAATCGTGTGTCCAAACGGTGTCCGGTCCCAATTGATTGAGATAAACGACTTTCTACTGTATAAAGAAAATGCATGTTGAAAGGAAGGTTTAGTACTCTTCACTTTTAGATTCTACTTTGTTAGAATAATTTTCACTTAATGAAAAAGTCCACTGCTCAAAAATCATGCATTAGAACAAAATGACAGATTGCCTCCTTTGAAAGCAGAAAGTTTTATGGGAGGGGAGGAATCATGGCATTTGGTATAAGAAAGGCTCATTAGTCCATAAATGAAATCTCAGCTAAAACCCATCTAGATATGTCCAGGGTGTACTAGCTGTGGTAAGGATGTTTTGAGCTTGGAATTTCGGGACTGAGGGTGTCAGGTTAGCCAGAGTGATATCATTACACAGAATTGTTATATCCACCAAAAACGGTGATGGTCCTGCAAAGTAATTTTGTCGCCTTTTTTCAGCACGGCAGAACACACTTGATACTCCTACATCGATCAGAACTATTATCATTAAAGGATTGCACACTCATTTCATCCATTAATCCTCAATCTGCGTAGTTATTTGGCCGAAGTAGGTTAAAAAATTGCGTATATTTTTATTACGGATTTCAAATCCCCATATTGAATCTACATTTTAGAATTAAAATATACAAAAAAATTCTGTAAAAGAGTTTGTGACGGGCTCACGCGTCTTTTCTTTAATATAACCTTTGGGTTCTTTGGTGGCCAAGATTAATGGCAACTCTTTTTCTACCAAAACCCAAGAAGCGAAATGTGAACAAGAAATGCAAATAAGATAGCTTTTAAAAGAACAGAAGTTTCAGTAAGCATGATGGCAATTTGGGGAATGTTATGTGTGAAAGAGACTAGAGGGATTTGACAGCCATTCGTGAAGTTACCTGGAAAGTAAACCATTACTGCAAGGTGCACACCATTGCACGCGCTCCCAGACGTTTCCTCAAAAAGATCGAATCTAAGTTTGGATTTATGATATTAAGATATTTATTATTAGAAGTGAGAGTAGGCGGATTAAATAATAATTTAGAGAAAGTGGTCTAAATTACGTGATTTGGTTTAACTATCATTGTGTGTTGTTTATTTTAGGTTCTCACTTATTTAAATTTAACTAAATTGTTAGACATTTAAGTTCTATTCTTAATAAAGACATATTAAGAATTTAAAATGTCTATTCCTTTTGCAAACCGTACACCTCTAGCTCACGCTCACAATCAAAGATACGGTCACCAAAGGGGGGAGGTATCACAAGTTTTTATTTTAAAATATAGAATTAGATCATAAAAATACGAACACAAAAACATAAATGAAAACATAAACAGGGATAGCACGGGTTGCACAGCTAAATAGTAGGAAAAACCACATACCCTCGGAAATGCATACATGAACAAATTTAGCTACATTTACGTTGCCCGTGGAAATCGCGGGATGGACAGCGAGAGGGTTAAAAAAACTACTATTGACCTGATGGAGAAGATGACTTCGTTTCCAACGGAATGGTACTGTGGTGAGTGCTCAGAAAAATCAGGCTTCTATTTGTTCAGTATTTGCCATTCGTATTCAGACCACTATGAAGACCTAACAATAGGGATGATATTCTGTGGCAATAACATTTCCATTCCTTTTAAAGGGGTGGATGATCTTTACCAAAAAATAACTCCTGATCACACATTGCACGCATAAGACAAGTACTCTGGATCGCGAGCAATGGGTATTTCCTTGATCACCATTATTCACCAATCTCTCATATTTTGATGGAGGGATTGCCCTACGCTTTCATGCCGTGATTGTCATGCTCAGAGGATGAACTGTGGTAAATTATCGGACAGGGATTGTAATAAATCATTCTTGGGTACACTAGAATTAGATTCATAGATATGTTTCTTTGCCTATCGCTGTCCCTGGAGGTCCCCTGAACCAACTGATTTGGTGTTGTTCTTGCTTTGTGTTTCGAGAATTATTTGCAAATAAACATTGCTTTTTGTTTGATTCTATACTTTTACTTACCTGGTTTCTTCACCTGCTTGCCATTTCTTCTTGATGTTACATTTTCAGTCATGTAGTGTCTATTAAAAACATTTTTCCCTCTTTGTATTTACTTCTAGAATTAGGTTAAAATATTTTTCTCTTTGTGTAAACATCTAAAGAACTTGTCAATTTGAAAATTTACATCATAAAACACACTAAAGAGTTTTAATCAACCTTGAAATTTAAATTTTAAAAAACTTCGGAGTTGCAATTTATAAAAGCTGAATTTCTTCCAATTTCGAGATGAGATGTCAGATGCGAGAACTGTAAGTAGAAAGAAAATAGATACAGATTAATTATATATTATGAAAATTATTTTTTCATATACATCTATTTCACATACAATTATTTTTCTCATATACATTTAAATTATATCTATTTCGAACGATTTATTACAATTAGTGCATTTAGATACAAACCAAAAGCTTTGCAATCGACTAATTTCCGTGTGAACTGTTATGAACCCAAACACCGAAAAACTTAAAGTGTAATATAATGTCATTTCCTTTTAAATAATTATTTTAAAATTTATCTCATTCTCGTATGCTTTTTTAGTTCTGCATCAAAATTCGAAATATCAATTCAGAATCATAAGAAAATATGAGAAAATGCACATTTGTCTTTGTGATAAGTTACTTAGTATTAACATCTTACGCATATATATTTTAAAACATTTTCGCTTAACTAGAACACTCAAAATGGAATAATTATTAAGCAATCTCTTACTGTTCTCTCAGTAACACAAAACTTTTCCATCATCCAGTTTGATTGAATTTTGCGTTAAACCAATAATGCAAGCAAAATATTTCACTTCTTCGATGATGAAATCAATAGCATTTAACAATAAATACAGAAAATACTAAAATCCAATTTTGTAAAATTCCGTATACTCTGAGTCAGTCGCGTTCAGCTCTCAAAACACGAAATGAAATTTTCGATTTTTCGAAAGCATGCCTCGTGTATTTCTAAGCCTCTTTTCTTGATAATTGAATCTTTTGGAAGATTTTATGGGAGAAACTACTTATTTCTTCGAAGGAAAATTAAGAAGATTTAAGGAATGCTACCAACTTGGTTCCTCGTTTCGTTTCTGGGTATAGATTAACACAATGCATATATAATGAAATTTCACTCATTTTTGATGCATGAAGGAATAGAAACAGAATACAGAAAATTACATTCGATTGGTGTCCAACATAACATAGATAAAATTTAATTTTAAAACGCTACATAATACATTAAAGTTATACTTTTGGAGGGGTATGGGATTCTATACAGTAAAACTTGTTTTAGTACGGTAGATAAGAAACACATAAAAAATATTCAAAAATATATATATTTCATAAATACTTACATATAACAAACAACTTTGTTGACATACCAAGTAATTTTTATGCGGTGAAGGGACCGTATGAAAAAGGGAATACGTCAATTATTTACAAAATTTATGAGAAAGTGCTTCCAAGCAAAATAAATAGCTATATATATTTATATATATATTACACATGGAAACATTTCCAAAACATTTAATTTCTCATTGTAAGAATGGAAAAGTTTTCAAAATGCACTTACATATTTCCTGCTACTCGTCATAATCCAAAGCGAGCATCTTTCTGTGATGAATTAGTTCAAAATCGCTTTCGTTACTTAAAGATACAATTTCAATTGATTTATTTACTGGCACATTAAAGTAAATGATAAAATTTTGTGACGACGATCGGATGGTCAGTTTCTTGTAAATGTCACGATAATCAGATATGCATGCTTGTAGCACATTCTGGAATTTCTAACTCCTATCGCAATTGTATCTATTTTAAGAAAATGCTTTTCCGTTTGTTAGAAATCTGGTTCCCAGCATACATTTTATCCGCTCTCAAAGAATCTGGTACTTCTTGCCCGTCTTCATAATTTATCAAATTATTGATAATGGCACCGTCATTGATAATTTCGTCTTCAATCAAGCGCGTGCTTCTAGCACTCATGAAGGCAATGAGGTTAATTCATGTGACGTCATAGTCACATGATAGTGAAAGCCACGTGATTCTAGCCAATCAATTCAAAAACTCATGTGACGTCATAGTCACACGATAAAAGCTATCTTGTGTTTCCAACTAATCAGTTCACGCGCTCCGGTGTTGCCAAGTTTTGCTCTTTGCAGAAACTTTCTCTTAAAAAGTACATATGTATACAAAATACATTTTATTTCAAAGTATAAGCATAAAATACGACATTTTTTAATTTAAAAAAATCTTTTTGAAGAAATTTTTTCCCTAACATTTAATCATCTTTACCCAAATATGAAATTTGAAATTTTATCTGAGTTTTACCAAAAGAACAAGTACAATTAGTTTAATGTTTGTTTTGAATTCAATGGAAAACACGTGTTTGTTTTTATCATGTGACTTCATGAATCAAGCCCATTGAAGGTGCATTGTGGCGACATTATTTATAAAAAATGAACACAGCGTCTTGAAGTGTTCCATTGATAGAAATCATTACAGTGGAGCCAAATCTGTTGAAATTCATACACCACACAGAAAAAAGATCGCACTAAAAATATCGTATAAAGAATAATCACCTAAAACAGGTTCTACTGGATTTCCATGCTTCTCTTCTTGTACACATTTGCAGGTACACTCAACAAACTCTGTTACGTATTTTTAATTTTCAAAATTACTTAACCTGCAACCAAATTTCAATAGGGATATGTAGGATTGCATTTGACTCACACAGCGTTCTAAAGTTCTTAATAATTATCTATATCAGTGCTTCTCAAAGTTTCAATATTCGCGACCCAATATTCAATCATAATTTTCATCGCGACCCCTCCCTCATATAATAGCAATGTATTGAATTCAATAATACTATACTTCAATGCTAAAACTATTCGATACGACCTTAACCTCTCAAGTGCCACCGGCGTGTATAAACGTCTCGCTCAGCCAAAGTATTAATTTCCCCGCACGTATATATACGTCTTTTCAAGGTCTTATGATCTTTTCTGTGCACTGCTTTTCAAAAAATTATTCCGAAGGCTTTGGAATGCAACAAAAAGACCTTTACAATTTTTTCGAAGAATTTACTTATTTCAAATTATTTTTGCTTCTTCATTCCTCCCCTAATATATCACATATGTGCACCTACGAGGAAAATGGCTGGCATTGGAAAGCGAATCAAGTAACTTTTAATCGGCAGTTAAGGGATTTATTATAAGCCGTACAAATGATTAAGATAAGTGTAAATTTTTGTATATAATTTTATATATAAAAATCCAATGGGGTCACTGGTTATTATTAAACTTGTTTTTGACTTAGTGTTGTTAAATTATAAAATACATTGTGTTAGCACTGATACATTTATAAGTGTAATATATCAGTGTAAATGTGTATTTTATTTTTGGTTATGTCAGAACGTGTGTTGTTAGTTTTCTTTCAGTAAATTAATCACACACATACACATTTTTTTAAAATAATCTTTTGTTTTCGACTTTTCAATATGCTTGCGCTCCCCTTGTAGAGTTGTCACGCCGCCCAAGGGGGGCGCGCCCCACAGTTTGAGAAACTCTGCTCTATATTGTAAATTCGCTTTTAACCATCCGTACTACTGATCTCTTGCATTACTATAAATTGATATTTGTTTCTTGAAGATAATATTTGAAAACATACTTAATTAATGCAGACTGATATACCACAAGAATACATTCAAAATTTCTTCTTAGCCATCTCTAGGGGTATAACAGTAGTTATAGTCGGCCATGACAACTTCAGAAAATACTCATTAATTTGTGTTTTGCACGTATAAAGAGCTTTTTATTTTAATCATTTATTCTTGTATTTTAGATTATTTGTCAAATAAACTTGGATTTTGCGTCTCTTCTTTATAATGCTGTATTTTCTATAGCCAGCAGCGACTGTATAGTTCCGAGTATGTTAATATCCCTAGGTTTTATTTATTTATTTTTTTTGTTCACAATCATAATTTTAGAAATTATCTTAAATCGCATTATAAAAAGTATTTATTTAATTAATTCCATCTTTTCTAATTCTCTTATTTAATTTTACTATTTTTTCTGCAATAAATATATCTTCAAAAAAAGTAAAATTCTTTTTTAAATATTGTTTATCAAGATTAAACAGACATCAGAGTACATTCAAATGCAAACAGACAAACCGTAAAAATATTCAAATGCACTTACGAAAAACTTTTACTGTATATTTATAATGTTTGTTTTCATTTTGCTGCATATAATTCGTTTAGATTTAAATCACTTTAATAACTATAAAATAAAACTTACTATGATTTCAATGTAAAGAATCTGTCTATGAAAACCATTTTGTGTAATTGTGTTTTAATTATATACATTTTAGAAAGCTTTTCCAAATTTTGCTCTAAAAAGTGATTGAATTTCAAAATGAGGTGTGTATTTTCTTCCATTTATATGAGGGTACAAAAAGAAATTTTATATTTGGAATAATAATTTAGTTATATAATTCACATTATATAATTTATATTTATTTGATAAGTATTTCATTGCAAAAGAAAGCAAAGGAAAGAAAGGGATGGTTTTCATTGAAATTAAAAATGCATACACAGTTCATACAACAAGTAATAAAACATCAGAAAATTCCAAACCGCAGGACTTATAAATGACTAAAAATTGCACATTGAATATTCAAATCATTAGCTTTGAATCTTGACCATAACTCCTGCCTTGCGATGATGCCTGTTTGTGTCTATTAGTGTAAAGAGTGATAAATATTCCTAATATCATAATGTGATACATTCTTTGAAGTACTCATTAATTGTTGCTCATTATTAGTGAACTTTTGAGATTCCCAAATCTGTGGCTCCTATCATGTTTTATACATGTTTGATTAAGCAAAACGCTTAGTGACTTTGATAGCCAAAAGGAAGATTATCAATGGAGACAGTTAACAAATATGCGATATGTATAAAGCAGTGCTTCTCAAACTTTAAATACTTGCGTCCCAATATTCAATCACAATTTTAATCGCGCCGCCCTCCGTACAATAACGATGTTTTGAATTCGATAATACGATACTTTAACGCTTAAGATACAAAATGACTTTAACCTCTCCGCTACCGGAGTATATAAACGTCTCACTCAGCGCGTAAAATGCCCCGTACGTATATATACGTCTTTCCAAAATATGTTAACTAGTATCCATAAAATTATTCCGAAGACTTTGGAATGCAATAAAAGAATCTTAATATTGTTTGAGAAGAGGATTTATTTACTTCAGTGGCTTTTCTTTTATTTTCCCTTCCTTCCTCCCCAGAAATACACTACATATTCGTGCATGCTTGCAAAACGGTGGCATTGGGGAGTGAATTGCGTAACTTTTAATCTGCAGTTAATTGATTAATTATAAGCCGTACAAATGATCCAGATAAGTGTTGATTTTTGCATATAAATTTATATATGACCAACCGGTGGGGACACTGGTAATCATTAAACTTGTTCTTAACTTAGTATTGTTAAGATAATTATAAAGTTCATTGTGAAATACTGAAACATTTATAAGTGTATTATATCAGTGTAAATGCATTTTTTTCTTTCATTATGACAGAAAGTATTTTGTTTGTTTTACTTTCAAAAGATTAATAATTTTTGGAAATAATCTTTTGTTCTCGACTTTTCAATATGCTCGCGCGTTAACCAATAGAAAATTAAAGACCAGCCATCGATTCTCAAACTGTGGGGTGCGCCCCCTTAAGGGGGCATAATAACCCTTCGGATGAGGCGTTAGCTTATCGAAACGTTGAAAATAAAAGTTTATTTAAAAAATTATTAATAACTGAAAATATGCAAAACTAAATACATTCTGGCATAGTATAATATGACATACACATTTACATTGATATAACACACTTATAAATTTATCAGCACTGCGCAATTAATCAATGCAATAATTAATCTAACAATATTAAGTTAAGAACTAGTTTAATAATTACCATAGATCTGTGGGATTGTCGAATATAAAAATATATTCCAAATTTAATAGTTATCTTGAAAATTTATACGGTTTATAATTAAATTAGCATTGTACGCGGCATATCCAGTGTATCACGCAATGTGTGACCAAGTATGAAGTTATCCATTTGGCTATGAGGTCTTTTACAACGTCATTGCGGTCTCATTGATTACATCTCCAGGGAATATAAATGGCATTAAAGAGATAAAATAAAAATAGTCCGTTATTGTTACTAGTTCTGCACAATGCCCGCTGCAAATTACAAGTACGTGCTATTACTAAAATTAACACATTCAATGGTCTCGTAAAACTTAATCATTTACGTACTTAACACATATTATATGGAGTAGAGCTACATAATAATAATAATAATAATACTGTTTGTTGGACCATAATGCTGTCCCCGTTACCATTGCTCACAGTTATTTATGCTTAAGATGGTTCTTCCAAGATTGTTTCTAAAAAGTGTGGATGTTTATGAGAATTGTAGCAATGACTCGCATTTCTTACAAATATATCAGACAGATAAACTGCATTTATTTTGTAGTTCCCAATCATGGATCCTCTAATCATAAACTTGGACTAATTGATCCGTAAAATATCTTTCAGATATATTTGTGTTTGTGATTAGTTATGTGGTTTTTATCCCTACTTCCGTGTAAGACTCGAGTCCAACTCTTCCGAATACTAAATTTTCGGAGTCAGTTACATATTTTTCGAGAATTTCAACATGAGAGGTGCTTTATTTTTTAAATAAAAATGTATATCAGATGCTTCATACTCTGCTTAAGAAAACCTTAAATAATAATACGAATTATTACTGGATTTTAATTAGATGCGTTATTAAGAAAGTATAATTTTATTAGATGCTTAATTAGAAAAGAAAATGCTTGCGCAGAAAAATTTTCATTTGAAGTTCAAAATAAACATTCTGAATAATAATTATGCAAATAAGAGCCCTAAAATTCGAAATGAAAAGTCAATAATTTTTCGATTGCAGAAAATTCAAAAACTTTCCTCGATTAAATACAAACAAAATTTCCCATTGATTTGCATATAATATGGAAAACATTTCACAAAGGAGATGGGAGATTTTTATTTTTAAGAGCATGAAGAAGATAAAGGATTCTAATTTATTTCATCCATAACCATTGTAACTGCCGAAAACTATTTCCACAAGTTTCTCAAAAACATTCATATGCACCAAATGAAACTTAAGAATAACATAAGAAAATGAAATTATATTTTTGTTCTTGCTATATTCACAGAAAAGAGTTCTAAATGAGAAAAATTGTTTTTCAAAATTCATTCTAGTTCATGAAAAGTGGAATAAAAATGAAAAAAAAAGAATTATTTGTGTTTGGAAAAAGAAAGAAAATAATTGCAGACTTACAATAATGAATTTCGATATTTTCCTACCACATTATATAATAGAAGTTAAGTGAATCCCAATAAAACCATCCTTCGGATGAATATTTTGTTTTTAATTTCATAATTGGAAAAACGCTGTGTTATCTCAAATGCATGGAGTTACTAGTACTTATATTATAATTCATAGCTCAGCAGTAAATGTAATGTAATTCGTGTAGTAAAAATATTTCCTGTTTTTCCAAGTCGTTTTTTGCTTAAGCCTTTTTTTGGAACGGAATTTTTTTGAGAATATTCGAATTCTTCCTGATTAATTAAGCTCATTAGTTGCAAATCTTAAAATCAAAAGTTTGTTTAAAAAAGTCTAAGTTTTCTTTTTTTTTTTTTTTTTTGGTTCAAAATTTTTGTTAATTTATTCGTATTTCACATATTTGTATGGAATTGTACATTCAAAAAAATATACAAGGGGAATTTTAAACCATAATAATAAAACAACACCTCATTCACTCATTAGATTACAAATAAATTTTAACGTAAGAGTACCAGGACATGCTCGAAATAGTAAAATGCCTAAAATAAGACTCTTTGTTTCTGGGACATATATCTTTAAAAATTTCAAATAAAGCTTAGATTTTTTTTGTGTGTGTTCTTAAAAAAGTTATTTTAATCATTTTGTAGAAATGCAAAAGTAATTTTTTTAGTTAATTTTTTCTGTTTAATTTAAATTGGACATAATTTATGAGATCTCATAATACATGCTTAAGTTTAGATGTCATTTTTTAAAAAGTATCTCTTAACTATCTAAAATATTGTTTGCACATATATAAAATAATATACAAAATATAGTGAACCTATTTTTTTAGAAAAAGAATTAGTATAGTTTCTTTAACAAAATTATAAGCCTTTGTAATTTGGAAAATTTCTATTTTTTTCTCCTTTTTTCATACATCAAACTATTTTTTTAATAAAAACGGTCAAATTCAAAAGGGGGGACACATTTGGAAATTCATTTGGTTTCGAGACATGGTGTAATAGTAGTAACCTTTTTTGGTATTCACCCCTCAATGTAATTCCACCGAATGGATCAATTCGGAGAAAATACCTTCGAAATTTTGCTTTGCTTATATACATTAAGTTTTAATTTTCCAATGAGTCCGTACCCGGTTGGTGACGTTGCTTTATGGGGAAATTAGGGGGTTTGCTTCACGCTATCAAATTTTTGCAATTCCTTTAATTATTTTTTTAAATTTAAAAAATTTTTTTATGAAAAGGGTTTTTGAAAAAAATTTAAAAGATATTTTATGTAATTTGTTTTATTTTATAAAGTAAAAAAATTAAATAAATTTTTATTCAAATTTTTTTTAAATATTTAAAAATTTTTAATAAAAAAAATATATAAAATTTTTAAAAAAAATAGAAATATTTAAATTATTAATGAATAAAAATATTTAAAATAATTAAAAAAAATTATTTAAAATTATTAAAATAAATATAAAAATTTTTAAAAGGTTTTAAACTTTCAAACTGGCGACCCACTTTTAAATGAATTTTTTATCGCGCCCCTAATACAATAATAATGTATTGAATGCAAAATAATGCACTTTTTTTGACACAAAAGCTCAATATGAAATTATAAACCGTATAAATTAATAAGATAAGTATATTAAATTTTATATATGTTACTTTTGTATAATATATATTTTTTTCTTTCTCGAATTTTTATGTTGGAGCAATTGCAAAATGTTGTGGCTGCTTTGAAGACAAAATATAGATCTCAGCCAAATGTAAAAAAAAGTACTCGGAGTGTCAATTTCGAATCGTAAACCTTCCTTTAAAAAATTTTCTTCTCATACAAGCCCAATACAGAAGCTTCACTAATACTTATTAAACTTGCTCTTAATTTAGTATTAATACATTAGTTATAAAATACCTTGTACAGCACTGATACATGAAAGTCTGAAGTACCCACTCTTCGCGTGAGTTCATTTTTTTTAAAAAATAAAACATTCTTCATATAACAGCTGGATTGTTAGGAGAGTAAACCTAAATGCGTGACAATGTTTACGAAAATGTAAAATATTTTAAAATGAATGTTCATATTATAATTAGTTTTAAGCGAACTGTAATTTTAAGCCTCACAGAATGAGCACTTAGAATTAATATTAAATAATGGAATATAATAAAAAAAATCCGATGAAGAATAATTGTGTTACTTTTTACTATTTAAAGCGAGAAGACTTCAAAAGGTTTTATCCCGGGAGCAGGCACACACTCGATACTAACGTTAATGGTCTCGCGGGGTGATTAAGTCACCCCAAACCTTTTTTTTTTATAATTATTTTTATTGTACACGATACAAATCGTGATTCCAATGAATAATTTAATTAAGAGAAAGTATACTTACCTACTTTCAAGGACTTTTCAATTTTTCTTTTGAAATAAATAAATAGTTTTGCCTGAATTAACGAACTGTGTGCCCCGCGCGACCACTTCCAGGTTAAAAGTGTGTTCTATAAAAAATATGATGTTACTGCTAAAAAATTGTGTAAAATGGTTTTCATTATGCTTTATATGTTTGAGAGTACACATAAAAATAAATCTTGGCTAAGTAATCCTTCAAAGTGCTCTCTGTGGTTTTCCAAATATCAAACGCTTTTACATGGAACTCCCCCCACACACAGAAATACATTATTTACAACTTCCCTAAATGAGAAACAAACACATAATAAATGAGTCATAACTAAATGTACCAATATTTTAGAAGGTCAAACAGAGGTTGACCAAATATATTCTGCTACCTACAGCATTATGTAGAGTATTTCATAACAGTCATGAATTTTTTTATCTTCCTAAATCTTTTCGATTCTGGGTCTGGGTTTTGTTTTTTCTCTGAGAAAGAGTAGTATTTTAGGCTTAAAAAGGAAACCTAATAAAAATTCTTTCTTCATGGGATTACAGCAAATCAAATAAAAGTTTTTTTTATTTTTCCCACAATTTGGGAAACACTGAATTATTATTAATTATAATTAATTAATTATAATTTCATATAGAATTATTAGTAATTATAATTAATTAATTATAATTTCATATAGAATTATTAGTAATTATAATTAATTAATTATAATTTCATAAAGAATTATTATTAATAATTAAAATAATTATTTATTAATAATTATAATTAATTAATTATTATTAAGAATTATTATTAAAATTATTATTTATTATTAAAATTATTTAAATAAATTTATTAAAACTAAATAAATTTATTTAAAAAAGACTTATTAAATATTTTATAAAATTATAAAGTAATTAAATTAGTAATGTATAAAAAAAAGACATATTTTTTAATATATTAATCATAAAATAATTAATTTAATAACAATAATACAATCTATAAATTATTTTATATTATATATAACATTTTATTTATAATATATTGTATTTCACATTATAAAATTATTTGTAACTAATTTTCATATAAAGTATCATTTACTATTTATGATATACTTTATTATAAATATTATTTATTAATATCAAAATATATTTATAAAATTTAATAGAAATATTTATATAATTACAGTAAAATTTTTTAACTTTATAAAATATAAAATAATTACATAAAATATCATTTAATATTTAATAAACCTTTCATAAATAAATTTATTTAATTTTAAAAAATTATTAAATGCATTGAAAAAAAAGTTCATCTCGTGAATCGAACCCTAACGTCGCGCATAGTAAGCAGATAATCTACCAACCAGGCTATGGACTCGTTGGAGGAAATTAAAACTTAATTGTATAAAAGTTAAGCATGAATTTTGAAGGCTATTTTCTCCGGATTGACTGGCCATTCCGCGGAATTACATTAAGGGGGGAACCACCTAAAGAAATACTATTACTACACCAAGTCTCGATCCCAAATGAATTTCCTTAGTCGTTCCCTCCCCTTGTTAGACTAAAATAAGTAGGTTCTCACTATATGCACAGGTTATCTGTATAGAAGTATAAGAAATTCAGAACCATATAGATTTTTTTAAATGTACTTAAATGCAAAAAATTATGCTTTGGAGAAAAACTAAAATAACTAATCCTTTGTAAAAGTTTGTTTAGATTTTAGTCAATTACTTTTTTCATATTTTAAGGTTATTTTATCAACAAACATATAAGTATTATACATTTTTAGTTTCAAAAAATATGCACTATTTTTTAATACTAAAATTAAAAAATCGACTTTTTGAATGTTTATAATGTCCTGGTTGCTTGAAAAATATGAATAACCTGAAAAAAACAAATTCCACAAATCTCGCAATTTAACTTGATAATATTTTATATATATATTTAATACTAATTTGCTGATTCTAATAATTAAACAACTTCACATTTCTTACAAAGAATAACATTAGAAACCATTTTACCGACGACGCTAAATTATTCACTTAATTTTCCAAAAAGTTTTATTAAATTTTCAAGAAATTTTTCTTTTATCCCATTTCCTCAATTTTCTAAATTCTTCCATTTTACTAAATTAGAAGAAAACTTTATTTTTAAACATGAATAAAAGAAAGGAATAATCCGTAAATGGATTCCTGTGAGTTTTGTTTCAATCAGATCTTTTTAAATAAAATCAGTATTTCGTTTAGATTTTAATTTTTAAATCAAGAAGACAGACACTATTTATTTCACTCTTTTTTTATCAAAGGAAATTATTATTTGATATACACATACATGTATTCTTTTCTTTTTCCTTATACTTTCTTGTATCAATCGAATAGCCTGTTAAAATTATAAACACTAAAGAAAGACAGAAGAAACAAGTAATATAAAAAGAAAAATTTTAAATAAATGCTTACTTAGATCAAAAAAGAAAAATTTATTTTAGTTACTTATTAATATATAATTACAATTAATAAAATATATATATACACATATGACAGAATCACAATATTAAGTAGCAATTAATTTTATTAATAATCATTCAAGTATCGTATTACCATCCAAAACAATCGTGTATTTAAATTTTCAGTTCAACTGAATACTTAAAAACGTGAGAAAAAAATCTTTTAAAGTTTTGATCCAAGTCGCTAAAATAAGTAAACCGTTTGCATCTGTAATTTTTTAAAAAATTTTAGACTCAAACAAAAATTTTTAATTAATTATAATTAAATTAAAATTTTTTTTCACCCAAAGCAATAGTGTTATGGAAAATTTATTTTTAAAATGAAGTTTTTAATTTTCCCTTTTTACGTTGGGAATTTGGTTTTTGGCAAAAGCGATAAATGGATATATTTAGATATTTAGTGTCACTTTAAAGGGAAAATGATATAAAATTTTTTTAAGAAAAAAGTTTAAAAAAAAATTATTTAAGTATTTTTTTTGGGACAAAAATGAACTTTTAAAAACCAATATTCAAAATTTTTTCCCCTTTTTGCGAAAAAAGCTTTTATTATAATAATATTTTTGCCTGTACATAGCTCAGATCTCTGTAAAAGATGCTCAACTAAATTTTTTTGAAATATATAACTTAAATTGGGTTTATCCATTTTTTACGACAACAGAGGTTAGAAATTTTAAGAAAAAACGCCAATAATTATTGCAAGGGGTTTTGTAACTCTAAAAAATAATGTAAATTTTTTTTCCAAAATTCAAATTTTTAGCATCTGCAGAAAATCTGAGCTATATACAGGAAAAATATTTTTATAATAGAAGCTTTTTTTCAAAAAGGAGAACTTTTTAAAAAAATTTATTATAATTTAAATTTTTTTTGCGGAAATATTTTATTTAAAAAATTTTTTTTTAAAAATTTTCCTTAAAAAAATTTTTTATACATGTATTCTAATCTAAGTGACACTAAATATCATGACAATTATCCATTTATGCTTTTTTTAAAATCAGGGTTTCCCAAAACGCATTCGGATACCTTAAAACGTGAAAAAAAAATTTTAAAAATTTTTTGATACAAGCCCCAAAAAGGATGCAAAACGTGGTTGTATTTGTAATTTTTTAAATAATTAGTTGCAATAAAATTTTTTAAAATTAATTAAATTATTGTATTTTTAATTTAAAATAAACCGTGTATAAAAACAAACTCAATTGGGTACTTTTAAAATGTATTTTATTCGTTGAAAATTTGAACAAGAAAATTAAAGGGATTGTGATTTATAGTAGGGAAATTTGGGAAAAAAAAAAACTATTATCAAGAAAATTTTCTTTTGGCCCCCTTTTTGTCTGGGGAAATAAAGTAAATCGGGAAAAGAACTGTCTGTTGGTAAAAGGCCCAAAAAAAGAGCCTTTATCTTATCAATCCAATCTTAAGTGTCCTGAACTTGATGGTCTATCAAAAAACTAGGTTTTGGATAAAAACAAATAATGATACGTTCTTGTGGAGATATACAAAGTTAAGTGATTTCACTTCCTGCTGGTTACGGGCATCATTCAACATTTATCGCTACCAGACTCTGGTGTTGATAGAATACAGGGGACCAAGAAGGGGAAAAAAATAACTTTCTTTCCCTGTCGGCAGCACACTGCATTCAATGATAGGTCACGTCTAATATATCCTAGCCGAGCTTCCTCCTTCTTCTTCCTCTATTTCATTTCCCCCTCCCTTCTTTGGCACCGTTTGCTTTCTAATGCTAAATTCTAGATTTCTGGTGACATGATTGGTACCCTAGATAGCTGGTAAAAGTCTAAAACTTTTGACTGGGAAATGACTTTTTTAGATATTATAAAACATTGTATAAGTAAAGTATGGAAGTTAAAGTATTATACACAGTAAATATATTGAATTTATAAATTGATGGTTTTATATCTTAATAAAATCGAGTTAATGTACATGTTTGTTTTAATTTACTACGGAATTCGTCTTTTTATTAGAAAAATTTTCAATGTTGTTCTAGTTCTCCAATTTATTAGTTCTCTCGTATTTATTTTATGGTAATATACTATTTAAGACAATGAATCATAAAATAATTATTAAAAACCTTTTGCTAAAATTTTCAATGTCTTGAAAAAGTGGCATTACATGTAGTGCGAACAAATATAAATTTATAAAATTAGAATTCCTGAAATGGGAACATTTGTAGTATTAAAAGAACCGTATTTTTTTATTCGAATCTAAGTCACACTGTTTTTCCAATGTTAATTTGACTTAAAATCGGGTGCGGCTTAGAATCGAAGGTGGAAAAATTCATTGGATGGGGGAAATTGAAAATGATACAGGTTACAGGTTCATGTAAGTATTGAAAACATTTAATACTGGTAATATAAATTAATTATTCACTTCTCATTAGATCGCATTTTTTTTTTTTAAATTTTGTAGACTTCGGTCATTAATAAACCATTTTACACTATTTTTTTTTTTTAATTTTTTCGTAAAATGTTTTCCAAATATTGAGAATTTGGAGAGTGGCTTAGAATTGATGACGGCTTAGATTCGAATAGATTAAATAAATCTACAAACAGATACTTTTTTCTTTTAGAGTTGAAAAAGGAAAATTTTTTTATGTGTCAAAATTAAATGTGGAATCTAGTTCATAAGTTTGTTTAAATTAATATTATAACGGAGCATATTTGCTTAAGGTGAGAAAATTGTTGCCATTTTTATTTGGTGAGGATTTAAATTTGAACTATAAGTTTAAAATGGGAAAAAATATATTCCATTTTATTGCTTTTAGAGTTAAGAACAAAATAATATGCTTCAAACTGGTTTCAAAAATATTTTCATATGCTCTATATGCATGCATTTTAAAAGGGAAAATAATTGAAAAAAGAATTCTTTCATTATTAATCTACTGAAAAATGAAATTACTTTAAAATTATACTGCAACGGTCCCGAGACGTCTATAAGTGTGGAAATGTCGGAAGGAAGATTAGCCATATTCAAAATAACTACTATTTTTTCACAGTGATGAACGACAACACAAATTCTATTAACCAATTTAAGAGATGCATCCAAATCAAATATGGAAAACAATAGGAGGAGGAGAAGTCTTACTAAATAGGATCACTTACGTCCAAGCAATGTATCTTCTAATTCCGAGCGACCTAATCTAATTTAATTGCTAGTTGACAAATCGTCAATCTTCAATATTACACTAATAAGCTACGAAATATTCACGCCTCACTTCACATTTAATCAATCACTGCTATCCGTTAGCAGTCTAACCTCTCTAACCTCCTTCTAACTGGAAAAATTAATCTTTATATGCAAGCCTTAATTTTCATACTCGCATTTTTTTCTCACACACAATACCCAATATTTCCCAAGAGGATTAGTTGAAAGAACGCGGATAGACCCGTCACAATACATTAAGGTAAACTTGCATAGACTACTAAAAAGTATAAATTGATTGACTGGTAGTTAGCATAACAATTCGAAGTGATTTTAAGACTTTCTGAAATACATCGTAATTTTGAACACCATCAAGAGAAGAGGATGATTCCTGAAATAGCATGATCCTTTACATGATAGATCTTTAGTAAAAAGAGGACTTGAACCCACAGTTTGATAGAAACAACATTGGGGAGGGAAACCGCCACACAGGCTACATACCATTAAAAAGTACGGAAAACTTTTAAAATGCACTAAAAATTTTTAAAAAAGAATGAATTATTTGCTTATGATTTTTGTTTGAAGATCCGATACGTTGGAACCGTGATTTTTAAAACACGTAAATGGTAATATTTTATGTTTTTGTGTCTTTTTTGAAGAATACATGTATCAATTGTTTTAAAGGAAATTTTCAAAAAATTATTTAAAAAGTATTTTGGGAAAAATTAACTTAAATTTTTTTCAAAATGGTCTCCCCTTTGAAAAATTTCTATTATAATAATATTATCCTTTAATAGCTCGACCTCTTACAGAGGTCAACTAAAATTTTGAAATATATAACTTAGAAGTGGGTTTACCGTTTTACGACAGCAGAGGGAGCAATTTTAAGAAAAAACGCCGAAATTATTTCATTTGGTTGTAACTCTGAAAATAATGTAATTTTTCAAAATCAAAATTGACCTCTGTAAAAAGGTCGAGCTATATACAGGCAAAGTATTTTATAATGAAACATTTTCACAAAAGGGATCATTTTGAAAAAGGGTTATTCTAAGTTAAGTTTTTGGCAAAAATTTTTATTTAAATAATTTTCTCAAATATCCGAAACAATTTTATCATGTAGTCTAATCTAAGTGACACTAAATATAATGTAAATTATCCATTTATGCGCTTTTTTAAAATCACGGTTCCCCCAACGTAGTCGGATACCTTAAGACCTTTTACTTTAAAGATAGTAGCAAGTCAATGATACCCAAATAACTTGAAAGTTTCGTGCACGTACAGTCGGACCTTTATAAGACGAAGTCACTAAATCCCCGAAAAAATTTCTTTATATGGAAAATTCGTTATATAGAGGTTCATCTTTTAATGTACTTTGTATAAACCACATAAAACAAATTTTAACTTCATAAACACTATATATTAAAAAAGTAATTATTCACACTTTTTTTAATTAATATATGTTTATTTTATATAACTTACCCATAAAAAAAGAAAGAAAAAATGCAAGGAAAACAAGAAAAAAGAAAGTCGAAAAATTCTCTGTATTTTCAATATTAAGAAAAAAATTTATACTAAAATTAATGAATTTTAAGGACATTTTATATAATTTAAAGCATGCAAGTAATACCATACATTATTTTCTAATTAGAAAACGGGGGCACGAGTCAACTCCCCTGAGGTTGAAAGAGAATATCGAAGACGTTTCTAGTGAACTGGGCAATGGGGGATTAAAGGTTGCACGTCTTGGATGAAACGTCCAGAACTCTATTGCTCTTGTTGAGTTAGGATCTAACAAAACCGGTTCAAGATTTATGACCACCATAAAATGTGTTAAGAGAGAATAACTTAAATTTTTTTAGAAATATTTTTAAAAAAGGGAAAATAAAATTTGAATTACAAAAAAAAAGTTCGTAGTATAGAAAATGCGTTTCACTATAAAGAGTTTATTTTACGAAGAAAATCGTAAAATATTCCAGATTCCAGGAAAAAGTTCGCTATACAGAAAAATTCGCAACATAGAGGTTCGTTATACAGAGATTCGACTGTAGTAATAATTTTAATGAAAATATTTCACTTTTCGCATTCCTTATAATTAAAGAAAAATTAATGTTAATGGATAAATTTAACAGATTATTTGGTAACTATTGAAACTTTATAACAATTATTTTACAATATATAATTCTTAATTCGAATTCGCCCATTTTATATATTTCAATACATGTTTCCCATTTTAATAAAATATATTTTGTAATAATACGTTACTTTAAAAATGCTTATAGTTGTGTTTGGATTAAGTATTCCTGTTGCATGATAAAATGTTTTCTTAAGAAGCCCAAAATTTCCTTATGTAAGCAATTTATTCGCCGGAATTTCAATCGATCAATTTCATCGATACCATTTCTTGTACAAGTTAAGTTCCTTTGCAGTTTATGTATTACAAAAGAGATGAACATAACTGTGTTTACTTCATTGCACTCTAAAGCAAAAGACTCATTACAGTTCACAGCGACCAACAAGAATTCAAAAGAAAGATAGAGAAAAAATCTACAAATATTACTATGTTAAAAATTCCTGATTGAAATATACATTATATTCTCTAATACATATTTTATACAATCTGTTTCTTTTGTATGAAATTTCAAATATCATAAAATTCGGCGTGTAACGGCACCGCCGTATAACGCGCACCTATACTTTCAAGCTGTATTTTTCAATTTTAAGGTATATTCGCCGTATAACGCGCACCCCCTTTTTTATGAAAAAACCTTGAAATATGAGTATGCAATGCTCTTACGTTTTGAGGTAATTTATTCAGCTTTTGATAAAATAGTATGATCTATATTTACAACTCTTTGATTTCATAAGGTGTTTCGTTTCTTTTAAATAAGCAGTATTTCTATATATATATAGAAGTCTAACTTTTTATAATGCTCATCTATTTTTATTTTTAAAACTATTTTTTATATCCGGCGTATAATGCGCACCCGCAAATTTCGATCGTATTTTTTGTGTTAAAAGTGCGCGTTATACACCGGATTTTATGGTACTTTAAGTCTAATTTAGCATGCATTTAAAAAAATCTTCATAAAAACTGGGTGCCCTTAGTTGAGTTGAAGACCCACTTCTTCATCAAGTTTGTAATTTCTAATCATCAGCAGTAATTCATCCAAGGCTGCCTCTTCTTCTCCCATTAACTGCTGTGTCCTTAATTTAATCAAATTGATTTTTTAAGTGGGACAAATTACAAAGAGCGGAAACAATAACTAGATTTCGACCAAGCTTATATCGCGTTCGTGGAATAAATCATTCATAATAGCGGTTTATATTGTTGTAAAATTAGCAATAATGACCAAGGTCTATTTCCATTTGTAAAATTAAAACAAGAGAACAAAGCTGTGCATTCGACAACAAAACAGAAGCATGACAGTAGTTGTATAGTTATGGTGAAGATCACCACATAGCCTGCATTGGTCAAGTGAAGCAGCAAGTTCGAGTTCTGATTCCACCAAAAACTTTCATGTGGAATAATTTAGGTGATTGCATAATGGTGATTGCTAAGCCTTTGTTTTTTTTTAACTTTTGTAGTCGTTTAAGTATCCGCACTGGTATATTCTCATCCCTTCACCGCAGTCTAAAATCATATTCGTATTAAGTCCTTTGCCAAAAAAACCTTCCATGCAACATGAAAGTGGAGTTATTTCAAACCATGCTGTAAAGGTAATTATTTATTCTGTTCTTTGACTATTTAACTGAGTTTTAAAAAATGCTTCAGCAAACTGTATATATAGAATATTCAATTGATGTGTATTGGCAATAAAATATTCCTTATAAACATATTGTTTAATTGCATGAATACAAACATCTTATGCATATTTCTTTGAAGATCCATACAGCATATATGCTTGGAAAAAATTGCGAAATGTAATTTGAAAGAAAAGCAAGTACAATTAAAATAGGCTCTCGGAATTGGAAACATATTTTAAAGTAGGAATGTATTAAAGTGATATAAAAGATTAAAATACAGTTAAACATAATCCCGTTTTTAAAAAGAAAAACTTCTAAAAGTCTTAAAATATAATAGAAGATTTTTTTTTTTTATTTATCGAGAAAAATATAATAATAACATTAAATTTATATAATAGATCACATGCATCAAATATATGTGCAGATAATATTAAATGTACTTAAAAATACAGATAAGACAGATATTATATATTTTATTTCAGTTATTCTCGAATATAAACAATAAATATAAAATAAACTTCGTATAAATGTACTTATTAGATTTGACAATGCTTCATATATCCAAAGCAGACCAGATTGTTGTAGAAAAGAGATATATTACTCATAAAAATTATTTGTTTGAGAAGTATGAGAATTGTTTACGTATACATAAGGGATAAATAAATCAAAAAAATTATTCTCCATAAAATCAATTTTTTCAAATTATTCTTTATTTAAATTAGCAAATCTCTGAAAATAAGACCTATTGGTAGTATTACTTTTATAAGATAGTGGCTCATAGCTTGTACTGCTAATGTATATTCTAAAATAGTAATTAATGGATATAAAACAAAATATGCTGTCTAATATGTTAGAAAACATGATATTAATATCTAAAAATATTCGATGCAGTCAAGAGGAAAAATTTTTAATTTTTAATGTGTATGTTGGGGGTCCTCAAACCTTTATTGTACTTTTATGGAAATCAGTTTTTAATTTTAGAAAAAAAATCACCGTGAATAAGTTGAGCTTGACTACCATCAACATAAATCGGTAATTATCAAGGAAAAACATCCGAGAAAGAAACACATGTCACATATGAATTAACTAAATAATCTATAAACAAATTATTAATTTTAATTAATTAAATATAAATTTCCTTCATCAGAATAAAAAAAAAGATACAGATAAAATTTTCCTACTTTTATTTATTTATTTGCTTATTTATTCACACATTTGATATACTAATATCCATTAGAAGGCAATCTTAGCGCTTTTAAACAGCAATAAAACTAGTGTGCATTTTATGTAAAAATTTTCTTTATAATATCTTCCTTACATATAATTAAAATAATAATCATACTCAGCTGTAAATCATAATAAAAGAATTATATTTTAGCAGTGTTATTTATTAAAGAATTATTTAGAAAAAAATTCGGGAAAAATGGGAAGTTTGAAAACACATTAACTTAAAATTTATGAGCGAAATCTTAGTATGAGAAAAATATGTTTATTCTAAATGTCTAAATAGTTTCATGAATAAAAATCTGTTTTGAGTAGTATTTTTATGTAAATAATTAAACACAAAGACTACTAAAATTTCGACCACTATACTCTGGTTGTGAAAAATAGGCTTTAAGTATTTTTATAGAGAAATTCATTTAGTATACTTCAAATAAAAATTTAAAAAATAAAAAAATAATAATAGCACAGAATAAAATTAAGAAGAGAAATTAAGGTAAAAATTAAAAACCAAAAGCAATAAAATGCGAAACTGCCTGAAACGACTATCCCATCCTGGAAAAATTTAATACTTATTCCAATGAAAGGGAAATCCTGCCTTTCGTAAATGAGAATAAAATTCAGTTTCCAGAATTCTGGAAATGAAATTTCTGATAACAGCGAATAAGACAAGAAAACCATAAAAAATTTTTTTTAAAAAAATTGAGAGTTTATACCTTTTTTTCCATCAACACCTGTCATTTTCACTGAAATGACTTAGTTTTTGATATCAGATTTGCCTTATAATTAAAATTTTGATTCCTATTCTAAATTTTGAGCATTTATTTTATTATATAAAGGAGAAAAATTCATCCTTTTAATATAAAAAAAATTGCTTACAGCTTCAAATTTTATTTCTATTTTAATCATACCTAAATCTAGAATTAGATTTTAATTTAATCTCGCTGTATTTTTTCAAAATGGATGTGAAAGTAACTCACGCTTTTATATAAAGTTTATGTTAAATTACATATTTGAAGTAAATCATTTTTGACATTTTCAAGGTAAGAACTTAGAAAAATCATCAGATAAGCTTAAAACGTTATCCCTTGTTTGGAACAATGGAGTTAATACCTTTTTGTAGTGCTTGTTAAAGTCACCTGAGACTAGAAATTTACGAATCCTTAACCCGCGGTCACTCGCGCCTGTTTTTGCTACCGTCTTTCTGCGGGGGGGTAGAAACACCCCCAAAATTTTCCGTGTTTTAATTTTGAAAAAAAATTTAAATCATCATATAAAATTTATAAAGTAAAGATGTTTTTGTATTATACAAATAAAATTATTAAATTTATTCATACAAATGAGACTAACATTAATTTAAACTAAACATACAAAATTTTCATTTTAAAACACATAATTTTTATTTTTTCATAAACCAGTATATAAAAATGTCTGTACCAGTAATAAATATATTTTTATAATTAACGAGATAATGATAGTAGAAAGTAGAAAATAATATTTTAATCATTTTCAAACATTCAGAGGTCATACAAATGCTCAACTTGGGGGAGTTTTCAGCCCCAGATAAACTTTTGAAGGTCATTAATTCCAATTTTCCCCAAAAAAAGGGATTGCATCAAGCCTGAAGGTTCAAAACCTAAAATGTGCAGCTAAAAAAAATCTGGTTCTGCGCATTCTTTTTAGAATCCTGGGAGGACTTTCTTGTTGCTGGGGTGTACAGAACACCCCTTGCGAGTGATCGCGGTTTAAGATTAAAACTTGAGTAAGACATTTATCAACGAATCGATCTTTTGTTTTGCATTAAAAGCAAAACTAGGGTTATTCACTGCGAATGTCATAAATTTCCATTGTGGTCTAATTACAAGAATGTAAAACGGCTAGCTATTTTTCTTTTGAATACCTCATCATGTGAAGGTGAAACACGATAGGCTCTTATAAATCTAACGTGAATCAGCCTTGATAAACAAAATCCAAGCCTAATCAGTTCACCAACCAGGTTAAACATTTAAAAAAACCTAGATTAGTTTCATGATGAGAAAGTTCAAGAATGATGTTTCCCCATATATACATACAGTCACTCAAAAATGTATTAAGACACTCTACCAATTCATAGATTTTTATCATAATATTTTACTTAAACTTACAAATGAAACCAAAAAAAATAAATAAATGTTATTTTAGTGAATACAAATAATAATAATTTAGTGCTATTTTTTATTAACATCTAATTCAATGCATTCGGATTAACCAAGGAATTGTTTTATTTCTGTTTATGTATTAACATTTACTACACATAATAAATATTTTCTTTCTTCTTAATGGCCATTTTTGTTCCTAATAATGGTTCATCATAAAAAATCTCTCATTTTCATACATTAAATATATTTTTGAATATCAAAGCTTTTAACTTTCTGCTGTACATATATTTTCATTCATAAGTTGCCACAGTATTTTTGTATTTAAATTTTTTTTTAAAAAATTTGTCATCTTCAGCTTTTTTTTTGTACCATATATAACATTTTTAAACAATCCCTCTTGCAGAACTCGTCGATCTACACTTATTTATTATCTAGCCTCAGTTTCAAAATACTAAATATTTATTTCAAAACTTTCCTGCCTGAAGTATTAAAATTTATGTCATTAAATTTGTAGTTCAACGATTATGAATTCATGAGTTCTTGAGATATCAAGCCTCTTCTATAAGTACATTGAATAAACAATTAATTATTAATTAAGTTTAAAAATTCTAATTTATACATTCTGAATTATAAATGTAGAATTATGTATTTTAATTAAACTTTAATTACTAATTATGATTACCAGAAGTTATGCTCAGCAATTCATGCAATTATTCGTTTTAATATACATATAAGCAATAATTTAGCATCAGTTCTTATGAAGGTTTGGGTTGTGTTTATTAATTCCAAGCAATGACCCCCTTAAACGTCGTAAACATGACATGAAGTCTCCAGAGAGAGAAACTAACTATTATGAATCACTTTTACTGGGTTAAAATATTTAAATATATTCACTTTTGACGTTACGTCACAATTTTCCTAAAGTTTTCAGAATATTAAGAAACCTTGCTTAGGGGAAAATATGAAACTTTCCGAAGTTGAAGCATCTTTGAATACTTTATTCCTATTCTTTTCGTGCGCATGATAAATACAAATTTGATTGTTGATGTGGAAAGTATTTCTTTTTGTGAATTTCTGATATTTATTTGGTGATAAATCAAAAATTTTGCAGAAACTTATGTTATGAAATGTCATCCCCAAAGTAATTTATCACTAAATTTTTTCGGAACTTAATACTTTTAGAATAGAGTAGACGTTTTAAAATGTTCAGGTAAAATTTTATTAGTTTTGAATACATAGTACATTTCTCTTACTTTGATCAATTTTATGAGAGAAAGAAATATCACACATACATAAAAGACACGATTATTGCTCTTATAGTTTATATTGTTAGATATACATTTTCTTGTGTAAGTCATGTTTTGAATCTGGAACTAAAAGATATACTTGCATTATACGACAGATCGCAATTGTATGAAGAAAAAAATTATTATTAATCGGAATCCAAGCAACACTTTCCTCCGAAAGTCTGCGTACAGGCAATCAATCATTATACGTGTTTATGCTAAAATTATTATTAAAAGTTTGCTTGAGAAAATCAACATACCTCTCAGAGATTCTTCCAAAATTCCCTTATTCAAACAATAAAATCCATCTTACTACTAAAAAGAAAAGAGTGTGTGTGCTTATGACTACGCGATAGAAGTGATAATTTCAAATTTTTTAATGTTATTTCAGGGAATAGTTAGGTGAATAAAAAAAAGACGATATTAGTATTGTCCTATAAAATTATTTATTCATATGTCTGTACGCATAAAGTAATATTTTTGTGCGAAATATATACAATCATATTGTTACGTAGATCCGAGGGTTCGGGGATTTTATGCAAAACAATCACAAAGAAAATAAATAGTTCTTTAAGAGCGATGCGAATTTATTATCAAAAATCCAATCCTTTAAATACAGGATTCAGCAGCGATATTCACAGAGTAAATATCCAAAGGTCTTCACACCTTCAACAGCAATCAAACACAATAATAGTGTTTAAAAATACACTTAAGTAAAGATTATTCACAAGCACAGCCAAACTAATCAAAACAATCCTCACTACTCGCTGGTTTAATCCAGACTCCTCGCCTTTCCCGGCGACATCTCCTTATAGGCGTGACAGAAACTTCCAGAAATATAACAGCTCGTGTATTGAACGTGACACTAGTGGAGAGATCTACTACTTTCTAGAAGATTCCCGAGGGTTCCGAACTCGCCAACATGGTCTCCAATGACGCCAAAATCGCCAAATTGGTCGCCAAAGTCGCCAACTTGGTCGCCAAAAATGATGCCAACTTGGCTCTACCGCCAAGATTTCGCCAAGTTCTCATTGGATCGCCATTATAACGTAAGGGTCCGCATTGCTTGTGAATGGTACAATTTTAACATGATATAAACATAACATAGAGTAATATAAATGCATTAAACACTCAAATACAAATTATTTACACTATTTACACAAAATTCGTAACAATATTTGTGAATTAATTGTATTCTAAGAAGGAAACAATAAAAGTATGGTAGCTGAAGTAGGTTATAAATACTATAGATTCAAAATTATTTAAATATCTAAAAAAACTCCTTTAAACGTTGTTCCGTACTTTGGCATGCTTTCATTTAGATCATTTGACAATTATATTGAATTTTGATTTTTAAAAATCTACTAAAGGCTTTGATATGTTTTTGAAAAATCTATATTAAAATCCCTACTTAAAATAATAGGCAATTTGTTCAGAAGGGTTGATCCGGCTTAAGTGTAGGAAACTAAATTTTTGTGAATGAATTCGATAATTTTCTCTACACTTTCATTTGGTGAAATATAAAGAGTAACCATCAGAATTATTTGTCCATTTTCTGCTCTACATTTCGCTGCACAAATTTCTCCGATACATGGCTCATTATACCCAAATGATTCAATAGTATTGTTACGAGTACTATTATTACCATTCAGTAGTATTGTTACCATTGTTACTAGCATTACAAACCCGAGCGTAACAATGCATGTTTTTTTTTTTTTAAATCGCATCATTCAAGTTAACTCTCCAGAAAAATGCACCTAAAGAAGCTATCACTTCAAAAAGAGAATAACAACAACAAAATCACTCCCCACACACCAAAATCTACGTACACTTTCAGAATACAGCTTTTAAAGACCTTTTCTTACAGTGAGATAGTAACTCCAAGTCGTGTTTTTAAAGTAGTAATAAGTTTTAGTAATAAGCTTCTACAACGATTTTTTTGGAATCTGAGATTTGAATACTTGCGTAATACCATGCCAGTTAACAGAAAAGAGATTGATATATTACTAAAAGAAAGATCATCATAAATCCTTAGAAAAGAGGGAAATCTTTTAAAACAATTGCTGAAACTCCTAATAAGAGATATTCATTTATTAAAAAAAGTGTTCATATACTACAAATGAATCGACATTTTAACGTCCAAGCCAAAATCCGGCCACCCATCTATAGTGTCATCTAGCGAATCTTGCTTTGCAATATGCTCTGCAAAAATAAATCCAAGACAAAATAGCAAAATATCTTCACAAATAGCTGAAATTGATGCTGAGACATTCCAAGACATTGTGATTTTAACCACAATTCAAAGAGAACTGAAAAAGGATGACTATCATGGCCGAGTTGCACTTAAAAAGCCATTCGTCTCTCGAGTGAATGGAAAGAACTAAGAGAATGACCTTTGCCAACAAATACTTAAATACGACACATAATTTTTGGAACAATGTAATATTTTCAGTTGAAAATAGTTTTTATATTTTGGCAAAAAAAATTCCCCTACTTTTTAAGGGAAATTTATTCCATACCAAACATGGAGGAGGAGCCATAATATTTGGGGTGTGATGGACCTTTTGGGTTGTTAATCGGGAATTTGAACCAAAAAACAAAATTGATTAAATTATCAAAGAAAAATATCGAAATTGTTGGTGAATGATGATTTTACTTTCAGGGACAAAGCCCCCCCAGAAAAGGTTTTCCATTGTAAGTCAGGGTTTTTCTCCCAGTTCCAAACAAATTTTTAGACATCTCATTCCTTCCTTTCCCAAAAAAACACCCTTTTTGGGATTTATTTAAAGATAATCAGGGAACACGAAAAACACCCGAAATGCTTAAATCTATTATAGTGAAAAAAGGAAAAAATAAAAAAAAGAAATTAAAAACTAGTTGAATCCATGGCACCATGTTGAGAAAGTTTATAAAAAAGGAATAAATTTAAAAAAGGTTACAACCCTTTTTATCAAAACCCTTTTTTCAGTGACGCAGATTTTTCATGCACCTTTTTGTTCTCCAGTTAAAAAAAATTTATATTGTTTTATATAACAATCAGGTGATTGTTGCTTATACTATTTGATTTTACACTGTTAGAAAAAACAATAAAATATGTATTGATTCAAAAAAAACTCCCTTTTAAATTGTGGGTTTTTGTAAAAAAATATCGCTGTACGAACTTTTGGAAGTGTATGAGAAAAAAATTTTCCCATGATAAGGGGGATTAGGAGAGAAATAATTTTAAAATATAATATGACAATAAAGAGGTTGAATTTTCGAAAATGTGGGAAAAGGCACAATTTTAGTCAGATGATTTTAGATGAAAAATAAAATTATTTTTCTACAATATAAGCAACCAAAAGCGATAATTCTTGATGAGGGAATACTGAGTAGTGAATAGTACAATGTACACTGTAACATTTCATAACCCCAGCTCACTCTCTCCGTGAGCCATCCAACAGTCCGATACAAGTTTTGTTCTGTCTTAATCTTTATCGAGCAAAATTTAATGTTAAAGTAGCGTTTATGCCTGATGTGTTTTTTTTTTGAAAACTTAATAGATGTCTTTTGCAAAAAAGTTAAAAAATTTAATATCGTTTTATTTTCAAAACACTTTTTAAATTTTACCATAAAAAAGTTCAAATACCTACACTTCATTCCCCTTGTGACAGCACCATAAAATAATTTTTTCTCCATTTTAACATCTGTCCTCCCCATTTAAAATCCCAGGGCCTTATCAAAATTTTTGGGCCCTTTTTAAAATGAACTTTGTAGATGGGGCCCATTGATAAATTTTAAATTTTTTAATTTAACTGCCGGGGCCCCATTTTTGGGGGCCCTGTATCATTGATACGGCTGATATCCCGTTAGCTACGCCCCTGTCTGTACACCAGAGAATATATTTTCTGCATAGGTTGGTTTCGAATTTCGAATGAATTCGAGAAAACATTTTCTGATCCAACCTTTGCCCAATAATTCAACATCATATAGAATATATCCTTGTTGTGAAACTCTCGATTTTGTTCGCTCACTTTTTTAATTTTCAAAAAGCGAACATTTTCCCACACGTAATGTCAAAATATAGTATTGGATATATATTTGTTTTGTATGACATTGTTCTTTTCTTCTGTTTTAAAGGACATTTAACATCAGTACCAAATAATAACATTTCTAGATTATGTCATATAAACAAAGTGAAACTCCCTTCTACACTCTCTATCTATACCGTTTCAGCCTGCAAACATAAAAGAAAATGAAAACCGAATGACGGATACGCAGTATTCCAAAAACTGAGATTTTACCCCATCCAAAATCTGAGTGACGCGTGTGAATCTTCTGAAACTTGCCAATTACCCCATTTTCGAAGGCATTCTGGCACCAAAGTTTAGTGCTTCTATTCTATGTTTTACTGCTCCGTTTATGGGAAGCGTGACGAAGAACACCAGTGATCATAAGACTCACTCTCGCTCTTGGTAGAAAAGCTTAGTTTCTTAGAAGCTCTCCACCTCCAGACTAGAGAGAGAAAGGGAAAAGCGCTCAGTGAAAAAAGTAAATTTTCCCTTTTCCCTTTCCATACTTCTTTGGGTGCATTTATTCTTTTTCCCCTTTTTTGCAAAGAGCAGTTATGAAAATTAGGGTGGCCAGTTTATGATGCAATCTGAAAAAGCAGATGAAACGTGAGCTGTAAATGAAAGATTTTGGATTTACAAAAAACATTTTTACTCTTTCTTCCCAGTAGGTTTAGTTTTAGAATGTTACTTGTTGATATAAATGTGAGGAGGAAACCTCAAGTAAAAGCTTTTTATAAATTATTGAAAGTTGCGTTTTTTATTCTGAGGATGCTTCGAAATTTGTTTTTTTCCTTTTATCACGATTTGCATTATTGATTTTATGAAATTCCGATGTATTTAATATGTAAAGGTTTAATATTAAAAAATTTTCTCATATCCTTCAAAAGAGCCTTGAAATTTTGCTGCAAGTGTTTTATATTCTGATTATTTACCAATATATATTATATTTAAAGAATTTATTCCTTTAATAAATCACATATTTCCAGACTCATGTTCTAATTTTGAAGCAAATAAGATGAAAACTTTGTGTCTACGTAAGTGCTTCTCAAACTTTCAATATTTGCGACCCAATATTCAATCATAATCTTCTTCGCCCCCCCCCCTTCCATACAAATAACAATACATTGAATTCAATAATACTATACTTTGACGCCAAGGCTACAATACGACTTTAATGTTCTAAGTGCGACTGGCTTATATATGCGTCTCACTCAACCGGTGCGTTAAATGCTCCAGACGTATATATACGCCATTCAGAAGTATATGAATGTGCACTTTGTGTCTACGTTAAGTGCTTCTCAAACTTTCAATATTTGCGACACAGTATTCAATCATAATTTTCATTTTTTTTTTATGAATTTTCTGTGCACTGCTATCCATAAAATTATTCCGATGGCTTTGGAATACAATAAAAGGACCTTGACAGTGTTTAGCGAAGAATTTACTTATATCAGAGGATCTCATTAAATATATATCTTGTATTGGTAATTTTTAAAGATTGACAGGGAAATGCTACGTGTAGCCATTTATCATATTATATTTTATTCCAAGGTTCAGCTAAACAGTCTGTACCCCAAGTCATGTCAAAACGAGATCTCTTTCAGCGTTGATCAGCAGTGAGTGAGTCGTTAGTACACGTGTCTTTTTAAGTCCGGCGAAAGTAGAAGTCAAAGTTCTTATGCGGGAGGTGGGTTGAGTTGTCCTGGTATGAAGTTTAACTCAACTGACACTTGAAGGACTAGGATTCATCACAAAAACACACACAAAATTAAAATATATATATATATATATATATATATATATATATATATATATATATATATACCAAATATCTTAATTTATTACACAAAAATAATAACAAAAATGAAGCAAATTTTCTTACATACATGTTAAATTATATGAAAATAGGAATTTAAAAAGAATTTAATTTCAATATATAGTTCCTCATTGGGAGAGTAATGTACATGTTTCTATATTCAGAAATATTGTTATTAATTATATACAACGAAAAAATTTTTTGTGTCAAAAAAAACGACATTATAAATAACTATAAACATTTTACTAAATATTGCTTAAATCAGAAATACCCAATTAATTTTATTAATAGTTATATAATAAAGCTATTCAAAATAGTTGGGATTAAAAATTTGAGATTGATAATATTTTATTACTATAAACTTAAATATTTTATTTAAATTTATAATTTTATTATTAAATTATTTATATAATCTAATATTAGATTAGAAATTACTTGCTATTATTTTAATTCATATTTATTCTGGTGTTATTATAATTATGCTATAATTGAAACTTTTGATTAATTTTAAATTTCCATTCTTTTTTTACTTTTGTTAAGTGCTACATTTCAGCCATTCTATGATTTAAATCTGTATTGGGTATAGAATCGTAATAAATTAATGTTTGCACTCAGATTTAGCCGGGGGATTATTTTGGGGAATTTTTGGGGAAGTTACCTCTATCTTGAATGGTTTAGATATTCCTATCCATTATTTCCCCTTGGTTTATGCTCAGTGTTATTTAAAAAAGGGGGTTGGCTGGCCAAAAAAATGTTCAACCCCACTTTTATAAAATTATTTTATATAATGCTTTTTCCTTAGTAATGTTATAACACTGCAGCATCCATTTTATATTTATAATCTCTAACTCTTTTGTCCTTTATTTTGGATTTTCCTGCGCTTTGTTGTAAAGTTTTGTTTTTTGGCCCTGTTTTTGAGTTGGTATATATATATATATAAATAAACAAATAAATTTTTTTTTTATTAATAGTTATATGAAAAATCTATTCGAAATAAAAAAATTTTTAGATTAATAATATTTATTATAAAATTTATCATCTTTTACTGATGTTATTCCCCTTTTTCAATATTAGATAAAATTCTTAATTATTTTAAATTTATGTATAATCTAGTGCCTTTTAAAATTAGGAATTGTAACCCCTTTTTTTAAATTTTTATTTCATTATTTTTTACTTTTTTCTCATGTCAATCCAATCAACCATTGATTTTAATAGCCTCCAAACTAGATGTTAAGAAAGAAAAGAAGAAAATTATATGTATTATGAAATATATATGTAAAGCTTAAAAATCGTCCAAGGTACATAATATATTCTGACTGATCCCTAAAATCCTGATTGGAGAAAAAATATCACTTAATTTATGAATTTCTTACTTGAAGAAATTATGCTAAGGAAAACATTTGCTAAGGATATTTAGTTCTTATAAATCAGCAAATCCGTGGAATATGCGAGCAAATTAAAATGAATAATATGGAAGTCTTTCTAAAAGAAATAAAATTTTACTTTCATTAAGTATTTTGAAAAAGAAAGCTCCGAACTCTTACGTTACTATTCTGAAAACAAAATATAAAATATAAGAAAATGATTTCTTTAAATTTCATTTTTTCACATCCATGATATAAAATATACATAGTAACTTTTCAGTTTTAATTTCACTAATTTAATTGTTGAATAAAATAATTTGCGGAAAAGATTATTAAATATAGAAATTTCAAAATCTTTACAGTTTCATTCGATTCAATCAACATTTAACTGATACTTTGAACAAATTGAAAGAGTCATTTAAATAAATAAAACTATTTTAGCACTTCAATTTCTTAAGACGGGTAAGCTTTTAAAAAATAAATAGACAACTTATTTCAATATTCGCATCCATCGATATTCAGTTTAATACAATATTTATCTTATTAACTGACTAATAATTTAGAATTTAATTAAAAATATTATATACATACGAAATTATTTATTAAAAAGAAGAAGTTCTATAAAATACACCGTTGAGTTGCCTTAAAATTTCAGCATATATTTTTAATTAAAATCCCAACTGGTACTTAACTGAATCGTACTCATTTCAAAAGTTCAAGCAAATATTCCCTTCTCATTCAATTGAACAAAAAAATTTAATTAACGTTCTATATTTCTTTCAAGATTATAATGCATCGATTATCCATATTTTCTGTAACAACTTGACTTTCCCTTTTTCGTGGGTTCGACCTTTAAATTTTCTTCCTTCTCCTTATTCGTTAAATTAATTAATTATATACACTCAAAAGAGCAGAGGAGAAACATTTGACGCTAATTAGATACCTGAAACTTTCGTTTTATTGCATATTTCTTTAAGCGTTATTTACTTTAACGAGAAACTCTTTATACGCTCACACACACAAATTGGGTTATTAATTCTAAACACTAAGAACTCAATATTTTTATCGTATAGTTTTATCGTTTTGATTAAATATTTTTCAGTATTTAAATTGATAAGAGCTCGTTTAATTTCATCGCTAGCTGCTCAAGAGAGCATCTTTCTTCAGTAAGAAGAAGTAATTCTCGAGTAAGTCTAGAAAAATTTTAATTAAAAATGGAATAAATCATTTTTCTTTTGTCTCTTTTTTAAAAATATATTCACATTTGATATTGTAAAGAAAAGAGTGCAAATAAAATAAAAATAAATTTATTTTCAAGTAATTCTAATTAGACTAACATCATCTCAGAACTATACAATGGGGAGTTTAACTTTAAACGAATGATTTTTTAAAATTATATAAAGGTCGAATGTATCTCATAAATTTAAATCACTTTAGTTATGTGCTTAATCCTTATCCAATCACTTTAATTTTAATTAATAAATTTCAGTTAAGAACACATATCCTTCAATTCTTTTTCGAAGTATGTAGGATGTCCCAGAATGCCGTGTACAAACTTGAGGGAGAGATCATCAGGCGGAAACACAACCCTAAAGAGATAGACACAAAGATCGTAAGACTACATTGCAGAAGATAGTGCAAAACACTTTAGTACAGAAACAAAAATAAATTAAAAGTGTACCATTAAAACATCCCAGAAGGTGTTTGAAATTGCTGCCATTGGCATGTACGCATGACACCGACGTGACATGAATTGGTGGACATGTTCAAAAATATATGGTGTTTCACAGATCGTAGTAACAGCGTTGGATATTTATGCCACCAGGTCCATTCCAGAATTGGCAGGCGTGTCGTCAATCAGGGCTGTGAAAGATCCATGTTCTGTGAGATTCTGATGCACTCGAGTGAACGTATGATGATTCGGTTGCCGCTTCGTTGGATATCTTTCCTCATACAACCGAACAGCAACGTGTCCATTTCCATTGGCTAAGTAGTAGATGAAGTGGATATCCGCCAACTCGGCGTTCGTATAATGATTCATGTTCATCGCACGCTGCCCATGTCAGAAATGAGGAAACCATATGTTCCTACCTTGCGAGCTCACGTGCAGCGCCACCTATCGCTTTCCACCCATGCTTTTATATGTAATTATGGCTCCTCACAATGTTTTTTAACTCCCCTTCAAGTTTGCACACGGAATTCGGGGACACCCTGTATATATTACCATAAAATCTTGAAAACCGTTTAAGAAGTTATTACCTATACTCCATTTCACCTTAGGTTGGCAGAGATGGGAAGGGTACGCTGGCCAAATCACACAGCCGCTACAAGGTTACTCTAGGAGAAAAGTGTGACTATAGCGAATAAAATTCTCCATATTTGGCGAGCAAAAAAATTATTCTTGAAAAATTTGTTCATTCAAATTGTATGAGAATTTTTTTTTATAATAGTATAAGCCCCTGTTTTAATCGAGATATTTAAGGGTTTGCGTTTCAATATGTTTAAAAATATTGATTAATTAACTAGCAAAAAACTTTTCTAGAATAAAATCTCAATAGCTCCCAACATGTTGATTGCATTTTTTTAAAAATGAAAAAAATACAATTTTTTTAAAATCAAGTTTTTAAATTTTTTTACAATATTTTTTTTTTTTTTAATTTTGATTCCATGTCACTTTTTCTGTCAACCACTCTTGAATTGCACTTTTTTCCAAGAACTTGTTGGAATTTTCTCTTTCACCATGGTGAGGATTTCCATTCAATAATGCTTTTGGGCTTCAATTTTGGAATGTCAGTTTCAAACCATTTTTCAAAATGGTTACCATCCATTTCTTCATGGTAGTCCCCAGATTTTTTCCCAAAAAAAATATCTGCCGCATCCCGAACAAATCCTTCTTTGCTTCTAACATGAATTATTATAAGCCTCCTTCCTTTGTCTTTAGGCGCAGTAAAACCTACTGTTAAATTAGAAGATAATACTTCATAACTGCTTTTGGTGGTTGTCTTGCCACACTGTCTACACAGAATGTCCTTCATCATCCAGGTCTCATCCAAATAATAGATTGGCGCATTTTTTTCTCCTAACTCTCTATTTTTCGTAAACAATTTCTGCGCCATAAAATGATATCATGTCTTTCAAGAAGGACAGCTTGTCTTTTCCTTTTTTAAAATTTGAACCCATGTTATTTATTAATCTGTATAAAGTTGTCCGGCTAATGTTCTTCGAAAAAATCTCAGCATCATCATTTACTTCCTTTGGAACTTTGGATAACGTAGGAATCTTATTCTTAGAGAAAAAGCCATGAGTTTTTCGCCGAATGCACGATAGTGTGAAGTCATATTTCACCAACCTTCTACGCTGCCCTACGGCACCGGGCCGTTCTGTACCAGGAGAACTTCAAAGCACTCAATGTCTTCTTTTCCTTCTTCAAACGAAAAACAGTTCTCATCGAAACCCCAGTCAGCTCAGAAACCTTTCTTACAATTTCACTGATAGATTCTTGCGAGTTTTCTTTTCGAAGTCGAGAAAAAACGTTCAGTATGTTTTTACGAGCTCCGCTTCTGATAGATATTTCTCGCTTCGATGGTGTATACAGTGAGGTTGGTGATATTTTTATCTCAGACATGTTTAATATTTCAAAAAACAACAAGAATTAAGATAGTCGCATGAGATGTAAAAATATTACGTAAGAACAAATATAAGTTGAAAGGCGAATGGCATTGATTTGGCACGAATATTTCGGAAGAATGTAATCTTGAAAACAGGTTTTTTTCAGCCAAATATTGTTGTCAGCCAAAAGTCAAGTAGTTGTTTCCTACTGTATTCGTTCACAGGCATTAAAGAATAAAAGCTTTTAAGGTGTGATTAACTTAAAACATATCTTTAAACCTACAATTTCGATAATACGATAATACTTTTAACAACTACCTTTCGGGGATTTAAATTCCAAAACAAGTTGGAGCTACTTTTTCAAGCGGATTGTTACATTCCCTACCTTTCTCAACGCTGCCAACTTGAGGTGAAACAGAGTATAGATAATCTTCAGATTAGCTGATTTGCTTCGTTAAGGTGGGCAATCAAGAGTATCCCGTATTTTAAATATGTAATCTTTACATTAGCAGCTTCCGTATCGTAAATTTTTTTCTCTTTTCCTTCTAGTAGAAATGTTAAATTGAACATTGAATTTATTGTTTGCAAAGAGAGTTTGGACGAAAGACGTAGAAATATATTTACGTCTGCTGTAGAAATAACTTTACGTCAAACAACAATAAAACAATCCTTCAGTACCGGGGAGGGTTTAAAAAACTATGAGTGCAAATCTAAGTGTACCACAAACAGGTGTGCTTGTCACAAAAACCAATTGCTATGCAATTCACTTATCTTAAGTAAGTATTAAGTAAGCTCTAATAAGTAAGCATTAAGTAAACAGTAATAAGTAAGCATAACTTAATTTATTTCACAAATTCATCTTCTTAATTTCAATAATATATTAAACCGTTTGTTTCCTTGTATTATAGTTGTTCATTTGATTGATGGTTGATTGATCAACTTTTGTTTGATTGTTCTGTTGTATTAATTTAATTTTTTAGATATCAAAAAATAAATGAACAGCATTTGATTTAAGAGTACAGAAACGTTGCTGTTGTTCCACCAAAGATCTTATTTTCACTTTAGGTAATTAGTGGATTATATCTAGGTAATTAAAGTTCCTTATAATTTGAAAATAAAAAACTTTCGCATTTTAATGCATTACTTAGTAAACCGGTTTTTAAAGAATTCGATTAACGATATCTCCCTTTGCGGAACATTTACTGTAACAAAATTATTCAGTAACTGGTGCATTTAATAGAATACCCCAAATATTTCATGTTTTGACAGGTTATTCATACAAATCCATTTAAACATCAACCCCAGTAAAATAATCCAAACTTTTCCATCTCGCTTCGAATTCTCAACTATGTACCATTTCTATCCATGGGAAAAAACTCACAGCATCTAGATTCTTTGATATTCAGTCAGCAAACCCAAAGTAAAAAATATTAAATAAAAAAATAAACATTCGACATAAATCGAAAAACCCCGGTCTATGGCAACACAGTATATCTACGCTCGATGTAACAGCAGAAAAAGTGCAGGGGTAGCACTTTGTCACCGGGCGCATCCTTGTGGAAAGAGAATCCATCAGAGCACCATTGCTTTCTGCTTCCCCCCTTCCCCTTTTGCTTATCGGGGGTTGCATCTTCCCCAGAAACGTCCCTTAAGAAGCAGCAGAAAACTAAAATGAAGAGAGGAGTTTCCGTATCTGTTTCCGATATCATCGTAAACTACCAAGGAAGTCACATTGGAATCTAAGCACGTCCAGCAATGAAATGGGAATCAGAACGCTTTCGGGAAGCTGTCTGCTTAGGTCTATTAAACTTCATACGCTTCTTAATATAAATCGCTGTGTAACTCGGAAATTGATAGAAATAGATGCATTTAGAAGATTATGTTGGGGAGCTTATGCTGTATTATACTTCCGAATAACTATCAGATAAGAGATAGGTTTGGGTAAATTAATTTAGATTATTCCAAAATTGGGTGTTTATTATTTATTTCAAATAAATATAATATGTGGGTTGATTTATTTAAAATGCTGGAGTTTATTTATTTATTTAGTTAGATATTGATGTTCTTAGCTTTAATTTAGAATGGTAACCCTTTTAAGCAATAGTGGTCCATTTATTGAAAAGGAAACACTTAATATTGTGTAGGGCACATATAAATCATTACAATGAAACATTTTAATAAAAAAAAACATTTTCCGCCTCTAATTAACTTTAAAAGGGATAACTTCAAAATTACAAAATTAATTATGATGTATGTTTACATGTTAAAAATGAATAAAGACATTTCTTTTTACTGTTCAACTTTAAAATACATATTGTATATCTTATTTTATTTACATTTAAATTCCTATTTACGAATTATTTGCCATCAGATTTATGAAGGATAATTTCTTTGTCGTTAATTTTGAATGCATTTGTGTGATAAACGTGAGGAAAATAAATTATGTTTTTTTCCGTGGGAGGTAAGAGAATATTTATAACAAAAAATCTTTTAATTGTTTTATACACAGAATGTTTGAATAAAGAATTGATTGGTTAATATTTATACGACCTAAAAATTTAATAAGATCTTTGGGCATTTAACTCTTAAAATAATTATATTTACATTTCATACCAATCACCCGTTGGTATGATATGGAAATTCGGAAAAAGGGTTTCATCTCAAATGTGTGTGTGTGTCGTCTTCATCACTAGACCGGAATTCAAATTTTGTGGTTAAATATCGCCAATAGCCCTCCTGTTGTTGTATAGTCCGACGTTAATAAAATTATGACTCACTCCATGCCCCTCAATTTGGCTCATTGTTGCAAGCCAATGACTGCCATTCTATCTGTTTGTGATGGATTTATGTTCTGATACCATTGAAAACGACATGTAGGAGGTATGAGGCATGCTAAAGGCCTCATCACACATATACGTATTCAGAGCAATTTTCCTTGAAAGCAACCATTCTAAGCAATTTCTACCTAGTTGCCTTAGCAACGGCTACGAACAACTTTTTTCCAATGAACTGAAAGAAGGGCTCCATATAAAAATTGCTTGAAATTCAACCAATGGGGTTCTTTGGTTCTCTACATCATAAACAAGATGGCAGCAAATATGGCAGCTTCGGCTTCGTTAAACGCATTAGAAATTGTGTTTAATATTTTAATCGAAATGGTGCGTCGTTTCTGTTTACCACCGATAATTAAAACGTGAGCGGAATAAGAGGAATAATGTTGCATGTTATTTTTCAAAAGCAGAAAAACCGGCGAGTAATTTTTCAATGTGAATACAGGGCACGCTTGACGTCAGAGCATATAGCTTTGTGTACGGCATCTCTTCACCCTCACCTTTCCTTGAAAAATTTCCCGAAATGATTCTTCGAAATATGCGTGTTTGATAAGGCCTTAAATTAGTAAGAACTCAAATCCCGTGAGTTGGCGAAGTGTGAAAGTTCAAAGAGATTTTAGCCAACTCTGTTGTTTTTCACGTCATTTGGCCATAGTTCAAAATTGAAGGTCAAGTCAAAAATCCTAATATTATTTATAAGTGCACAGTTTGACTTAATGTGAAATATTCTAGATTATTACGTACAAGAGAGTATTTGATAAGATTTGGATTCTGCGTAGAATGGTGTCTCGCAAATTTCTAGTTATGTCTTAGGGTATCCGACTACGTTCGGAACCTTGATTTTTCAGAAGCGTATAAATGGATAATATTTATGATATTTAGTGTCACTTAGGTTAGAAAATGTATATAAAATGGTTTTAAGAATAGTACTACAAAATAAAAAATTATTTAAGTACAATATTTTGACAAAAAATGAACATAGAATGACCCATTTTCAAAATTATCTCCTTTTGTGAAAAATGCTTCTATTATAATAATATTTTGCCTGTATGTAGCTCAGACATCTGTACAGAGGCTCAACTAGAATTTTTGAATCATATAACTTAGAAGTGGGTATATCTATGATTTACAACAGAGGGGAGAAATTTTAAGAAAAAAACGCTGATAATTATTTCAATTGGTGGTAACTCTGAAAATAGTGTGAATTTTTCAAACAAAATAGTTCAAATTTTCTGGAGAAGTCTTTACTTTATATAAGCAAAATATTATTTTAGAAGCTTTTTTTATAAAAGGAGAACATTTTGAAAAAAGGTTATTCTAAGTTACTTTTTAGCCAAAGTATTGTATTTAAATAAATTTTTTTTGTCAAAATGTCCTTAAAACAATTTTATAAGTGTATTCTAATCTAAGTGACACCAAATATCATGAAAATTATCCATTTATGCGCTTTTTAAAATCACGGTTCTGAACGTAGTCGGATACCTTAACCATCTTCTTATCCTCAGTAGCATATCTGTTAGTTTAAATTATATGTAACATATTATGTTCTTTTCAGGATAATTTGCTAAATAGGATACATTCTACAAATGTATGTAAATTTGTAAGAAAAAACCCTGCTCCATGTAACTATAATTGTGAAAATTTTTGACAAGTTTTTATCTTTTTTTATCTGTCACTCTATTGTTAAAAAATTTTTTTAACTTAACGAAAAACTAGAAGTAGAAGAATAAAAGTATTTTTAATTGTTTAAATTATTCGCAGTGCATACGATTTTTTTCATGCTTTATCAAAACACTTGGGATTACAACAATGCGCTTCTCATACTTCCAATATTTGTGACCCATTTTTCATAGCACTCCCCCTCCCATACAATACAATGCATTAAATGCAATAATAATATACTTTGACGCTAAAACTGCAATATGACCGTAATTATAAAACCATACAAATTTTCATGATACGTATTAAATTTTATGTATAAGAGTTATAGATATATAAGTAATTGATATATTTTTTTAAGTAATAGATATTTTTTATTGAAAGTAATAGATTCAAGGAACTCTAGTAATTATTAAAATTGTTCTTAACTTAGTATTAATAATTTAATTAACAAATACATTATGCAGTACTGAAGTTAAGTGTATTATATCATTGTAGATGAGAATTTCATTTTTTATTATGTTATAATGTATTTTGTTTTAATTTATTTCAATAAAATAATAGTTGTTTTTAAATAATATTTTTTTTTTGATTTTTCGATATGATCGCGTCTCCCACGCAATGTTATCACACCTCCTAGGGGGGCTACCCCACAGTTTGATAAACGCTGGATTACAAATAATATAAAGGAAATAAAATAAATAACAACGATTTTTCATGCGAATAATTTGGCCTACTCTGAATTTCAAGTCATTTCTTTGAAATCTGAAATTTATTTCTGAATCAATTCATAATAACAGCTTTGCTATCCTCCTATTCTAACATTAATAATAGAAACTTAGTTAGCTTTAGTCTTAAGGAGAATTATATTTCTCATTATTCTTAACGAGTTTTCTTAAACTACAAAATATCACCTGTCATCGATTTCAACTTTATTCATGGAATTCTTCCCTTTGGGACGCAAGTAGTAATTTGATTCCCTTCACGGTCATTTCCATAAATCCTTTTCTTAATTTTGGTGAAACTGCTTTTAGATGATAAGGCAGACATCATAAGGTGCTTCCCCTTTGTATTTTGAGTAATTCCAACTTTCGCCGTAATCAGCATCTCCTAGAGTTTCGAAGAATTTCGCGTTCTTGGATATGAATTTATATTACCAATTCTTTCTCTTTATCATTAAAAAGATTGGAATTCCTCTGAACTATGTGAAAACTTTTTTTCACTTAAATGGATTATCTTTTTTAAAATTGCAATTATTTCGCATTCTGAATATATTCACTTCAAGAGGCTATGCATTTTAGCTGTTTGATAAAATGCGATGCTACTTTTGGTTTGCTACCTTTCCACCCATCCGGTATAGTGGTTAGCGACGCTGACTGCCGTGGGACCTGGGTTCGAATCCCGGAGAAGGCGTGGATGTTTGTAAATGCTTGTAAACTGTCTTTGCAGCATGGGTACTCTAAATAGCCGTCGAGCCGAAAGTCCTCTCGTGAGGTTGGTGGAAAAGGAAAAGAGGTGGGAAACCCCAGACCGCTTCCAGGGTGCTTTCTCTCAAAATTGGAGTGAAAACGAACCAAACCTTACTGTCATTTGCAAAGGGCTCAAGGCTACGACAAACGACAGATGTACAATCTAGCCCAGCGATACTCAACCAGTGGCCCACTGGACCTTTTTAAGTGGCCCAGCCATGGCCCATTGCTTTGAAAAATTCATTTACTTACAAAAATTTGATGGGAAATTCTTTGTTAAAAAATTTTTGTTGTCGTTTTCTTTGTTGTTGTGATTTGTTTTGATTTTTGTCGTCGATGTCGCATGGGTGTGATTTTATATTTTTTTCTGATTAGTGATAATGGACAACAGCGGAGTAGCGACCATTTTATGAGTGGAACTAATTTTTAACTATCTTTCGTAATTTGCAAGCGAAAATATTCGAAGAAAATAGGTTGTTTCAAGACGATTGAAAAATTTATTATTCTGTAGTGAGAAACAAGCATGGATCAGTAATTGTTTGATTTGTGACGAAAGTGTATTTAAAATTTACCAATAAACAGGAATCGCGTGCGTTCAATGACACTTTTTCTCTAAGATCTCTTTCAAGAGGCGATAAATAGGCTTTCTTGAATAATCTTTGCAACAGCAAAAAAAAAGTGTTTTGTCAGTTGTAATGCCACAGGGCAAAAGGCACCCTATGAAATTTGTTATATTATTGGTAATCACCGTTGGTAAACGGTTTACTGAAGCAGAAATTGTGAAGGAGTGATTCTCAAATGCTTTCAATTTACAAAAATTCAGTGACAAAAAATAATTATTATTATTATAAAAAGCAAAATAGTTCTAATATTTTGATCAATTTTCTACATTTAAAATTTTCTATATTGTCTTGGTCGTAAGGAATCCCCTCTAATTTATCCTAGTGTTGCGGCCCGCGTGAAATAACTAACGTATGTATGCGGCCCGCTTGAAAAAGCTAGCATATGTATGTGGCCCGGCAGTAAAAAGGGTTGAGTACCCCTGATTAGCCCTTTGGCATGAGGGATATCGTGGGTCTCTATCTGGCACATGGCGATCAGGTGGCATTAGTAACATCAACATTAGCTACTTTTGATGCTCACAAATTTGTTTAGGTTTCGATACTTTCCATATATTTTTGAGATCTTGATATTACTTACTCAAATTGTCATATAGTTAATCAACAATAGTAAATATTTGAATAAAGAAGTTCTTATAATTTATTTTTGCTAGAATTTTTATAATTTCACCTGAAAAGAAACACAAAAATACAGATATGTCCTACTCATGAAATATTTTATTTTGATAACTAAGGTATTTCAGCTTCATTTTCATATAATCAATATTTTCTAGAAAGTATAATTTCTATCAAAACGCATTATATGCATATATATTAATAAAAATGAATTTTAAACAGTTTCAGTCTTAAGTAGTAGAACTGATATGAATACAATACATATAGGTATTGCCTCATAATTAGGTGTGAAATAAAAACTGATCAAGATAAAGAATGATTTATGTTCAAACCGAAGATCAAGTCTGTGGTATCGCAAGCTACTACACTAGATATGCAAAAAAATGAGTTCATTTCTATATTTTTTCTTAATATACTCTCCAAATTATTTCGCTTCCCAAGATGAGAATTTATTCAGTGTATGTGAAATTATTCAATTAAAAAATTCGTTTATGTGAAATTATTCGGTTAACAAATGACTGTGTTTTAGAATTCTTAAGGTATCCGACTACGTCTGTATATAGCTCAGACCTCTGTACAGAGGATCAACTACAATTTTTGATATATATAGCTTAGAAGTGGGTTTATCCATGTTTTACGACAACAGAGGGGAGAAATTTTAAGAAAAAAAACGCCGATAATTATTTTAAATGGCTGTAATTCTGAAAATAATGTGAATTTTTCAAAAATCATAGTTGAGCTTCTGTACAGAGGCCTGAGCTATTTACAGGCAAAATATTATTATAAGAGAAGGATTTTTCACAAAAGGAGAACATTTTGAAAAAAGGTTATTCTAAGTTAATTTTTTGCCAAAATATTGTATTTAAGCAATTTTTTTTTTGTCAAAATGTCCTTAAAACAATTTTATACATATATTCTAATCTAAGTGACACTAAATATAAAAATTATCCATTTATGCGCTTTTTTAAAATCACGGTTCCGAACGTAGTCTGATACCTTAATGATCTTGTAAATATGAGTTTGGAATTCTATCAACTCGGGAGGTATGCAAATTCACCTTACTAAAACTATCTTTCATATGTTATATAATAGACATTATATTTGAACATGATTGCAAAGTAATGCATTTTAGAGAATTTATCATATTTATTGTGAAACTCATAAAATATACTATATAGATTATTGTTTTTGCTAAATTGCAAATGTAAATATAAAAAGAGGAAACAAATTAAAATGTATGAAATGATAATTTTTGTTTGTAATATAAAGTTTTTTTAAGAAGAATTTTACTGCATTTCCCCTATTCTACATCATACAACAAGTGAAAATATTTAAGGGGAGTAGGAAACCTCTCTATGGACAATGTTAAATTGGTTGTTTTCGATGTACCTGTTCTAAAAATCTGTTATATGTACATGTTTGAAATTCTTCATACCTTTCTCATTACACTGAAATCAGTTTTTAGCTAATTTTGAATTTTTTCATAATTTATAAAATATTTTATCAAAAATAGTGAAATTTAACCCATTTTTCGCATAAAAAAATTTGTAAAAAATACATTTTCGAGTTTTTTTAAAAAAAACTCATTTTAGTATACATTAGTCATCAATATAAATATATCATAAAAAGTTTACATACTTGTGAACGGTAGTTTCTCTGAAAAGGTACATCGAACATCAAAATATTTACATTTTGCGATCATTTGATTTTAATTTATAAAGTGAGACTTCTAATCGGCTATGAAATAAAAAAATAAAAGGCTCAATTTACAATAAAAGATACATTTTTTGGTTTATATCAGACGTTCAACTTTTAAGCAAAAACGAAGTACTTTGTTTACATTTTTGCCATTAAAATGGGTCTGGCCCAGTTTCAACGATTATTTAAAAATATGTTTTAAGAGCTTTTAATTACCTTAGAGGTTAAAATAAATTATTTTTAGAAAGGTGAAAATCTATACGATTTGAAAATGTAAAAATCTCAAATTGTCAAAAATAAGATTTTGGCTTTCCAACACCCCTTAAAAAGCAGAAATTTAATCGATTATTCGAACAAATAGAATTTTTATTTTTTGATTGAAGAGAACACTCAGAGGAGTGAACTGAAAATGTGATTGTGAGAAAACTAGCAATTTTTTTTAAAATTCGTAAACGTTTTTAAAACGAATCCGTAATTGAACCTAATCTGAACAATTTTGCAGTTACAAAGTATAGTGAAGCTTTGGACCAGGACAACAGAAGTTATAGAACAATATTATTTAGTAATACCCAATGCGGAAAGCAGAGAGAATGATTAGCAATTTGAATTTAGTACATTAGCATCGATAAAGTAAAAGCGCCATCGTTAAATTTTGAAAAAAGGTTATATAAAAATAATTTATTGGAGGATACCTGTTTCTCCATATTCTTGAACTTCAGTGAATGAAACAGTTTTAATATACAAGGTGATTCCAAAGTCATCTTACATATTATGTATTACTGAACACGACAACAGTTCATTTGTATAACTATGCATGAGCGTAGTTCAAGCACTGAAGCCCAAATACTAGAAATAGATATAAAAAGAATTATTTTTCTTTACTTACTTCTCTTTCAAAAAGAACTTGCAGCTTAATGACAAGTACTGAATTTGCGTTATTTTTAGGGCAATTTAAGTCTTACGTTTACGAGAAGATGTTGATTCTTTTGAAGACCTCTTTATCCGACTGAGTATTGCGGCTGGAAGAGAGTAAGAAATACCCGGTACCGACTGTGCACATGTATTGCTAATATAACATGCAATTTTTAACCATTATTGTAAATATAAAGGTAATGATACACTAATTAATGAAGCTATTGGCAAATTATTTAAGTATCTTTATAGTCAATTTTTTTATTGCTTTCGTGCGTCATTAGAGCCTATACAGTCCTACAGACAGTTTCTAACTGTAGTTTAGTAGAGTGTTTAAACTTAAGAAACACATGTGAAATAATTAAATTAAAATTTAATTAATATACGAAATAATTGTTACATAAAATAACTGAATTATTGCTGTTTTTATTGGTTGGGGGAATCTGTTTTGCTTCAATAACAAATTTTTAACACATTTGGCTTTAATCTTTTAAGGTTTAACTCTAAATCTCCTCGGTTAGTAGTATCCAATCTTTCTTTTTCTTCTCTCTTTCTGTTTTTATTTTGGAGACTGACATCCACGCTGAAACTCCTCCTCTCTGAGAAAAGCAATTAGAAACTATCTCAAGATGTTCCATAACTCGGGATAAATAACAAGTATATCTTTTTAAAGCCAAAATTGCTGTGACATTCGTTTCTAAACTTTACTTTAAGATCTTCTCTCTCACACACACACACACAATAGGGTTATTAAAATCACTTTTGTAATCAGACATCTTTTTAATGTGACCACACATGCATTCATTATATTCACTCTGTGATATTACCATAGTCAAAACATTCTCAAACCTTATTACAAAATCTGAATAAAGGGCATTTAAAATGTTGATTGATTGATTGAATATTAACGTCGCACTGTTCAGCTACACGAGGGCTTTTGGCGACGGACCACGTAATTTTGAACCATGGTCAAGTGACGTGGACGACACCTGAGCTGGCACCCTTTTTTAACTACCACACCAACGGGGGGGACGTTTCAGCCTCGACGATTTAAGTGCATCGCTGCCCTACACGGAGGGTCTTTAGTGGTACTGGGCTCGAACTCGAGACAAGGCAAGCCATGATCCGATACCTATACCACTCGGCTACCACGGCCATTTAAAAAATGTTGAACATAGGTTAAAATGTTGAACATAGGTTAAAACGTCATTTTTCTGGCAGATTGCCTGTGGCAAATTGAGAAACTTAAAATTTGCGACGTCCAGTTTTGTATTCCTTTAGCTTGTTTCTGGCACACACACAAGAAACACTGAAATGATGGTCCTTTTTTAATAAAATTTATGCTGTCGTCTTTTGTAACTGCAAATTAACCCCAGTAAATTTAGTTAATAAAGCTGTTAAATAGGTAAATCTGGTTTACACTTGATTAAATTTTCTTTTAAAATTAAAGTCACGATCTGGTTTAGTCTATTGTAGACCCCCAAATTATATTTTCACTGACTCGGACCCTTTTCAGGTCATCATAGACCCCTAGGGGTTCATATAGACCACTTTGGGAATCACTGCTTTAAAGCTTGTTGTTTTAATGTATCCGACTACGTTCGGAACCGCGATTTTGCAAAAGCGTGTAAATGGATAATATTTATGATATTTAGTGTCACTTAGATTAGAAAATGTATATAAAATTGTTTTAAGAACAGTATTACAATAAAAAATTATTTTACAATATTTTTACAGAAAATGGGAACATAGAATGACCCAATTTCAAAATATTCTCCTTTTTTGAAAAATGCTTCTATTATAATAATGTTTTGCCTGCATATAGCTCAGACCTCTGTACAGAGGCTTAACTAGAATTTTTGAAATATATAACTTAGAAGTAGATTATCCATATTTTAGTACAACAGAAGGGAGAAACTTTAAGAAAAAAACGCCGATAAAATTATATATATATTTCAATTGGTGTTAACTCTGAAAATAATGTGAATTTTTCAAAACTCGTAGTTGAGCCTTTTGTGATCTCAAGCTATATAAGGAAAAATTATTATAATAGGAGCATTTTTCACAGAAGGAGAACATTTTGAAAAAAGGTTATTCTAAGTTAATTTTTAGACAAAATATTGTATTTAAATAAATTTTTTCTGTCAAAATGTCCTTAAAATATTTTAAGATTTATTTTAATCTAAGTTACCTTAAATATCATGACAATTATCCATTTATGCGCCTTTTTAAAATCACGGTTCCGAACGTAATCGGATACCTTAACACCTGTAAATGATGACCCATCCAGTAGATGTTGATAAAACTGTCTAGTTTGGATTTCTGACCAGAAATCACTGGGATAACTGTGGAATTATGTACATAACATGTTAGCTAGAAATATCAAGTATCACGTATATATATGGACCATACTCTCATTCAAGTAAAAATATATTATTCCCATAGAAAACAAATTTGAAATTTCAACAGTCCAGCAACTGATGGATATACTTATAAAATTGGGGATTTGTATTTATATACGATTTTCTCTATTGCTATAAAATAGCATTTACCATCCTTTTTTCTTGGAACAGATATAACCTGTTGTTGTTTCTAATGCCACTTGTCTGATGGTGACAGATCAAGACAGATGAAATTCCTCATGGCAAAGGGCTAGATTGTACGCCTGCCGTTATCCATATATTTAAGCACCATGCAGATGACAGTACGATTTTGCTGGATTCCACACCAATTTTGAGGGAGAACTCCCTGAAGGTAGTTAGGAGCATCCCTGTACCACCAACATCACGAGAGAACTTGCAGTTCGACGTCTGTTTAGAGCACCTCCATGCCACGAAGGCACTAAACATTTACAAGCATCCATGCCTTCGCCGGGATTCAAACCCTGGCGCTACGGCACAACAGTCAGCGTCGCTAACCGCTATACCAGATGGGCGACTGTCCTAATATATATTTCGTATAAATGCCATTCTTCTCTACAAGATATCCAAAATATACCTATATTTGAATACTTTTGGACCATGATAATGTATTTTAGTAAATAAATTTTAATATGAGGTAAATTTAAATTAGCCTGAAAATTCAGTGTAAAACTTGTATCAAAATATGTTTATAGCTTGCTAATTGCTCACACATTTAATCCTGCCTCTACGACCCATGCGAAATTTTCGAAATCTAGAAACTGCATACTTACAGTTACTTGATATACATCCTTGAAATTCCAAAAGGAAATCTTATTTCATCCATTTTTATAGTACGTAACACATTTACTTAATTATTTAATAATAATAAAGTAGCTGAATAAAATATAAATTCCATAATAATTGAGACACAACTTTCATTTGAGCACAACTATTTTATAAAAATTTATCAGATTAATATAAGAATTTTATTGTTTTTAAGTAATGCCTACCATATATAGTTTTGAGAAAAAATTTATTTAAATATGACTAGAAAACCTTTGAAAACCATTAGCAATATACCAAAAGAATATTCACTACATTTTTTATTTTATAATCAAGAAAGAAAACATCCACCATTTTGCTTAAATATGTCTGCAGCACTAAGTCAATTAAATGAGCGAGATTTATGTTGGCTTTATTTACACTAACTATTCCATTTACGGCTTCATATTAAAGAAGTAATGAAAGCGTCGCTCTAAGTTATTTCCATTAATAAAAATGCCAAATAAATCAATTATCTTGATATAATTTAAGAAATAAAAACGGCTGTATTTTACAAAACTAAAATCTTTAATAGAATTTCAAAAAAAAAAAATGAAAAATTCATAGCAGGTAATATAAAACGTTTTGTTCAGTTTTTAATGTGAAATGCAAATTTTATTTAATTTACTAATGAAATAAAATATCATTTATATATGGAAATATATAACGTTTTGTTCAGTTTTTAATGTGAAATGCAAATTTTATTTGATTTACTAATGAAATAAAATATCATTTATGTATATGGAAATAAAAACTGTACAATAATTTGAAAAAAGTTTACAATTATGGCTCAATGAAAATTCTTAACATTAATGTTACTTAAATTAAATAATTTTTTTTTCAATTTGTAATATTAGTACATTTTAACCAATAGTGTGTAACACTGGCTGAAAATTCATATGTTTGAAATAAAGAATTTATTTTTTGTGAATAAAATTAAAGCAGAGACAGAAGAACAAAAAGTATCTTAAAAATGCACATTGGATGTATAGATTTTCTGTTAGCATTTATCTGTTAAAATTTAAAAAAGGGGGAAATGAAAGGTATAAAACTAAGACAAAATCCAAAGGGAAAATTTAAACAAAATATTAAGCAAAATATTAATTAAAGAGATTAAAATGAATATTGCTACAATTTTCATTTTATTAATCATAAAAACGGCAAAGTAAAAAACGAAAAAACATCTCGGCTTTTGAAAAGTACCAATTATTTTAATGTACAAAAATTGAAACAAAATCAAAATTTTTATTTGCACTATATATATTTGCATTTAAAATATAATGATGCTTAGAAAACATTTTTAAATTCGTGTTTTTTAATTAATATTTAAAATTAAAGACTTCGTCCAATTCCAAGCACAGATTCATTTCGTAAATTTTCAAATTAATAAAACAAATGCTTAATATTCTATTACCTTTTTTTAAAAGAATATTCTTATGGTAAAAATTCTAGTGCAAATTAAAGATTAAATCGATAGGACAAAAAAAACTAATCAGGCATTTTACAAGTTCAGTTTAATTATAAAATCATAAATAAAAGATCCTATTTGCCATATTAACCAAAATATTAAAAAGATACTGAAGCTTTTTCAACATTAACAAACCGATATAAGCCACTTTCATTAGATTATCCTCTTTAATATTCATGTACTGAAAAGATAATATCGTCTTTTTAAAAAAAAAATAATAATAATAATAATTCCCATAAACTCGTAAAAATTTCTGTCGTAGAAAATTTCAATAATTTAATGAGACGAATTAAAAAGTATTCCAGTTTTCATAGAAAAGAAATGTTTATTTTTTGTCGTTACTAGTCAATATACCAGTCTTTACTTTTAATGTTTAATTATATCCGTGTAATCTATTCTGTCTTTTTCTCGAATGATTTAAGTGTTTTTAATCTCAAGGATTTGTTCGATACGACTTTTTTCTGGTTGCATCTAATGAATAAATAATTATTCCTGCATTTATTCAAGATTTAAGGAACATTGAAGCTTTGTGTATATATCACATTGCAATTATTATACTTCACCGGCATTACTAATTTATATTTTAATTCATTAAATGCCTTCATCATTTCATCCTAAATTTTTCAGCCATAAATGCCCCAAAAGTGTAACCTGAATAATATTTTTTTTTTAATTTAACGTTTTAAATAATAGGAATCATAATGAGTAAATTCTTTAAGCAACTCAGTTATTCCTAAATATTCTATGATTTATTTAAAATTTAAAACATTTTTAGAACAGCATGAATATGTTTTATGTCCATTGGATACCATTCCTAATGAACTTAAATTATTAATTCTAGAAGTATACTATTTGTTTCTAAAGTTTGGAATAATATCTCGGATGAATGACTGCAAAACATAAGAGCTTTGCTGCATTCATTTCATGTTTCTTCGTAAAAAAAGGGTTTGCTCGTTACACGGCGAATATACCTAAAAACTAAAAATTGTAGCTTGAAAGTATAAGTGCGCGTTATGCGCCGGATTTTACAGTATGTAATACTTCACTTACACTTTCTCTCGTGCGGTTTTGTTTAATTCATAGTAATCTTGAACTCTCTAAGCGTGATAATTAATTTTTAGTTGCTCACCTAACGGGAAATAACCACAACTCTATCTTCTACAAAATTCTCACTTTCGGGGTTTTAAAACAAGATGATGCAATCTTGCATTATCCGCACATTTCGACCAATCACATCTACTGGAAATCATAAGATTCTTAAAGCGCTTCCGTTTGAGAAAAACTTTAAAAGCTGAGATCTTCAGAGTGAACAAAGAATTACTTTGTGTATCGCTATAATTTCTGTCTCTTTGTGTTGCTTGTGTATTAATTAAATAAATGGGGATTTTAAAAGACTACGGAGCCTCATTCTTTTCAATGACTGCAACCAGATAAAATATCCTCCCAATAAAATGTCATAAGTGGAATGCTTATGAATATATTTTTTTACTGCCCAATGAATTTCATTCGAATATGTTATATTTTCAGATAAATTAAGTAGAAAAAAATCCGCATTGTTTTTTAAATACTATGTACAGTAGATGAACTGCCGTTATAAAATACATTGCTGATTTATTTATAAACCAGAAGAAAGTTTTAATTTATTGGGACAATATTCAATCACAAGTGATGCACAGAAAATATAAAAACCTTTGATATATAATCCTCTCATAAGAGAACCCTTCCAACTATTATAAGAAAGTGATTCTCTATTTTACTAATTTCTCTATAGATAAAATAAGCTATATTTATTGATGACTTACAAAGAAACAAAATATCATTTATATATGGAAATATATAACGTTTTGTTCAGTTTTTAATGTGAATGCAAGTATTTGATTTCTTACTAATGAAATAAAAATATCATTTTCTATGTATATGGTAAAAACTGTACAATAATGGAAAAAAGTTTACATAATTATACTAATGAAAAATTCTACTGATTAATGTTACTTAAATTAAATAATTTTTTTTTCAATTTGTAATATTAGTACATTTTAACCAATAGTGTGTAACACTGGCTGAAAATTCATATGTTAGAAATAAAAGAATTTATTTTTCGTGAATAAAATTAAAGCAGAGACAGAAGAACAAAAAGTATCTTAAAAATGCACATTGGATGTATAGATTTTCTGTTAGCATTTATCTGTTAGTTTTAAAAGAGGGAACTGATAAGAGTATAAAACTAAAGACAAAATCTCGAGGAAATTGAAACAAAATATTAAGCAAAATATTAATTAAAAGAGATTAAAATGAATATCGCTACAATTTTCAATTATTATTAATCATAAAAAACGGCAAAGTAAAAGACGAAAAGAACATCTCGGCTTTTGAAAAGTAGCAATTATTTTAATGTACAAAAATTGAAACAAAATCAAAATTTTTATTTGCACTATATATTGTACTTTAAAAATATAAACAGATGCTTAGAAAACATTTTTAAATTCGTGTTTTTAATTAATATTTAAAATTAAAGACTTCGTCCAATTCCAAGCACAGATTCATTTCAGTAATTATGCAAATTAATAAAACAAATGCTTAATATTCTATTACCTTTTTTTAAAAGAATATTCTTATGGCAAAAATTCTAGTGCAAATTAAAGATTAAATCGATAGGACAAAAAAAAACTAATCAGGCATTTTACAAGTTCAGTTTAATTATAAAATCATAAATAAAAGATCCTATTTGCCATATTAACCAAAATATTAAAAAGATACTGAAGCTTTTTCAACATTAACAAACCGATATAAGCCACTTTCATTAGATTATCCTCTTTAATATTCATGTACTGAAAAGATAATATCGTCTTTTTTTTAAAAAATAATAATAATAATAATAATCTCTACAAACTCGTGTGTTTCATATATAATTTAATGAGACGAATTGGGTAAAAGTATTCCAGTTTTCTTACAGAAAAGAAATGTTGTTTTGCCGTTACTAGTCACGCTCAGTCTTTACTTTTTAATGTTTAATTATATCGGTGTAATCTATTCTGTCTTTTTCTCTCGAATGATTTAAGTGTTTTTAATCTCAAGGACTTGATGTTTATTTGGAGTTGCATCTAATGAATAAATAATTCCTGCATTTATTCAAGACTTATGAACATTGAAGCTTTGTATATATCACATTGTATTTATTATATACTCTCAATCGGCATTACTAATTTATATTTTAATTCATTAAATTTCATCCTTCACTCCCAAATTTTTCATAAATGCCCCAAAAGTGTAGCCCTGAATAATATTTTTACCTTAACGTTTTAAATAATAGGTTCATACGAGTAAATTCTTTTAAGCAACTCAGTTATTCCTAAATATTCTATGATTTATTTAAAATTTAAAACGTTTTTAGAACAGCATGAATATGTTTTATGTCCATTGGATACACTTCGAATAAAAAAACGTTTATTACTTACAAACGAAAAAGTATTGAAAAATATACCGCAAAATCCATCGTATTGTGGCATTTTTAACACAAAAAAAGGGGCGAAACTTAAGGGTGCGTATGTGCGCAAGCTTTCAAAATAAAAAAAAAAAGATTAAGTATGTATGTACACTTTACATACGGTGAAATAGTTACTTTAAAAGAAATACCATTCCTAATGAACTTAAATTACACTTAGAAGTATACTATTTGTTTCTAAAGTTTGGAATAATATCTCGAATGAATGACTACAAAAACATAAGAGCTTGCTTACCATTTCCATGTTTCTTCGTAAAAGTTGCGCGTTACATAATTTAAGCAAATATACCTAAAACTAAAATTGTAGCTTTTGAAAAGTAAGAGCGTTATGCGCCGAATTTTACAGTATAATACTTCACTTTTCATTTTCTCGTGCGTTTTGTTTAATTCATAGTAATCTTGAACTCTAAGCGTGATAATTAATTTTAGTTGCTCACCTAACGGGAAATAACCACAACTCTAAGTCTTCTACAAAATTCTCACTTTCAAGTTTTAAAACAAGATGATGCAATCTTGCATTATCCGCACATTTCCAACCACTTCCACTGGAATCATATAAGATTCTAAAGCGCTTCCGTTTGAGAAAAAAACTTTTTAAAAGCTGAGATCTTCAGGAGTGAACAAAGAATTACTTTGTGTATCGCTATAATTTCTGTCTCTTGTAAGCTGCTTGTGCATTAATTACAAATAAATGGGATTTTTAAAAGACAACGAGCCTCATTCTTTTCAATGACTGCAACTAGATAAAATATCCCCAATAAAAATATCATAAGTGAATGCTTATAAAATATATATTTTTACTGCCCAATGAATTTCATTCGAATATGTTATATTTTCAGATAAATTAGTAGGAAAAACTGCATTGTTTTTTAAATACTATGTACAGTAGATGAACTGCCGTTATAGTAAATAGTACGTTGATTTATTTATAAAACCAAATGTTTTAATTTATTAGGATTGTCCAAATCACAAGTGATGCACGGAAAATATAAAAAACCTTTGATATATAATCTTCTCATAAGAGAACCTTTCCAAATCTATTATTATATAAGAATGCGATTCTCTTATTTTACTAATTTCTCTATATGAAAATAAGCTATATTTACTGATGAGACTTCCCTACAAAGATACAAAAATATACTAAGTAAATAAAAATCTCATAAAACTAAATTTATATAACATGATAGTGTTCATGTATAAATATGGTTTGAGTGTACTGTGTGTTAAATATTAAATTATTAGATATATAAATATTTACAGAATTCAAAATATTTACATAAATTAAAAAACTTTATTCCAAATTTTATAACTTCTGAAACAAGTGAGGAGGTGATACATCCACGACAGGGTATTACAAGCATTAAATGTTCTAAATTCAATGTGTAAATAGGTGGTACCTGTTTTAGTTAAAATAAATAATGAGTTGTTTCTTTATAAGAATTCTCTGCTGTCATTCAATGTTTTATCAATTGTTTTATCTTATGCTTATGCTTCTTATTGCTTTATCACGGGCAATTTTTTCCTACAACAAGCACGAGATTGCAAAGAAAATGAAACAGTGCTTTTATGTACATATCTAAACATTCAAAAAGAAGCTGCATGTATCTTGTTTAAGGTTCATGTAGTAAAGCATGATAATTTAATTAATTTTCTTGTTCTGTGTATTTTCTTCAGTATAATTCATGATTAATACCTGTAATTAAAACGATTTGCTATTTTAGCTCTAAACTTTCTTGTGCAGATTAAATACTATGTTTGAATGATGCTGCTCCTTGATCTGTGTTAGAATACAGCTTGATAAGCAAACATGGCCCCCAACTCTTAGATGCAATAATAAATTTTCTCAATAAACTTCCTCTTCTTATCTGTTAATTGTTGCATTTGCAATTATGAATAAAAATAAAAATAAATATTTCTCTGTATGTCTCTTATGCCTTCTTAAGCCATTCGTCCGATTGCGATGAAACTTTAGGGAATGTTCAGATGTACAATCGCGAAGGCTTCTGAGTTAGTAAAATTGACCCCTTAGGAACTTGCGATGGCATTGCGGGCGTTAGAAATATATATTTTTATTTTTGAACAATTAGACCTACAAACTTTTTTATTTACAAAAAAAAGATTACAAAATTTTTTTGTAGCCATGTTCTTTTCGTGAAGTAGAAATCTTCTACAAACAAACGTTTGGGGGAAATTTAACTCCAAGGGGCGTTAGAGATAAATATTCCCGTTTCTGAACTATTAGACCTACAGACTTGAAATTTTGTGAGCGTATTCCTTTCAAGGATTACAAATCATCTACAATAGTGGGTTTGGCGAAAAAAGAACCGTAATGGGCGTTGCGGGGGCTTAAGAGGTGTTACAGATAAATATTGAAGTTAATGAACTTTTAGACTTACAGATTTGAGATTTTGTTGCATTGTATTTTTTTTTTTTTTGTTTGTTTTGCTTGTTTTTGTTTTTCTGGTTGAAAATAGATCCACTAACAATCTGACTCCTATTGTGAGGAGGGAGAACGGAAGTTACTCGGACTTCTTTTATAAAAAAAATTTCGTTAGCGAGCTACTACTTACCGTAATTAAACTTAGTATGCATTTTACTTTTGTCGAATGGAAATTCGCTAAGGGATGAAATGAGGGAGAAATAATCTTTTGCGGTGTATTGATAGAAAACAAATACCCATTTTCGAACTATTAAACCTACAATAATGAAATTGGGTGTGTTTTCTCTGTTTTTGAATTGTACGGGTTTGTTGAACGATTCTTACATAAATAAACTCTCAATGGTGGTTAATAGAGCTAATTGATAAAAAAAAATTCCGTTTTTGATCTATTAGATTTGACACTTGACAAGAATGTTTATTTTATTAAGTAGAGATCCACTAAAAGAAAAGGAGAGAGGACTACGAAAGAGTAAAAGATAACTCTTCTCCAATTTTAGAAATTATTATTTGGAAGTTCTGTCATTTTTATATCAAGAATTATAAGAATAATTTTCAATATAATCGAATTTTTAATTCTAAGATATCAATAATTTATACACTGCTGGCCACCGTAAATGCAACACCAAGAAAGACAAGAGATAGTACAACAAAATTTATTTTGTAGATAACATGTTGACCAAGTTTCAGAGTATTAAATTTATAGACTTCAGTGAAGTGTGGTTCCTGCCAGAATCAGTAGCCAGAGTAGCCGCCATTGTTGGAGATCACCGCTGCCACACGTCTCGGCATTGATTTAAAGAGACTTTGATGTGTTCTGGGGCAATAGCAGACCAAGAAGCTCTCCACACGTTGCCACAGTTTATCTGGTGTGGCAGCTGGGGGTGTAATCTGGGTCAATCGTTGAGCAACCATGGACCACATGTTTTCTATCGGTGAAAGATCCGGAGAGCGAGCCGACCATGGAAGCAATTCAATCTGGTGATTGACGAAGAACCATTGGACAATGCGTGCCACGTGTGGTCGTGCGCTCATTATCCTGTTGAAATATGGCTGCGGACAAGCCTTGAAGGTAAGGGAAGGACAAATGGCCCAAAACTCAGGGAGATGGGGCGCTGTTCGTTTAAAGTACCGGCAAATGCGTACTAGAGAAGTGTGCAAGAGTGATGTTATCCATTTACCAACCCATACCATAATAATTCGAAAAGAAGAACCAGTGTGGCGGTGCATAACGCAGCTGTTAAGCATCCTCTCTCCACGGTGTTCCAGCACCGAATCCGACCATCGTGGTGCGTTGCAGACAGATTCGTAACTCGTCAGTAAAGACAACTTCTTCTATTCCATTCTGCAGCCCACGATCCTTCTTTCATCCCGCACCATTGACATGGAGAAGTCTGCCTGCGTCAAGCGGTGGTAGATCAAGCAATGGATTCTTATGGACAGACCACACCTGCTGTAAACGGTGTTGAACGGTACGCGCAGACACTGAATGATGCGTTACAGACTCCAATGTGCTGTTCTATGGTTCGTGATATGACTGAGCGATCCGTCACTTCCATGCACTCAATTTGTCTGTCCTCACGTATGGTGGCACTGAGGTGATGTGATCGACCACGTCGGTCCGTCATACCCTCCTGCATCCAACGGTCACACATATCCGGCATTACAGTTGTTTGGTTTCACCACGACTACCGATTTCCTGAAAGTTAATCCACACCCCGGTAAGCCACTATTATCCTTCCCTCTGTCGAACTTGATCGTAAAAGCTGGATCGCAGTTTTCTACGAGACATAACTGATCGTTTTTGAGAAAACCACAAGAGAAACACAATTGCCGAACTTGAAATCTTTGAAATCTCCGTTAAAATAAGCTTCTGAGGTGGAGTGCCAAGGGCGCGCGTGATGTGTGTCTGCGCTGAAATTCTAATCATTTACATATCTTACCTCCGCTAATGCATGTTGTAAATTTCATGTTATTTGCATGCTTCCTTCAGGAAGTTGTATTTATGGTGGCCAGCAGTGTATATATATATGAACAGAGTATATATATATATAACATCATGGAATACTCAACAAATCGTGTGGGTAACGGCTAGTTTCTCATAAAATTTTGTTTGCTTTGCAAGAGTTCAGCTTTTTTAATCTCATATAGGGTATATACCAAACAGAGAACGAAATTTTCAACAAATATGCACTAACAGGGTTTTTCCACTTAGGGATCAAATACTGTGATGTTTGAACTCAATTTAACTTTAACATCATTCATTGTACGACTTGCATAGTTTCCAAAAATAATTGACACAGCAATAACTAAGAAGAAAAAAGTTACCACATACATATCTTTGTCACAGAAAACGAAGTATAATAAGAAAATAGAAGATCTTGCTTAAGGAATTGAATAGAAATTTCAAATAGCATAGTCCAATATATATATATATATACTCAAATTTTTCGCACTATATATTCCTTTTAAAGTTGTGGAGAAAGACACTTTCTTTTTACCATAGCTCTAATAAATTCTGTTTCCAATTACATATGTTTAGAACTCGGAATAAAATTCTAAATTTTCAGCAGTTTTCAAACTCAACTTCAAAATATCATTGCTGAGTTCTCAAGTAATGGAAGGGTTTAATATTTTTATTACTGATATAATGATTGCATAAAATCTTTATTCAATTCCTTGTTTTTTCGAAAAGTGTCTAATTTATTACATATAACCTCTTAAAATAAATTTATGTACCGAGTACACCATCGTTTTTCTTTCCTGAAAAATACTGAATAGTTAAAAAAAAACTATATAGCATGGATTTTAATGAATCAAAAGAGAAGGACAGAGAACTGAGGTTAAGATACTTTTTTAATTTTTTTACAGAAATTCTTTAAATAGAAGAAATGGCTAATGTATGTAAATATCTTTTTTTAGGCTGCTTAATATTTTTACAAGGAATGTGTAAATTAAATTCTTTACAGAATCTATTTTTTTCCCTATTATAATAAAATGAATGCATTCTATGAAAATAAAACCAAATGGTACCCTTACGTAATACACATAAAACGTAATATTAATTTTTAAATATTAATGCTCTTATTTCCGTCCAGAAAAATAATCCCAAGATTTCTAATGATTTTTTAAGAATAAAAAAAACAATTACTGAATGAAAACACGTTTTTTCCCATTTAAGTGAAATATATTTTAATAATATTTGTTTACGCTGAATAAACCTCAACCTTATTTCTATTCTAATTTAGATTACATTTTTTATTTAGATACATTCATGAAAGTGCATTAACATTGCTTTAGATAACTTCAACAAGTACAAAACAATTCTACCTGAACAATTATAAATATATAAATATAATCCAAACAATCATATAAACATTTTTGTATGATGCAGTATATTTCTATGATTTCAAGACAGTTATTCAATCCACTTAGTCTCGGATGAAGCAAGGAAAAAAAAAACCTTTTCTGGGGGACATGAACATGTTTGACTCAAGAACTTTCGATCAGTTTATGTTTTAAAAAGTATTATATTTTTTTAACCCAATAACCTGACTTTTGATACCGTAATCATGTGCATAAAACTCAAGTAAAAAATTATTTTTAATATAGTAATTTTATGAGAAATTCATTTATAAATAAAGGTTAATGGTTTATAGTGTAGGTCTTCTAAAGGATACAGCAAAAATCATCTAAATAAATTAAAATTAATAAATTAATAAAAAAATATGTGTTTCATTTACGCTAAGCATTTTCGCACTTTAATTAAAAATACGATTTTCGATAAAGCCTCTAGAAAGAGTATTTATTTATAATTCTTGTTTAATAAGCTAAAAAAGTTATTTTTATTTTGTATTAAATTTATTATTATAACTTTTTTTCAATTTTTGTCTTAACAGTAGAGAGATCTTATAAAATATTTGTAGATATTATATACATGCCATTCTAAATTACATTTAAATTGCACGTGTGTGATTTAAAAGTATAATTCACACAAAACACACACACATACAAATGATGCACAATTTATAAAAGTTATTTGAGTTTATTATATTGGAAAATTTTTAAACTTTTTACTTTTCATGTGATACACACCTACACTCAATCAAGTTTCGATGTTTTTCTAAAAAACTCTACAAAATATAAGCAATGAATTATAAATGATTATTATAAAACTAAAACAAGCTTTATATAGTGAATCAACTAAAAGTAAAAAATACCTTTAATATAACAATAAAATAATTAACGAGAAAAATAATGTCATTGTAGCAGCGTGGGTGCTCTATATATTCATTGCTGTAAAATTTACTACTTCCATTCCGAAATGCTGAGTTAGTGTAAAAGGTAGCACAAAGCACCGCACGCTTTTAAATTACCAATGACATTCATTTTCTCAGCTAATTCATTTATATTCTTATATTGGCACTTTTATTTTTATTTTTTAGTTCGATTCAATTATAAAGGTGTGTGTTTTTATTTTTAACTATAATTTATTTTTCATACTTTGAGTTGATCTACAATAAAAGCTCGTTTTTTAAAGTTTTAAAACTATTATTTATTCTTTTGTTGAACCTATCCTTTGAAAAGTTTGATATTTGGAGCCAGCTAAATTGAAGGCTCCTACTTCTTTTTGAATGGAATGAATGGGTCTGAAGGGTATTTATTCTCTCCATTTACTAATTAAGAAATATTATAAATGTTAATCATGTTATCACATTTAAAACGTACTGCTACAATATATACCCGTATCATCACTTCTAAAGGTATTGCTTTAAAAAAATTCCAAAATACTTAGCAGTTAGAACACAAATTATTTTTATTCGCATGCACAAAGTCTTTTTTTATTTTATTTTTTTTCCTTTCTCACATAAAGAATACTTTTTTAGTTTGTTTTATTTGTAATAATAACAAGCATTTTCATTTTTAGGGTTGCACCATTTTAAGGTGCAAGGTCTTTTAGTCAGCCAAATTTCAAAATAATAGTATATGCAATTAGTCGCAAAATCTAGAAACGATAGAATGAATTTGTCGCCAAATCTAGAAATCCTTATTTTTGACGATCCTGACTGTATTAAAGAAACAAAATTTTCAAATTATTGTATTGTCATCGATCCTTGATAAGTGTGCAAAATTTCTAATTAATTTGACCTCTTAAAGTGGGTAAAAATCGAGTCCAAAGATTCCATTACATACAAGTGAAACTTATAAATGCGTGTTAAAAAGGATTATTACGTTATCGCATTCCATCTTTCAACATAATTAGACTCTTAAAAATGCAAAATATATATAAGAAAAAAAATCGTAATGCTGGTACTGTAGCATGACTTTGGTATTGATAGTAAAAATCAAAAGTTTAAACGTAAATACTACAAAATTAAATTCTTAAATATTGATATAACTACCCGTTGAATTAATATCTGATTAAAGCATGGACAAGGGACATGATGACTCCACATTATGATCACAAACTCTGAAATCCCAAAACTGATTAATCAAATAAATTTAGATAAAGTTGAAAGGTTAAATTTGCTTGAAAACTATACGGACTAATATTTAAAAAGATGAGAATTATTTTATGCATGAAAAATTAATGCTTACCGATTCTAATTACCGCCACATACTAAATTTATCAGGGCTCACACAGAGATTCTTCAAGTTGGTGGGATATGAAATGTTACTTTGATCCACGGTTAGACTATAAATTTAATAAATGAGTCGACATTTCGCACTTCATGCTATGCCAAATGCTAAGCAATGCCTGCATTGAGCTATTCTTCAACTTCCAAGCTACTCCAAATAATCATTTGTTTCGGAAGCCAGCAATGGATATCTGTTTTCAGATATCGTTTTTCATGAACGTATCGTGGCTCAAATTCCTCCCATTAGCATATTATGAAATATAGGAGACGTAGAAATAGAGAGTCAGTTCAAATAACAACATCATTATCTGGCTGTAGATCGAAAATACGAGGTCCGTTGTTGACAACCACCATATTGCTTCGAATAAAACGTTGATTGAATTAAAACATTTCCTGAACTTAATCCAAAGGAATTACGGTGTTTCTGGTTCTTCAGAACCTAATTAGTAATTTTAGCATGTAATAAGAAGTAAAACATTCCATTTAAATCATTTATTGCTAGACATCACTACCTAAGAGCACTTGCCTCACACAAGATTACAAGACTACTAGAACTGGAAAATGACAAATTATATTGCTACGAATTTTGTGTAAAATAGTGTAAATAATTTGTATTTAGATGTGTAATACATTTATCTTACTCTAAATCAGATTTAATTTACGTTAAAATTGTAATATTCACAAGCAACGCCGTCCCTTACGTTGAAATGGTGATTCAATAGGAACTTGGTGAAATCTTGGTGATAGAGCCAAATTGGCGTCGTTTTTGGCGACCATTTTTGGCGAGTTCGGGACCCTCTGGATTCTTCTAGAAATTAGTAGAGAAATACACTAATTTCAAGACCTATGACGCAAGCTTCTCGAATTATCCGCTAAGGATATACATAGAGAGATGGTCACCGAAAGTCAGTCAGTGTGGTTTTGACTAGCAATCAGTTAGTACTGCTCTGATTGTTGAAGAGATTAGTGATTACTTCGGATGCTGAACGAGAGATTGCTGGTGAATAATCTTTTATATACGTGTATTTTAGACACCAGTAATTGTGTCTGAGTGCTGTTGAAGGTGTGAACACCTGAGATTTATTCTGCGAATATTGCTGCTGAGTCCTGTATTTCAAGGGTTGGATTTTTGACAATAAATTCTCATCGCTCTTAAAGAACAGTCTTGTTATTTGCGACTGATTTGCATAAAATCCTCAAACCCCGGATCTACGCAACAATGTTGATTTCAATAGGTATTTAGGCATTAAAGAGTAAAAATATAGTTTGTATTTGAATTTTATTCTTACACGTCTAATTATATTAAATATTTTTTGTCGAAGAGAGAAAACATTTACCATAAATTAAAATTGAATAATGATGACAATGTCAGTGTCTAAATAGTTCTGTATATGCTGATGAAGTATATAGGTGAATGAAAAACTAGACTTTCAGAGATTTTAATAAAGAAAAAAAGAATTTTTCAATTCCTACTATTACAGTTCACTCCTTTCCTATATATATATATATATATATATATTGATCAAATTTTCAATCGTAAATAAAGTACTTTTTAATCATCCATTCTACAAATACATTTTTTAAAAACTTGTAGTGGATGACACCTGATGTTTACACAGCTTTTACAAATATTAATTCATTAATTAAATTTTATTTCTTAATTTTATATTTATTCTGCGAAATTTCTGACAAAGTTTGATCTAGCTGTAACCGAAGGCACCAGTACGTTCCACTAGCAAATCTTTTCTTGGCTTCAAATACTTATTTTTTTTCTTCCATTAAGGTATCCGACTACGTTCAGAACCGTGATTTTGCAAAAGCGTGTAAATGAATAGTATTTATGATATTTAGTGTAACTTAGATTAGAAAAATGTATATGTAAAATTGCTAAGAATTTAGCTATTAACAAAATTATGCAGTACAATATTTCTGACAAAATTAATCTCTTAGAATAGCCTTTTTCCAATGTTTCCTCCTTTTGTAAACCCTTCTATTGTATTAAATATTTTGCCTGTATATAGCCTGTGACAGTACAGAGTGGCTCAACTAGAATTTCTTGGAAATGCATAACTGAAGTCGGTTAACTTAAGGTTTATGAAAACAGAAGGGAGTAGCTCTGCCAGAAAATATTCCAATAATTATTTCGAATGGTTGTAACCTGGTGTGAGGTTTTCAAAAATCATAGTTGAGCCTCTGTATTTAGAGGCCCTGAGCGTATACAGGCAAAATATTAATACAATAGAAGCATTTACAAAAGGAGAACATTTGGAAAAATGTTATTCTTATTTTTTTGCCAAAAATATAGGTTTAAATATTTTTGTCATAATGTCCTTAAAACAATTTTATACATGCATTTTTATATCTAAGTGACACTAAATATCATGAAAATTATACATTTATGCACTTTCATGATCTTCGGAAACGTAGTCGGATACCTTAAGTTCAAATACATTTTTTAAACTTCAGTGGATAACACCTTGATTTAAAAACAGTAAATATTAATTCATTAATTTAATTTAATTTAAATAAATGACCTAAGAAGTAACTGACTTAATAAAAAATTATATTACTTGTTTTAAAAAATTATCACAAAAAAGTCTTTTATTTATGATTTAAATTTCTAAATTTCGAAATTGAGTTTTTATCAATAAAACTGATGCATTTTGATAAGTCTTTATTTGAACAAATTTTTTAAACATGAATTTACACACTTTTTTTTTCATTCTAGTGCTATAATAACTGAGTTTGTTGTAGTAAACGTAACTGCTTATTTTTAAAAATTAATTTTTAAAAATAGATTTTAAAATAGCAATCACTTTGAAGAATGGTAAAAAGTTAATCAGATTCTCATGTCATCGCAGTGTGTAAACTCATAAACTGTTAATATTGACTTGATTTAATTCAAAGGAGCAATCAAAGAAACAACTTTTTTTTAATTACAACCAGCAACTGGTGACGAACCTCAAACTGAGTTTCAGATCAGGTGATTAATAATCTCAACAATCACATGTGATGGAGAGATGACGATTTCTGATTTGTATTTTTCTCACCAAATTTCTAAAAAAAACGAAATGAAAAGATTGGAAAGAGGAAATAAGAAAACAAAATGAAAGTAATTTTTGTCATTGAAAATAAATCGTTATTTGCATGAAAGGTGAATTTGTTTAGAATTTTTCGTAATAAATCTGAACTCTGCTTTGCCCTGATCATAGCAGGTAATATGGTAAAAACGTTTTGTTCTAGTTTTTAGCTGTGAAATGTACTCTTTTATTTAATTTACTAATGAAATAAAATATCATTTATATATGGAAATATATAACGTTTTGTTCAGTTTTTAATGTGAATGCAAGTATTTGATTTCTTACTAATGAAATAAAAATATCATTTTCTATGTATATGGTAAAAACTGTACAATAATGGAAAAAAGTTTACATAATTATACTAATGAAAAATTCTACTGATTAATGTTACTTAAATTAAATAATTTTTTTTTCAATTTGTAATATTAGTACATTTTAACCAATAGTGTGTAACACTGGCTGAAAATTCATATGTTAGAAATAAAAGAATTTATTTTTCGTGAGTAAAATTAAAGCAGAGACAGAAGAACAAAAAGTATCTTAAAAATGCACATTGGATGTATAGATTTTCTGTTAGCATTTATCTGTTAGTTTTAAAAGAGGGAACTGATAAGAGTATAAAACTAAAGACAAAATCTCGAGGAAATTGAAACAAAATATTAAGCAAAATATTAATTAAAAGAGATTAAAATGAATATCGCTACAATTTTCAATTATTATTAATCATAAAAAACGGCAAAGTAAAAGACGAAAAGAACATCTCGGCTTTTGAAAAGTAGCAATTATTTTAATGTACAAAAATTGAAACAAAATCAAAATTTTTATTTGCACTATATATTGTACTTTAAAAATATAAACAGATGCTTAGAAAACATTTTTAAATTCGTGTTTTTTAATTAATATTTAAAATTAAAGACTTCGTCCAATTCCAAGCACAGATTCATTTCAGTAATTATGCAAATTAATAAAACAAATGCTTAATATTCTATTACCTTTTTTTAAAAGAATATTCTTATGGTAAAAATTCTAGTGCAAATTAAAGATTAAATCGATAGGACAAAAAAAACTAATCAGGCATTTTACAAGTTCAGTTTAATTATAAAATCATAAATAAAAGATCCTATTTGCCATATTAACCAAAATATTAAAAAGATACTGAAGCTTTTTCAACATTAACAAACCGATATAAGCCACTTTCATTAGATTATCCTCTTTAATATTCATGTACTGAAAAGATAATATCGTCTTTTTTAAAAATAATAATAATAATAATAATCTCTACAAACTCGTGTGTTTCATATATAATTTAATGAGACGAATTGGGTAAAAGTATTCCAGTTTTCTTACAGAAAAGAAATGTTGTTTTGCCGTTACTAGTCACGCTCAGTCTTTACTTTTTAATGTTTAATTATATCGGTGTAATCTATTCTGTCTTTTTCTCTCGAATGATTTAAGTGTTTTTAATCTCAAGGACTTGATGTTTATTTGGAGTTGCATCTAATGAATAAATAATTCCTGCATTTATTCAAGACTTATGAACATTGAAGCTTTGTATATATCACATTGTATTTATTATATACTCTCAATCGGCATTACTAATTTATATTTTAATTCATTAAATTTCATCCTTCACTCCCAAATTTTTCATAAATGCCCCAAAAGTGTAGCCCTGAATAATATTTTTACCTTAACGTTTTAAATAATAGGTTCATACGAGTAAATTCTTTTAAGCAACTCAGTTATTCCTAAATATTCTATGATTTATTTAAAATTAAAACGTTTTTAGAACAGCATGAATATGTTTTATGTCCATTGGATACACTTCGAATAAAAAAACGTTTATTACTTACAAACGAAAAAGTATTGAAAAATATACCGCAAAATCCATCGTATTGTGGCATTTTTAACACAAAAAAAGGGGCGAAACTTAAGGGTGCGTATGTAAAAAGTGAAGCTTTCAAAATAAAAAAAAAAAGATTAAGTATGTATGTACACTTTACATACGGTGAAATAGTTACTTTAAAAGAAATACCATTCCTAATGAACTTAAATTACACTTAGAAGTATACTATTTGTTTCTAAAGTTTGGAATAATATCTCGAATGAATGACTACAAAAACATAAGAGCTTGCTTACCATTTCCATGTTTCTTCGTAAAAGTTGCGCGTTACATAATTTAAGCAAATATACCTAAAACTAAAATTGTAGCTTTTGAAAAGTAAGAGCGTTATGCGCCGAATTTTACAGTATAATACTTCACTTTTCATTTTCTCGTGCGTTTTGTTTAATTCATAGTAATCTTGAACTCTAAGCGTGATAATTAATTTTAGTTGCTCACCTAACGGGAAATAACCACAACTCTAAGTCTTCTACAAAATTCTCACTTTCAAGTTTTAAAACAAGATGATGCAATCTTGCATTATCCGCACATTTCCAACCACTTCCACTGGAATCATATAAGATTCTAAAGCGCTTCCGTTTGAGAAAAAAACTTTTTAAAAGCTGAGATCTTCAGGAGTGAACAAAGAATTACTTTGTGTATCGCTATAATTTCTGTCTCTTGTAAGCTGCTTGTGCATTAATTACAAATAAATGGGATTTTTAAAAGACAACGAGCCTCATTCTTTTCAATGACTGCAACTAGATAAAATATCCCCAATAAAAATATCATAAGTGAATGCTTATAAAATATATATTTTTACTGCCCAATGAATTTCATTCGAATATGTTATATTTTCAGATAAATTAGTAGGAAAAACTGCATTGTTTTTTAAATACTATGTACAGTAGATGAACTGCCGTTATAGTAAATAGTACGTTGATTTATTTATAAAACCAAATGTTTTAATTTATTAGGATTGTCCAAATCACAAGTGATGCACGGAAAATATAAAAAACCTTTGATATATAATCTTCTCATAAGAGAACCTTTCCAAATCTATTATTATATAAGAATGCGATTCTCTTATTTTACTAATTTCTCTATATGAAAATAAGCTATATTTACTGATGAGACTTCCCTACAAAGATACAAAAATATACTAAGTAAATAAAAATCTCATAAAACTAAATTTATATAACATGATAGTGTTCATGTATAAATATGGTTTGAGTGTACTGTGTGTTAAATATTAAATTATTAGATATATAAATATTTACAGAATTCAAAATATTTACATAAATTAAAAAACTTTATTCCAAATTTTATAACTTCTGAAACAAGTAAGGAGGTGATACATCCACGACTGGCATACAAGCATTAAATTTTAAAATTAATGTGTGTAAATAGGTGGTACCTGTTTTAGTTAAAATAAATAATGAGTTTTGTTTCTTTATAAGAATTCTCTGCTGTCATTCAATGTTTTATCAATTGCTTTATCTTATGCTTATGCTTCTTATTGCTTTATCACGGGCAATTTTTTCCTGCAACAGGCACGAGATAGCAAAGAAAATGAAACAGTGCTTTGATGTACATAACTAAACATTCATAAAGAAGCTGCATGTATCTTGTTTAAGGTTCATGTAGTAAAGCATGATAATTTATTTAATTTTCTTGTTCTGCGTATTTTCTTCAGCATAATTCATGATTAATAACTATAATTAATAATTTGCTATTTATTTACTTTCTTGTGCGAATTAAATTCTATGTTTGAATGATGCTGCTCCTTGATCTGTGTTAGAATACAGCTTGATAAGCAAACATGGCCCCCAACTTTTAGATGCAATAATAAATTTTCTCAATAAACTTCCTCTTCTTATCTGTTAATTGTTGCATTTGCTATTATGAATAAAAATAAAAATCAATGTTTCTCTGTATGTTCTTATGCTTTCTATGTGGACTACCTTCGAGCACTTTTTTTTGAAATAATATATAAAATTTCAATTAAATAAACATTTTTTATTTGAAAGGACATAAAAGCAAGAATTCCAATGCCAGTTTTACAAAGTTAAAATTAATTTTGAAATATTGGGAATTTTGAGTGAAAATTTTAGTGAAAAATTGCAGTTGCGGTAAGGATTGTATTGGAAAATTCTAATTAATATATTCTATAATATTTATACAGTACACATAAATGCCATTATTATCTGTGTTGATAGCTATAAAATTTGTAAATACTCTAAAAGTTTTGAAAATATGTCACTTTGGCTAATAAAAACTCAATTTACAAAACACTAATGTTATTTTCACAAAAGTGCAAGGTAACAAATAAATAAAGTATACACAGAGATTAGAGTAGTCCAGACAACAGATAAACTACAAATAAAAACATTTTCTGAAAATTTCAGGTCACGTTCTTTAAAAAAGAAATTTGTAGTGAACTGTGCCGTGAAGAAAAAAATTGAAAACATAGTTTCTCGAAATGCATTTAAAGATTTTAATACAAATGAAAATTTCTACTAATTGTACACTTTTAAACTCTCCATATTTATATAGTTCAAGCTCTTTTACTTCATGTAAACTGATTTGGCCATTTATTTTACCCTTTATTTTCTGAGAGTTTTTATACTATACCAATTGTTGCTTTGGTGCGAAATTTTGGTGAAAAATTGCAGTTACGACAAATCTTTGTACACAAAATTTAATAAATATATATCCAAATAATATTTATACAGTACACATAAATAACATTCTTTAATTCAGTGATAGGAATCAAAAAAATTTTGTAATGCTTTTTGGAAGTTTTAAATATGCCAAATTTTATGCAAAACTCAATTTTTTAAAATACCAAGCTTTTTTTCCCCATAAAAAGCAATTAAGTATACATAAATATATACACAGAGATTAGATTTCCTGTGATTCATGTAACACAGATAGAACTACATAAAACATGTTCTGAAATTTAGATTTAGTATCTTTAAAAATATTTTGTGTAGTAAGCTTTATCATGAAGAAAATATTGAAATAACAGTTTCTCGTAAAACACATTTAATAATTTTAACTCTAAATACCGCTTTTCTACTTACAACATTTTCAAAAACTCCCCCATATTTATAGCTTAAGCCCCTTTAGCTTCATTTTAGCTAATTTGACTTTTTTGGCTTTTTGCTTTTTTCTGGTGAGTTTTGTTGAAGGTAATGACTGGCGTTTCTGATTTTGAATTCTCTGTGTCAATTCCCATATAGCAATTTTTAAGTGTCATAGGATCAATTTCTATATACCTAATAATTAAATACAAGCAAATGTTCCCAAATAACCAGAATTAGTAAAGATGACGTAAACCCAAAAAACAAAGTTTCTTATGAACAAAATTTCTTTTTCGGCAAAACAGACTACAATACATTATTAAAGCTTTCATTATTGTTTTGAGTCATGCCATGAAGGCATTTTTTAGCAACTCCCTTATCACAAAGTACAAATAAGAAGGCTTTATCACTTTAATCACTGAATTTTGAGTTTTCGCCTGCTGTTTTGTCTACATATACCGTCATCGCCATAATGCTTGTTTATACTTGCACCAGCTATCTTCCTTTCTGTTGGTTACTGTCTATGCATGGGATTTTGCCAGAGCAGCAGTTGTTAGAAGGCAGCTATTACAGCAGATTGTATTTTTCGAGGCATCCAACATTGCTTCCCGGATGGCAATCCCATAATAATTCTGCAGTTTATCAATAAATTCTTATCAGTTAATTTTCCACCAAGTCCTTGGTGTTCTTTTTTTAGTTTCTTAAACGTGAGCCTACCTTTTTTGTATATGTCCTATACATTCAAGTTTTGTGACACTGTTTTCACTATATATATCTTTCACCTCTGTAAAAGCCCTTGGAATCACCATCACCAGTACTCGGTGTATTGCAGGTCTCTTTTTGATTAATAGTGACCTTCAAAAATTCTGAAAAGCTCCAACAGCTTCCATGTTTCCAGTAGAGGATCCTTTGTAATTTGAACATTCATGCTCAGATTTCACATTCATTTCACATTTTGCAGTTACTGTGTCATTACTTCCACCCTAAAATTTTTCCATATCACGGAAATAACTGAAACGCAGCCATTATTATGACATATGGCTTCCGCCGCCATGTGCCATCTACCGAAACACCACACAAGTTGTGCTTTTAAAATTTCGCAACACTTCTTTAGATGAAGCCATATATATTTTCTTCCGAACATAACTGTACTGCTTCCAGCAGTTTGAGTTCATGAGTCTGAAGGTATTTTTAGAAACACATGGCAAAATTTAAAGTGCATAACAACTTCTTACCAGCTGTGAAACCTCTGCCAATCAATCTCAATCCAAATACCAATAAAGTATTGGAGAGAATTTTTATTTTCTTAGGAGTAGAAGTAAAGCCAATCATGTATCCACAACTGCAAGCCACATACCACAAGAGCAAAAGTCCTTCCTGAATCTTTCTGACAGTTTCAATCCAGCGCTGCATAACACCTGACAACACAGGATTGAAATAATTCCCATCAAAGCTTGGAAATTAATAATTATATTCCTGTAGAACCATGAAATTCAGGTTCAGGCACATCAAAACTGCTCAATTTTGCCTCAATTTGCAGACGCATATTACTGTTTTGTGCTAACTTGCAAACCTATTACCATAAAACTTTTCTTCTGACACTTTCTGATCTGGCTTTGCATTTTTAAATAAATCACAGTCAAATAAACGTTAAAATTAAAATGAAAATGAAGAATAAACTGTAAAATAAAAAGTAAGTAATACCAAGAAGAACGCTTTAGAATGAACAACAATGTAAACAAACTATAAACGATAATATTGTTGCCAATTAGCAAAACAAGCTTGAATTAAAAAACAGTTGCCAGATTAAAAAGTATTAAATAAATAAATAAAGGCTACGTTGATCTATATATTTACAATAAATACAAATATTAATATTGGGATTAAAAAGTTACGAAAAAGACGTTCAAACTATATTTGTTTACATTTTTTATGTCTCTTTAAACACCCATTTCCGGTTTTGAAAATTCCATTTCCGGTTTACTAAATAAGCTGCAACTTAGCTTCTAAATATCGTAGGAACTAAAATAAAGTATTTTTAAATCTTTTAAGCGTATGTGGGCTATAATATTAAAAACATAAAAAATTTCGAAAATTTTCTACAAACCGAGGATTTTGTAGTCACATACCCAAGCCATTCGTCCGATTGCGATGAAACTTTAGGGAATGTTCAGATGTATAATCGCGAAGGTTTCTGAGTTAGTAAAATTGACCCCTTAGGAACTTGCGATGGCATTGTGGCAAGAAGAGAGTATTTCTATTTTGAACAATTAGACCTACAAACTTTTTTATTTACAAAAAGATTACAAAATTTTTGTAGCCATGTTCTTTTCGTGAAGTAGAAATCTTCTGGCCAGTTTTGGGGAAATTTACCTAAGGGCGTTAGAGATAAATATTCCCGTTTCTGAACTATTAGACCTACAGACTTGAAATTTTGTGAGCGTATTCCTTTCAAGGATTACAAATCATCTACAATAGTGGGTTTGGCGAAAAAAGAACCGTAATGGGCGTTGCGAGGGCTTAAGAGGTGTTACAGATAAATATTAAAGTTAATAAACTTTTTTAGACGTACAGATTTGAGATTTTGTTGCATTGTATTTTTTTTTTTTTTGTTTGTTTGCTTGTTTGTTTTTCTGGTTGAAAATAGATCCACTAACAATCTGACCTTATTGTGTGAGGGAGAACGGAAGTTACTCGGACTTCTTTTATAAAAAAAATTTCGTTAGCGAGCTACTACTTACCGTAATTAAACTTAGTATGCATTTTACTTTTGTCGAATGGAAATTCGCTACGGGATGAAATGAGGGAGAAATAATCTTTTGCGGTGTATTGATAGAAAAACAAATACCCATTTTCGAACTATTAAACCTACAATAATGAAATTGGGTGTGTTTTCTCTGTTTTTGAATTGTACGGGTTTGTTGAACGATTCTTACATAAATAAACTCTCAATGGTGGTTAATAGAGCTAATTGATAAAAAAAAATTCCGTTTTTGATCTATTAGATTTGACACTTGACAAGAATGTTTATTTTATTAAGTAGAGATCCACTAAAAAGAAAAGGGAGCTACGAAAGAGTAAAAATAACTCTTCTCCAATTTTAGAAATTATTATTTGGAAGTTCTGTCACTTTTATATCAAGAATTATAAGAATAATTTTCAATATAATCGAATTTTTAATTCTAAGATATAAATAATTTATACACTGCTGGCCACCGTAAATGCAACACCAAAAAAGACAAGAGATAGCACAACAAAATTTATTTTGTAGATAACATGTTGACCAAGTTTCAGAGTATTAAATTTATAGACTTCAGTGAAGTGTGTGGTTCCTGCCAGAATCAGTAGCCAGAGTAGCCGCCATTGTTGAGATCACCGCTGCCACACGTCCGGCATTGATTTAAAGAGACTTTGATGTGTTCTGGGGCAATAGCAGACCAAGAAGCTCTCCACACGTTGCCACAGTTTATCTGGTGTGGCAGCTGGGGGTGTAATCTGGGTCACCGTTGAGCAACCATGGACCACATGTTTTCTATCGGTGAAAGATCCGAGAGCGAGCTTCGACCATGGAAGCAATTCAATCTGGTGATTGACGAAGAACCATTGGACAATGCGTGCCACGTGTGGTCGTGCGCTCATTATCCTGTTGAAATATGGCTGCGGACAAGCCTTGAAGGTAAGGGAAGGACAAATGGCCCAAAACTCAGGGAGATGGGGCGCTGTTCGTTTAAAGTACCGGCAAATGCGTACTAGAGAAGTGTGCAAGAGTGATGTTATCCATTTACCAACCCATACCATAATAATTCGAAAAGAAGAACCAGTGTGGCGGTGCATAACGCAGCTGTTAAGCATCCTCTCTCCACGGTGTTCCAGCACCGAATCCGACCATCGTGGTGCGTTGCAGACAGATTCGTAACTCGTCAGTAAAGACAACTTCTTCTATTCCATTCTGCAGCCCACGATCCTTCTTTCATCCCGCACCATTGACATGGAGAAGTCTGCCTGCGTCAAGCGGTGGTAGATCAAGCAATGGATTCTTATGGACAGACCACACCTGCTGTAAACGGTGTTGAACGGTACGCGCAGACACTGAATGATGCGTTACAGACTCCAATGTGCTGTTCTATGGTTCGTGATATGACTGAGCGATCCGTCACTTCCATGCACTCAATTTGTCTGTCCTCACGTATGGTGGCACTGAGGTGATGTGATCGACCACGTCGGTCCGTCATACCCTCCTGCATCCAACGGTCACACATATCCGGCATTACAGTTGTTTGGTTTCACCACGACTACCGATTTCCTGAAAGTTAATCCACACCCCGGTAAGCCACTATTATCCTTCCCTCTGTCGAACTTGATCGTAAAAGCTGGATCGCAGTTTTCTACGAGACATAACTGATCGTTTTTTGAGAAAACCACAAGAGAAACACAATTGCCGAACTTGAAATCTTTGAAATCTCCAAGGTTAAAATAGTGCTTCTGAGGTGGCGCCAAGGGCGCGCGTGATGTGTGTCTGCGCTGAAATTCTAATCATTTACATATCTTACCTCCGCTAATGCATGTTGTAAATTTCATGTTATTTGCATGCTTCCTTCAGGAAGTTGTATTTATGGTGGCCAGCAGTGTATATATATATGAACAGAGTATATATATATATAACATCATGGAATACTCAACAAATCGTGTGGGTAACGGCTAGTTTCTCATAAAATTTTGTTTGCTTTGCAAGAGTTCAGCTTTTTTGATCTCATATAGGGTATATACCAAACAGAGAACGAAATTTTCAACAAATATGCACTAACAGGGTTTTTCCACTTAGGGATCAAATACTGTGATGTTTGAACTCAATTTAACTTTAACATCATTCATTGTACGACTTGCATAGTTTCCAAAAATAATTGACACTTACAGCAATAACTAAGAAGAAAAAAGTTACCACATACATATCTTTGTCACAGAAACGAAGTATAATAAGAAAATAGAAGATCTTGCTTAAGGAATTGAATAGAAATTTCAAATAGCATAGTCCAATATATATATATATATATATTACTCAAATTTTTCGCACTATATATTCCTTTTAAAGTTGTGGAGAAAGACACTTTCTTTTTACCATAGCTCTAATAAATTCTGTTTCCAATTACATATGTTTAGAACTCGGAATAAAATTCTAAATTTTTCAGTAGCAGTTTTCAAACTCAACTTCAAAATATCATTGCTGAGTTCTCAAGTAATGGAAGGGTTTAATATTTTTATTACTGATATAATGATTGCATAAAATCTTTATTCAATTCCTTGTTTTTTCGAAAAGTGTCTAATTTATTACATATAACCTCTTAAAATAAATTTACGTACCGAGTACACCATCGTTTTTCTTTCCTGAAAAATACTGAATAGTTAAAAAAAAACTATATAGCATGGATTTTAATGAATCAAAAGAGAAGGACAGAGAACTACTGAGGTTAAGATACTTTTTTAATTTTTTACAGAAATTTTTAAATAGAAGAAATGGCTAATGTATGTAAATATCTTTTTTTAGGCTGCTTAATATTTTTACAAGGAATGTAAATTAAATTCTTTACAGAATCTATTTTTTTCCCTATTATAATAAAATGAATGCATTCTATGAAAATAAAAAAAACTAAATGGCACTTACGTAATACATAAAATCGTAATATTAATTTTTTTAAATATTAATGCCTTTATTTCTATTCAGAAAAATAATCCCAAGATTTCTAATGATTTTTTAAGAATAAAAAAAACAATTACTGAATGAAAACACGTTTTTTCCCATTTAAGTGAAATATATTTTAATAATATTTGTTTACGCTGAATAAACCCCCCTCAACCTTATTTCTATTCTAATTTAGATTACATTTTTTATTTAGATACATTCATGAAAGTGCATTAACATTGCTTTAGATAACTTCAATATGAATAAAACAATTCATCGAACAATATAAATATATAAAGTAAATATAATCCAAACAATCATATAAACATTTTTTGTATGATGCAGTATATTTCTATGATTTCAAGACAGTTATTCAATCCACTTAGTCTCGGATGAAGCAAGGAAAAAAAAACCTTTTCTGGGGGACATGAACATGTTTGACTCAAGAACTTTCGATCAGTTTATGTTTTAAAAAGTATTATATTTTTTTAACCCAATAACCTGACTTTTGATACCGTAATCATGTGCATAAAACTCAAGTAAAAAAATTATTTTTAATATAGTAATTTTATGAGAAATTCATTTATAAATAAAGGTTAATGGTTTATAGTGTAGGTCTTCTAAAGGATACAGCAAAAATCATCTAAATAAATTAAAATTAATAAATTAAAAAAATATGTGTTTCATTTACGCTAAGCATTTTCGCACTTTAATTAAAAATACGATTTTCGATAAAGCCTCTAGAAAGAGTATTTATTTATAATTCTTGTTTAATAAGCTAAAAAAGTTATTTTTATTTTGTATTAAATTTATTATTATAACTTTTTTTCGATTTTTGTCTTAACAGTACAGAGATCTTATAAAATATTTGTAGATATTATATACATGCCATTCTAAATTACATTTAAATTGCACGTGTGATTTTAAAAAGTATAATTCACACAAAAACACACACATACAAAATGATGCACAATTTATAAAAAGTTATTTGAGTTTATTATATTGAAAAATTCTTTTTGAAACTTTACTTTTCATGTGATACACACCTACACTCAATCGTTTCGGGATGTTTTTCTCTAAAAACTCTAAGCAAAATATAAATGAATTATAAATGAATTATTATAAAACTAAAAAACAAGCTTTTATAGTGAATCAACTAAAAGTAAAAAATACCTTTAATATAACAATAAAATAATTAACGAGAAAATTAATGTCATTGTGGAAAGAGCGTAGGGTGCTCTATATATTCATTGCTGTAATTTCTTACTACTTCCATTCCGAAATGCTGAGTTAGTGTAAAAAGGTAGCACAAAGCACCGCACGCTTTTAAATTACCAATGACATTCATTTTCTCAGCTAATTCATTTATATTCTTATATTGGCACTTTTATTTTTATTTTTTAGTTCGATTCAATTATAAAGGTGTGTGTTTTTATTTTTAACTATAATTTATTTTTCATACTTTGAGTTGATCTACAATAAAAGCTCGTTTTTTAAAGTTTTAAAACTATTATTTATTCTTTGTTGAACCTATCCTTGAGTTTGATATTTGGAGCCAGCTGAAATTAGTCTTACTTTTTTGAATGGAATGAATGGGTCTGAAGGGTATTTATTCTCTCCATTTACTAATTAAGAAATATTATAAATGTTAATCATGTTATCACATTTTAAACGTATTGCTACAATATTAATTCGTATCATCACTTCTAAAGGTATTGCTTTAAAAAAATTAAAAATACTTAGCAGTTAGAACACAAATTATTTTTATTCGCATGCACAAGTCTTTTTTTATTTTATTTTTTTTCCTTTCTCACATAAAGAATACTTTTTTAGTTTGTTTTATTTGTAATAATAACAAGCATTTTCATTTTTAGGGTTGCACCATTTTAAGGGGTAAGGTCTTTTAGTCGCCAAATTTGGGAATAGTATATGCAATTAGTCGCAAAATCTAGAAACGATAGAATGAATTTGTCGCCAAATCTAGAAATCCTTATTTTTGACGATCCTGATCAGGACAAAGAAACAAAATTTTCAAATTATTGTATTGTCATCGATCCTTGAAAAGTGTGCAAAATTTCTAATTAATTTGACCTCTTAAAGTGGGTAAAAATCGAGTCCAAAGATTCCATTACATACAAGTGAAACTTATAAATGCGTGTTAAAAAGGATTATTACGTTATCGCATTCCATCTTTCAACATAATTAGACTCTTAAAAATGCAAAATATATATAAGAAAAAAAATCGTAATGCTGGTACTGTAGCATGACTTTGGTATTGATAGTAAAAATCAAAAGTTTAAACGTAAATACTACAAAATTAAATTCTTAAATATTGATATAACCACCTCGTTGAATTAATGATGCCCGATTGCTACGGACAAGGGACATGATGACTCCACATTATGATCACAAACTCTGAAATCCCAAAACTGATTAATCAAATAAATTTAGATAAAGTTTGTGCTAAGTTAAATTTGCTTGAAAACTATACGGACTAATATTTAAAAAGATGAATTATTTTATGCATGAAAAATTAATGCTTACCGATTCTAATTACCGCCACATACTAAATTTATCAGGGCTCACACAGAGATTCTTCAAGTTGGTGGATATGAAATGTTACTTTGATCCACGGTTAGACTATAAATTTAATAAATGAGTCGACATTTCTGCACTTAAGCGCTATGCCAAATGCCAAAGCAAATTTTCCTGCATTGAGCTATTCCTTCATCCCCAAGCTACTCCAAATAATCATTTGTTTCGGAAGGCCGCAAATGACATCTGTTTCAGGTCTATTCAAAAAAAATAAAACAAAAATATCTGTCTTGACCGAATTTGGTCATTTTCAACGTGTTCGATACTATAAATTATTTACCTACACGAGGAAGAGACACAATTTTTTTTCCTTGCATTAAAAATTTCAACAGCACCAAATGTCTAAATTTTTTAAACATCTTTAAGTAACAAGGGAGCATAAATCAACGTAGTAGCATAAGAAAATATCTTGTAATATGTTAAATTTTACATGCAAATTATTTCTTTCTATATTTCCCCTTCAGTTGCAAATAAGGCTCTCACATTCGTCTTTATAAATTGTTTTAACCATCTTATTTATAATAAATTATATCTTTCTATGTCAGCGATACTCAACCTGCGGCCCACCGAGCTTTTTTAAGTGGCCCGGTCATGGTCCATTGCTATGAGAAATTTACTTATTTAAGAACATTGTACTAAAAATCTGATGAGAAATTCTTTGTCAAGAAATCTAATATATCAACTTTGCTTTTTGCTGCCGATGTCGTACGGGTATGAATTAATATTCTTTTTCTGTTTGGTTACGGTTAGTGATAGCAGACAACAGTCTAGTAGCGACAATTTTATGGAAGGAACTAATTTTTAGCTATTTTTCATATCTTTCAAGCTAAAAATATTCGGAAAAAGTAAATTGTTTCAAGACGATTAAGAGGTTGACTATTTTGTAGTGAAAAATAAACATGGACCAGTAATTGTTTGATTTGTCACGAAAGTGCTGTATTTAAAAAATACCAATAAACAGGAATCATTCAATGATGCTTTTCCTCGAAGATCTCTTTCAAAAGGTTTGTTATATTATTGGTAATCATATGAAACCGTTTATTGATGCAGAAACTGAGAAGGAGTGTTTCATAATTACTTCTAATTTAGTGGTAGCGACAAAAATAAAAAAATAAAATAATAATTAAAAACGCAAAACAGGAGTTATACCATTTCGATCAATTTTCCACCTTTTAAATTTCCAATGATATCTTGGTCTTAAAGCATTTCTTCCCCTCCCCCTTCCCCCATTTTTCCTCATGTTGCGGCCAGCGTGAAATAATTAGCATATGTTTGCGGCCCGCTTGAAATAGCTGACATATATATGCGGCCCAGCAGCACTCATTTACCATATCTCTGGAGAAATTAGATACACAGACTAGATCAGAGGTACTCAACTTTTTTTCCACCGGGTCACATACATATGACAAGTTTTTCACGCAGGTCACAATATGATAATTAATGGTAGCGGGGGGGGAGAAGGCGCTATAAGATCAAGGACATATAAAATTCAGGAAATTAATCTAAAAATTAAAGCTCATAATTTTGGATTTTATTTCAAAACTAAATTAAACTCCAAACTCAACTCACAAAAAATAGATTTTATGCATTTTTTACCCCGTCATGGGGTAATTTCGATTCCCTTTCATCAATGATCCCATACCCTTACTTGCATTCTACTGTTATAAAATCAGTCTATGTACATTGATAATTTGTTTTATTCGACAAAGCCTCACTTATTTTTATTTTAGATATTAATTTATCAAGCGCAGTATGGTAGCAAAGAGGTTTTATCCGCACTGAAATCAGTATCATTTGCTTTGAAATTTGTTCAGACTTGCTTGTGCATAGTTGTTTCAAATTTATTCAAATAATTTTTGAATATATACTTTGTATTTGAATAAACAATTACGTTATCAATTCATATATGTTTATATTTAACAATTTCATATGTTTGTCAATATATATAATGTAACAAAATTTATAGGATTCTTTTGTTTCCTCTGTATTTTGTGACATTGCAATCGGCAAAATACTTTGTTGCTGTTGCAAAGATTTTTTTAATAAAGCCAATGTATCTCGTCTTGAAAGAGATCCTCAAGAAAAAGAGCCATTGAAAGATTTGTACTTAGTGGTATAGTGACAAGCAAAATTATGCTTCTTAATTATAACCTTTTCACACAAATCAAACAAGTTGTTGATCCATGTTTATTGTTCTCAACGAAATAGTCAAGATCTTAATCGTCTTGAAACAACATACATTCTTTTGAATATTGTTCTCGGAAGACATAAACGTTAATTAATAATTAATTTCAGCCATAAAATGATAGCTACTCCACTTTTATTTGTTAACATTTACTTTTACAATTACAAAACGGAAGAAAAATGATCTCGCAACTCATACCAGCACAACATCCATAGCAAAATTGATATATTTGATTGCTCGATTGATTTTCTTACTAAATTTTTAATCCATTGTTCTTAAATAATCGAATTTGTTAGTGCAAAGGGCTATTACCGGGGCTTTCAGAAAGGTCCGGTGAGCTACATGGGGCATGCGGGCAACAGGGTGAATATCCTGTATTAGATAAATTGAGAGACACTTTTCTTTTTTCATTTAAGATCCACTAAGAATGGGATTTACAAAAATTGACTCCAAAGAGGTGCTGTGGGGTGTTATACACAAAAGTACCCTTTTATATTAATTAATAAAACTTTAAATTTCGTAAGTATGTTTCTTTTGTCGATAAGAGATCTACTAAGATTTGATTTTCTTGAAATCAAAATAAAAATAAATATTTCATAAAATATATTCCAGTTTCAAAACTCATGCTCTGCCCTTTCTAAAACAAGAGGCTAGGGACTCTAAGAATTTTTTTTAATACAATTGGCAGCTTTATGCTAGGATTTAGATATCAGTGGCTTAAAAACACACACACAACAGTAGATATTCATACACCATCATGAAATACCACATTGAAGTGGAAAGGTAACGACAAGTGTATTTATATACTACAGTTAAATTACCTTAAAATCCGGCGTATAACGCGCACCCATACTTTCAAGCTGCATTTGTTAATTTTTAGGTATATTCGCCGTATAACACGACATCCCCATTTTTAGAGAGAACGAGAAATGTACGTGTACAATGCTGGTATGTTTTTAAGCCATTTGTTCAAGGTCTTATCCCAGAATTTTGAAAAATAGTATATTCTTAGAATCATAGAATCCTTTAATTTCATTAGCCCGCGATCACTCGCGCGGGGTGTTCTGTACACCCCGGCAACAAGAAAATCCTCCCAGGATTCTAAAAGAATGCGCAGAACCACGATTTTTTCTGTAGCTGCACATTTTAGGTCATTTAACCTTCAGGCCTAATGCAATCCCTCTTTCTCGAACGATTGGAATGTAATGACCTTCAAAAGTTTATCTGGAGAGGGGAGGCTGAGAACTCCCGCGAAAAGTTGAGCATTTGTATACAGTCTGCTCTGAATGTTCGGAAAATGATTAAAATGTTATTTTTCTATATACTTTCTACTATCATTATCTCATTAATTATAAAGTATATTTATTATACTGGTATATACGTTTTACTGGTTTATGAAAAAATATAAAATTATGTGTTTTGAAATGAAAATTTTGTATGTTTAGTTTAAATTAATGTTAGTCTCATTTGTATGCAATAAAAAATTTAATAATTTTATTTGTATAATACAAAAAACATCTTGTACTTTATAAATATGTATCATAATGACTTAATTTTATTTTCATAATTAAATAAACGTGTTGAAAGTTTGGGGTGTTCTCTACACCACGCGAGTAACGACGGCAGCAACAACAGGCGCGAGTGACCGAGGGTTAGGCATGTCGTTTCTTTTAAATAAATAATAGTCCGCTATTGGTAGAAGTCTAATTTTTCCTATGTGTGTGTGCTTATCTTTTTTCTAATTTTTGAAACTATCATTTTTTTATGCCCAGCGTATAAAGCACACCCCTAAATTTCGACGTTATTTTTTGTGTTAAAAGTGCGCGTTATACACTGGATTTTACGGTATATGCATTTATTTATATTTTTCCATTTTTGTAGAGAAAAGGTTTCCAATATAAACCAGCTGATTGAAAGGAAATAACACAGGAACAAGAAAAAATGTTCATCAAAAAGATAAATAGTTCATACTTAATCTGGAGTCAAACATACCTATGACTCAAACATCACAGATTACGAAGTTACTGTGTATAATCACTCGGCATCTATAATTACTTTTCGAATAGGTTATAATATCGTAGCATTAAATTCACATATTACTTTTTAAAAATATACATGTATTCAACTGGAAACGTATCGTTCGTTTTGTTCCTGTGTAAATTGATAAAAAGGATGAGAAAAGTACTCAACGGGAATTAGAATTTTTAAATTTATTTAACACATACAAAATATCGGTATAACACGCACAAATACTATTGCTTAAATCCAAATAATTTTCACAAGAACTCAAAATAATTTTAAAAGGTTTATAAACCTCATATTCTCGAATTTTGTGCGTCACTAAGAACGATGAATAATTTATATAGAAGGCTTCAGACATTTTTATTTTATATATAGGTTTGTTATTTTTTACTTTTCTTATTTGACTGCCTGGAAATCTGAGACTTCAAATTCCACTCTTTTTTTGCCTAGAATCTAAAATAAATATCAAGTTATACTTTAAATTCATCTTACTTCTCATATTAAATGCTTTCTCTAAAAATGATTTAAAATATTCGTATACATCAGTATCCAATTTAATAAAGCATCTGCATTATTTAAATGCATTTATTAAACGAAATAACGACCGAGAATGTAATTAAATTGAAATGGAAAGGTTTGAATCAATCTTAAAATTTTATTAACTGTTTTAAGCAGACACATTCATTTTTATGAATAAATAGTACCGTGTATTTTCAGTCATATGAATATAATCGCTATAACATTCGTAATAATAGTTCTTTATTTTAGTTTAGACCTTCATTTTATACCTTTTTATAAGCTCTACATTCGTGAAAGCAGACTAAAGGAAGATTTCAGCAGATTTTTCTTTAAAAAATAAAATTATTCTAAAGAAAATGCAGTACTTTTCGCTGCAGGAATAATTAGATGCATGAATGAAACTTTATATAATTTAGATGCTAAGTTTGACCGTCAGAATTATTAATTATAACTATTTTGTATATTTTGTAGTTTTTTCTCTCTCTGTGTGTGTGAAGGAAGGAAATACAGTCGGCCTCTATATAACGAATTCGCAAAATCCTGAAAAAAAGTTCGTTATATGGAAAATTAATTATATAAAGGTTCATCTTTCGATTTTCTTCATATAAACCACGCAAAACAAATTTTAAATTCATAAACACTATATATTAAAAAAGTAATTATTCACACCTTCTTGTAAGTTAATAATATTTATTTTATATATCTTACCCATCAAAAAGAAAGAAAATTTGCAAGAAAAGTTTCTTGGCGCTTATATCCACTTCCTATGTCTGCACTTTGTCACAAGACATTCTTAATAATATCTTTGACTGGTCAGAGCTATATAAGCTGGAATTTAATCCACTTAAAACAAAAGTAAAGATCAAAGAATCAATTTAAATCTTGAAGGTGTAATAATTGAAGAAGTGCACAAGATTAAGTATTTGGGCATAATTGTTGATAACAAAATGCAGTGGAAGGAGCATATCACTTATGTTTCTAGTAAAAGTGAAAAGATTCTTCTTGGATTGTTAAGAATTTCAAGCAATACTTTTGGAGTGAAAACTGATGTTCTTCAGTTGATTTATAAGCAGGAATAGTACCTCTCATGTCTTATGCATCGAGGGGTTGGGGGACATTCTTTAAGTAAGAAAATTAATAGTAGACTTATTAGAAGAACGCAACGTAGATTTTTCTTCTGTGTCATTAAAGGATACAAACTATTAGCTATGAAGCATTGTTTGCTATTTCTGGTATACCGCCTATCGACTTGGTTATTCTGAACAATCTTGATGTTCGGGAAAATATTTGAGTACCAGCCTTGGCACGCTGGATGGGACGATTCCAGTTTCATTATTGCCACACCCTTCATGTAGGAAACCTATCACTCTTGTGACTTATACAAATGAAGTCTTTCAAGAATATAAAACTGTTTGTTTCACAGATGGGAGTAAATTGAATGGTAGGGTTGGTCTTGCCTGCGTTATTTACGAGGAAGGTGTTGAATATGCTACTTTTCAGCATCGGTTAAGAGATGAATGCTCTGTTTTTCAAGCCGAACTACTCTGCATTAATCTTGCCGTAAAATTGATTCAGGACTCTCTCCGCCAGGGTGGAACGCTCAACTTTCTTATCTGCACTGACTCACTCTCTTCACTCCATTGTTTGCTCAATGTAAACTCTACAGAAAAACTTGTTGTAGAGGTTCAGTCTATTCTGTACTACTTAGACTGCGACATCCACTTTTCATATGTTCGGGGCCATAGCGGAAATCTCGGCAATGACAGAGCGGATCAATTGGCCAAAGAGGCAACTTGCCAAGATATGAACCTTTTGATGTCTGTGCCATTGTCCCACTGGAAGCATTTAGCTTGGGAAAGAACTGTTTCTTCCTGGAACACAGAATTCTTGGCCTCGCCTAAAGCTTTGTGGACTAAAAGGTTTTTTCCAACCATTTATCAACGGCTTAAATGTAAAAATTTTGTTACTGATTTCAAGTTATCCCTGATTCTAACAGGCCATGGAAATTTTAATAGCTATTTATCTAGATTTAATTTAATTGGTAGTGATATTTGTTCTTGTGGTCAGGATGCTGAAACTGTGGAACATGTATTGTTATATTGTAAACTTTATTTCTGTAAAAGAGAAAATTTCAGAAAGGAGTTGAAATGCTTAGGTATTTCCTGGCCACCTGTTTTATCCTTGTTGGTTAAATGTACTGAGAGCCTTAATGTCTTAAGAAAATTTGTCTACTGTATAGATTTTTAAAGTTTTATATATATTAGTACCTCCCTTTTTTATTTGTGTATAGATTTTTAAATTTTTTATATATTAGTACCTCCCTTTTTATATTTGTGTATTGCCACTCTTCCTTTTTATTTTTGTTTTGTCTTGTTTGTTTGTTTTTCCCTTTTTTCCTTCCAAATTTGTTTTGTTATGATTTAATTGAGTTACCACTTACGTCTGTAAGCCTCATGTTATGCTTTGCGGAGCATGAGGAGTTTTGCAAATAAATTAAATAAAAAAAATATATCCACTTCCTGAAAAATTAATTTTTTTTTCTTTGATGCTCAAACACTTACGTTTTGACATTTTAGAGCTACAAGAAACGAAGTTACCAGAACGACTGATCAACACCACAAATGAACGGAGACTAGTTCAAGGACACGGGGACACGAGACAACTCCACTGGGGATATCGAAGATGTTTACAGTGAACTGGACGATGGGGGTTAAAAGTTGCACTTCTTGGATGAAACGTCCAGAATTCTGAGTGCTAGGTACCTAATAAAACCAGTTCAAGATTTATGACCACCATAAAATGAGTTAATTGAAAGAATACCTTGAAATGTCCAGAAATACTTTTAAAAAAGGGAGAAAAAAAATTGAATCACAAGAGAAAAAGTTCGTTATATAGAAAATGCACTTCGCTATTGGGAGGTTATTTTACGAAGAAAATCGTGAAATGTTGTTGGTTCCAGGAAAAGTTCGCTATATAGAAAAATCCGCAATATAGAGGTTCGTAATATGGTGGGTTCTAGAATATGCATGTCTAAATCAACATTTTATGTTTCTCAATTAATCTCGATATACATGGCTAAAGCATGAACTTTAATTAAAATCGCATTCTTAATCATTTGCTCAAATTCTAATGTATGTAAACTTTATATAAATTGTATATGTACAATTCTTAAAATAAATTAATACTTTTTTTTGCTTAGAGGTAGAAAAACTTATACATTTAAAAGTGTCTTGCATAGGATCATAGATACTAATAAAACTAAAACCCTGTTCATTTTTTAAAACACAAATACCTAGAATCAGTGAAACTTTCATCACAAATAGCGTTTTAAATGATTTACATAGATGTGAAAATAGTATATTGATACTATGGCATAGAAAATTTATTATAATAAAATTATTTTATTGGTAGTAAAAGTTAAAGATTATTTATAAAATAAATAAAATTGAAACAATGTATTAAAATATTTTTTAAAAATCAGAATTATTCCTTTAAATTACTAATTTTTACATGTCAATAATTTTCTAGTCCAACTGATAAAAAAATATTCTTTAGACTAAACATACTTCCAAAAAATATTTATTTATTGTACCAAAAAAGTTTCTACAGCACATAATAAAATAAAATTCCATATTTTCAAAAATGTTTGAACGGCATACCAAGATCGCCTCCAGACAAACATTGAAAACATTACCTTTCCAATAACAAACTGTCATTCTTTGATGCCTTCCCACACGAAATTGTAAAACCTTTGTATTAAAAGTAAACCAATGTTTGTGAAATAAAAAGTTTTTTACGAAGGACCGTGTATCCACTTGTAACAGATTTATTTTGGTAAAAAGTGTCAAGAATATCACTGGGCTAAAAAGGGAAGGAGAGAAAAAGAAAAACCACAAGAGAAAAGTTTTTGGGTGCTTGTATCACAAATTGAAACGCTGGGCACGGTTCTCACTTGTTTGTCGATGCCGACTCAAACACAAACGAAATATGAAACTAAAATTGGATTTCTTATGTTGAAGATCTGCTCTGCAGGAAGCGAACCGTAGAGAGAGGTTTGGATTGCCAGTGAATGTAATATCTGACTTGTTTACTTACGATATCTGACCACAGGCATGTGTAGTTTGGACGTCAATAGAAGATCTGGAGAAAGTAAGTAAATCTAATTTTGGAAGAAACTCTGTTTATTCGGAGAATTTTTCATTAGACGTAACTTGGCCTCATCGAGAAATTCATCATTTTGGATTTTTTTTCCGTGAGTGTGCGTGTATATATTTCCATTGTTGTTCCAAATCTGACCTCTATGTTCAATTTTATATACATATAATCTAAGATAAATATCAACTAACTTTAAACTCTCTTAACTTTTACTTTAAATTTTCTTTTTTAAGGCAACTAACTACATAGTGTGTGTGTGTGTGTGTGTGTGTGTGTGTGTGTGTGTGTGTTGTGTGTGTTGTGTGTGTGTTTTGTGTGTGTTGTGTGTGTGTGTGTGTGTGTGTGTGTGTGTGTGTGTGTGTGTGTGTGTGTGTGTGTGTGTGTGTGTGTGTGTGTGTGTGTGTGTGTGTGTGTGTGTGTGTGTGTGTGTGTGTGTGTGTGTGTGTGTGTGTGTGTGTGTGTGTGTGTGTGTGTGTGTGTGTGTGTGTGTGTGTGTGTGTGTGTGTGTGTGTGTGTGTGTGTGTGTGTGTGTGTGTGTGGGGGTGTGTGTGTGTGTGTGTGTGTGTGTGGGGGTGTGTGTGTGTGTGTGTGTACGGCTCATCGCACTTTCTATTAAATTTTCTCTTGGGTTCTTTGGGGCCGAAAATGGCAAATTCTTTCCAACCAAATCCAGAAGCGAAACGCGATTATGCAAATTAGGGACCTTTTAAATAGCAAAAGTTTAGCGTAAGCGAGGTGGCCTTTTGGGAAGTGATTATGCTAGTCTGAGATTAAACGCGTAAGCTGAAGCAAGCTGATATTCCAAAGTTCAAGTCAAGGTGGATACCATTCCACGCGAGGTAAAGAAAAGATATTGCGGATTCGAGAGTGTTGCTGCTACCTAGGATATATAGGTAGGACTTTCTACTAAATATTAGGAACTGTGTATAAACAAAAGTTATGAGTAAGCGTTAAAGTAATTATAGTGGTCAGGATCGCGCTTATTTGGTAATACGTATTGTGTGTTTCTCACCTCAGATCCGCTAAGTTTGAATATAAATACTATGATTATATAGTGTTTAAAACCTTAACAAAAAGAGATATTAAGATTATGGCAACGCCTGGTTCCTTATTGACTCCCACACCCCTAGGTCACGAAGGTAACTTAGAAGTAAGGCATCACCCACGGGCAAATGCCTTACAGTGTGTGTGAGAGTAATATTATGTTTTCAGTAAATTCCTTTTTTTGTCAAAAGTGATAAAAGTGATTTAACTCATTAGAATTGAGTTTAATATTAAAAATATAAGCAAGCTATTTTATAAGGTTCGTCTATTTACTATTTTTTCAAGCATGTAATCGATGAAAAACATTTAAACATCTCCAAATTTTCAGTTATCTTTCTTATTTCATATAATAATACTGTCTATCATTTCATTATCTGTTATTTATCAACAATATTTTATGCTGTAATTTAAATATAGAAAATATTCGAAAAGAAAACCAGCAATATAAATATTATTAAACAGAACTACATTTCTTTCCAGAGCAAACTGTAGTGTTTATGAAACTGTATTTTAGAAAACAAGTTTCAATCCTTACATCAAAAAAATGACGGGAATTGTCTAGTTAAATTTTGCATCCCTCTTATTATTTAAACTCATTTTAGCGCGTGTTTATTTTTAAGTATAAATTTAATTTTTAAAATAGTAAAGTATTTGATTTTCGCTTTTTATATTCAAATGAATATTACATAATTTAAAATGATTCGTAATTATTTGCTTTACATTAAGCAGTAAATTTTCTGTCAGCATGTATAATTTAAAAGTATGGAAAAAACTTTTAAGATGTGTCCAAACATACATACACTCTTGTAATTTATGTTGTATTTTTTAATTTATAAATATTGATGAGCTAAATTAGCTCATACTTCCACTTTTTTTTATTTCAATTTATTATACTTAAGAATTTTATTATCATTTTAAGAAAAAAATAAGAATATTTACAAGTTCTCACTTTCTAAGAAACAACATTAGTCATTCTAGAAACAAAAACAAATGGGAAAATGTAAGCGTAAAACCCTTTAATTTGATTTTTTTTTAAAAAAAGTTCAAATTTTTCAGCAAGTTAAATTTAAAAATTCTCAATAACAGAAAGAATTACCAAGAAAAATCGATTATATATTATTTTCCTTTTTTCAATATCGAATTATACTGTTCTTAAAAGAAAAAGAACGGAAAAGATACAGAAATAAAAAAGGAAAAAAAAGATCATGCTCTACTGAAAATATAATAAAAACTAACTAATATATCAAATCTAAAAGCAAAGATAACCAAAGAAAAACTCACTTCAAGGAGGTGAATAAAATCACCAAATCCAGCGCTGCAAAAGTTGAATGATGAGGTACTGATTGATGATGACAGGCTGGCCATGTTGTCATTTCTTTTATCCTGCGCCATGTATATAAAGCCCATTTTAAAGTAATTGAAAAATGGTGGTCAGAGAGAACTTAGAGGAAGAAAATAAAATTAAAAAAAAGCTTATACGGAAAAGCGGATATGATTCAACAAAAGGCCTTTTCTGTTTGAAAATAAAAATGTAGAAGATAATTTTGTTGTCGTACAAGTTTCATAAGCAGTTAACCCTGAAATTTCAGTTGGAAAAGTAATCCATCTTAAAGGGAAAAAGAACAACAAAGTAATTCTTTTGCAGACATTTTTAGAACGTCTGAATATGTATATTAAATTAATCTGGTCAAAACAGTATCCTTTAGACAGTAATTAAATAAATGGATTATGAGATTATTTCACTTCGTTATGCATCATGGGTTCGAACATTCGAAGAGTTTAATTGATAAATTAGTTTATTAACTAATTAAATATCATTTATCACTGTTACACTTTATTCGGGTTTTCATTTTTTATTTTTAATAAAGGAATCGTCATTCACATCTACGTTGGTAATTTCAAATAATATCATAGCATTTCTTCGGAAAAGTTTTCTTGTATTTATTAGAATACTAAGTATGTACAGGGTGTTTCATATTGAATGGTACAAAAAGAAAATATTATTGTGAACGTTGTAATTAATATATTTAGAAAATTCAAATTTACCTCAAAACTACATTTATTCAAGTTTCTACAGGTGTTCAATATGTGCCCCTCCGGTGACACGACAAATGTCTACACGGTAATCAAGCTCCTGCCACACTCGTGATAGCATATCCCCTGTGATGGAGTTCAACACTACATTTATCCGCTGCTTCAGTTTCTCTAAGTCCTGAGGAAGTGGACGCACAAACACCTTGTCTTTAACGAAACCCCAGGAAAAAAAAATCAGAGGGTATTAGATCTGATGATCTCGGTGACCAATGAAGACATGTCAAATCCTGTGGCCCAGCACGGCCAATCCAGCGATGGGGTAGACGTTCGTTCAGGAATTCACGTACGTTTTTATTCCAATGTGGGGGAGCCCCATCTTGCTGCAAAATGAAATCAGAAACTGCTTCCTCCAGCTGGGGGAGGAACCACTCAGAGAGCATGTCTTGGTAAATGTCCCCATTAATCGATTTTTCAGCAAAGAAAAATGGACCAAAAACATAACTGTTTGATAAAGCGCAGAAAACGTTCACCTTTGATAGAATCATGCTGATGTTCTAATGTTACATGGACATTTTCCGTGCCCCAAAATCGCAAATTATGGCGATTAACTTTGCTACATAAGTGAAACGTGGCTTTATCAGTAAACACCAGTGTGTTCTCGAAACCATTCACGTCCAACTTTTCTTGAAATTTCACACAGAAATTCTTACTCAATGGTTTGTCAGTAGGTTTTAAAGCCTGGACCATGTGATATCTGTATGGCTTGAATTGGAAAATCTTCCTTAAAACATGCCACACCGTTGTGTGAGGGACAGCCAGTTCTGCACCTGCACGTCGAGTTGATTTTGAGGGACTCCGTAAAAACGAATCACGAATTCTTTCAACCACTTCGGGTTTTGTTTCTTAACGTCCTGGGCTTTTGTTCTTGCATAAGCAGCGGATATCCTGGAACTGCTTCACCCACCTGCTTATGTTATGCCGATGCGGTGGTCCTTTACGAAATTTCATGTGAAAATGTCTTTGCACAAGAATTACCGAGGCGGTTTTGGCATATTCGAAAACGCAGTACGCTTTCTCCTGCATGAACGACATTTTGTTTAACAGCGCCTCTAGCGGCGAGTTCATCTTTCGATAATTTTTACCTGTAGCAAAATAAAACTTGTAGTTGCAGAATAAATTTGTTTTGGCTGAATAAATCCAATACGGCAGTCACACTGCGCTATTCTTTTTGTACCATTCAATAGGAAACACCCTGTATTTTATTCTCAAAATATTTTAAGAGTTAATCAAAATAATATTTTATTTTTACGCAATTATCTTCTTCAAGAAATACTGACAAAAACTTTTTATTTTAAAGATTATTTTCTCTTCTCTTTAGGCATCAAATAAGAAATTATTTTTAAAGATTCCTACTTATTAATACTCATCCGGCAATTTTGTCCAAACTTCATTTAATTTGTAAGAAAGTCAAAAATAACATTAAAGTCTATTCTCTCTAATTCAAGTTTTCTTCCGTCCAATCACATTGGCACTTTTAGCTGAAACAGCACTTTTATACAAATTTGAGGGGCTGCGGTAGCCCAGAGGTCAAAGTATCGGATCATGGGAGGCATGCCATGAGTTCGAGCCCAGAACCACTAAAGACTCCCCGTATAGGGGAGCTATGCACGTTAAATCTACAGAGAGCTCAAACCTCCTCCCGTTGGTGTGGTGTGGTAGTTAGGAGAGGGGTGCCATCTCAGGTGTCGTCCTCGTCACTTGACTATGGTTCAAAGTTGTGGGGTCCGTCGCCAAAATCCCTCGTGTAGCTGAACAGAGTGCAACGTTAATATTAATATTTTATTATGCAAATTTGAAAGTTACAACCGAATAGTATATAAATAGTCAGTGAGATAGATCATATATACACATGATTATACAGAAGAGAAGATACTAGTGGACGATGTTACTGCACTAAGTTAGTGCCTAAATCGTAGTTGAGTAGCTACTTCTACGTTACAAAATCTCAGGGGATTTTCACTTTGTCAGGTCTGAGAGGTAGCATCTGATTTTAGATAGATCTTTACCACTATGGCGTGTCATGTCCGCATACCAAGTAAATTATTGTAAATCTTGAGGTAAATTCGAGTTCAATTCAATTCCTTCACCTCCCAGGCTGCCTTTGGATCAAATTAATGAATTCGATCTTCACCTCAACCAGTATGAGCAGGGAGTACCGCGACAAACTATATTCTTTTAAATGTCATCTGTACGCATTTAGCAAAAATAAATATAGTCTTAGCATAAAAATGTTTAAGGCATTCCACTCGTATCCTCTATGATAATAATATGTAGTTTTAAAAAATTTCATTACAATTATATTCAGCAATGGAATACAAATTGCTGCAAGTTACTTCAAATTTTTCCAAATTCACTACGTTTTTCGCCATTTTATTCAAGCAAAAAGTTAAATTAGGAGAGGGAAAAGTCAACAATACTTTTCAACTGGAAGAATTCATTTCTGGAATACTTGAAGAAAATAAATGTTACAGGAGATGAAAGAATTATAATTTTGATTAACATCCTTTTTCAAAAGAAATTCCGCAGTCGTATTATATTTTGTAAATTATCCTTCTAAAATAATTTCTTCAAACTAAAATATGCTATCAGTTATTTATATCTTGCTCTGTTCTTAACATATTTCAATTATACGACATTTATAGAATGTTAAAATACCACTTATATATATATTTAAGGTATCTGACTACGTTCGGAACCGTGATTTTGCAAAAGGTATAAATGGATAATATTTATTATATTGAGTGTCACTTATATTTGAAAACGAATATAAAATTGTTTTAAGAATATTATAACAAACAATAATTATTTAAGTACAATATTTTGACAAAAATGAACATAGAATGACCGAATTTCAAAAAATTCCCCTTTTATGAAAGATGCTTCTATTACAATAATATTTTGTCTGTATATAGCTCAGACCTCTGTACAGAGGCTGAACTAGAATTTTTGAAATATGTAACTTAGAAGTAAATTTATTTAAATTTTACTACAATAGAGGGGAGAAATTTTAAGAAAAAAACGTCGATGAAATGATTTCAATTGACAGTAACTCTGGAAATGTGAATTTTTCAAAATTCTAGTTTATGGAGAAGTCTTTACTTTATATAAGCAAAATATTATTATCATAGAACCATTTTTTATAAAAGGAGAACGTTTTGAGAAAAAGGTTATTCTAAGATAATTTTTCTCCAAAATATTGTATTTAAAGGATTTTTTTTTGTCACCTTAAAACAATTTTATACATGTATTCTAATCTAAGTGACACTAAATATACTGAAAATTATAAATGTATGCTTTTTTAAAATCACGGTTCCGAACGTAGTCGGATACCTTAAAAACTGCTGAGTTTTAAGGGGAAAATGGCTTCCTTTAGTTAAAACTGTACCTAAATAACCTGTGCATATATTTATATTTAACATGCTCCTGGAATATTTCGAATTTTTCAGGAATATTCTGCAGTTCCATTACTTCGAACTGGCGAATAATACCTTGTCTTTCGTCCCCAACTCGTCAAAGAACTGAAGTACTTGCTCAAAGCAATTTGCTCTTGACAAGAACACTGCCACTCTCACTATCCATCACACTTGAAAATCCATTTTATCCAATATATACTTCAAAATCCATTCTCCATTGAAACGTACCCCCTTGCCATTGTTACAGCCTCTAAGCTACCGGAACAGCCCCATTCCCAAAGTGTTGCTTATAATATTTATTAAAGTCGTAGAAGGAAACCTTCTGCTGCAAGCTGGCTTCCTATTATATCACTAATACTAAGAACTTCTTTGTTTTAATCGCTCAGAGTATCTCATCACGTTGTTAACAGAGCCCAGAAGCTCTTTTATGTTCCGCTTATCCCATTCAGGGCTACTTTTAATCGCCTCATTTCGTTACGGAAGTAAAGTTGATAGCAGAAATGGATTTCCTATCACAGGAGTTGACACGTTGTTTCATAGTTCACTGCTGGCGATGCAAGAATGGATCATCCAATCAAGTTGAGTTAGGGAAAGGGCAGCGCAGAAGTCGTGTAGTTGAAAAGCTCTTTAACGAACCTTTGATGAACTTTCTCAAAGACAAGGTAAGTGGAATGTGCTAGAGAAATTTAATCTAGGGAAAAGTTGGTGATAAAGATCTGGTTGCCTTTCACTTTGGTATTTCGATCTAAGCATTCCTCCACTACTTATTGTTTTAGTTTATTCAAACAAATTTCATGCATAATTTACGTAATTCTTGCATGTAAAAAAGGGTTCGTGTCTTGCAACTTTAGTTCCTTTATTTCGTAAATTAAAGTATTGAATTTTAAATGTGTGACATTAAATGAAAATATTCTTATTTTAAGGTATCCGACTACGTTTGGAACCGACATTTTAAAAAAGCGCATAAATGGATAATTTTCATGATATTTAATGTCACTCAGATTAGCATACATGCATAAAATTGTTTTAAGGACATTTTGACATAAAACATTATTTAAATACAATATCTGGCAAAAAATTAACTAAGAAAAATCTTTTTTTCAAAATGTTCTCCGTTTGTGAAAAATGTTTCTATTACAATAATATTTTGCCTGTATATAGCTCAGACCTCTCTACAGAGGCTCAACTAGAATCTTTGAAAAATTCACAATATTTTCAGAGTTACCGCCAATTGAAATAATTATTGGCGTTTTTTCCTTAAAATTGCTCCCCTCTATTGCCATAAAATATGGATAAACCCACTTCTAAGTTATATATTACGAAAATTCTAGTTGAGCCTCTGTAGAGAGGTCTGAGCTATATACAGGCAAAGTATTATTATAATAGAAGCATTTTTTTCACAAAAGGAGAACATTTTGAAAAAAGATTATTCTAAGTTAATTTTTTGCCAAAATATTGTATTTAATTAATTTTTTTTTGTCAAAATGTCCTTGAAACAATTTTATGCATGTATTCTAATCTGAGTAACACTAAATATCATGAAAATTATCTATTTATGCGCTTTTTTAAAATCACGGTTCCGAACGTAGTCGGATACCTTAAAATGTAATAATATTATTTCTATCTAAAAAAAATTCGAATGTTCTATTGATAAATTGGTGGTACAAGTTATGATAACTAACACATGAAATAGCTTTTTATTTTTTTAAAAAAAAAATAATTAATTTTAAGTTTTTATTTTGTTTAAATGAACTGGTTATTTTTAAATTTTTAAAAAATTCGAATGTTCTATTGATAAATTGGTGGTACAAGTTATGATAACTAACACATGAAAATAGCTTTACTTTTTAAAAAAAATAATTAATTTTAAGTTTTTATTTTGTTTAAATGAACTGGTTATTTTTAAATTTTTAATATGATTGATTCCTCTTTCGCATAGTTTCTAAACTAATTTCAACGAAATATTAAAGTATTAACGCATACATATTTTCATGAACGTAATTATTGAAATATTTTATTTCAACAGTGTTCATTCTACTGTAGAGTAAATTCATAGAACTCTAGAACACATCTCAGTGAACTACATAAATTCCACTTTAATTTTCACACAATATATAATGCAGTTACATTCAATTACACTAGTCAATTACAGTCACAGGTCCTTCTCTCTTCTCTAAGCCTGCTCTCATTTTCTCTATCCCCTTTAGGTCAATGATCACTCCCTTTCACAGGGTGGAGGGATTGTCCAATTGCAAAACTCCGTTTTAGAAAGGACACAGCATTAGAAAAGTGTACATCTACACTTGTTATGACGTAACAATCAGAATGAAAAATACATGGTAACCAAAATAAATTACTTTAATTTTAACAGTCGATTTAAAAAAATCTACTAGAGATGTGTTAGATTATAGCAAAATTAGCTGCTGAATTGTTAGATTTTGTGACTTTTTATTTTCCGTGTGTGAGACACGTCCAACTGCAAAATTTGGAACTCCATATTGTTCAGGAAGTGGACAAATGTTCCAAAAATCAATGCATAATGGGAACTTTAACATCACACAGTCGCAGTTAGCAAACATTTAACCTGAGGTTGCAAATTCATGCAATACCCTAAATCAGCTGTTTCTCAAACTGTGGGGCGCGCCCCCTATGGGGGCGTGATAACCCTTCGAGGGGGAGCGAGCACATTGAAGAGTCAAAAACAAAAGGTTATTTGAAAAATTATGAATTTCCTGAAAGTTAACAAATAAAATGCATTCTGATATAAGAAAAAATAAAATTAACATTTACACTGATATACACTATACACTTATAAATGCATCAGTACTGCATAATGTGCATTTTATAATTAATTTAACAATACTAAGTTAAGAACAAGTTTAATTATTCACAGTTACCTCATGGGCTATTCATAATACATATATTAACACTTATCTTTATAATTTATACGGTTTATAATAATGCCAGAACTGGCGATTAAAAGTTATGCGATTTGCTCACAAATGCTCCGTTTTCCACGTAGGAGCACATGTGGATGTACTGGGGGAGAAAATGAATAAATATAGGAAATCTTCTGATATAAGTAAATTCTTCGCAAACACTGGCAAGGTCCTTTTATTGCATTGCCTAGCCTTCGGAATAATTTACGGATAATAGTGCACAGAAAGATCATACTTTTGAAAGACGTATATATATGTCCGGGGCATATAACACACGATTGAGCGAGACGTATATATACGCCAGTGGCACTTAAGAGGTTAAAGTCGTATCGTAGATTTAGCATCCAAGTATAGCATAATTAAATTCACTGCATTGTTTGTATGGAGGTGAAGGGTGGGGCGCAATGAAAATTATGATCGAATTTTGGGTCGCAAATATTGAAAGTTTGAGAAGCACTGCCCTAAATGCAGCATTTACAACCCACGGATGTATTTCGTGAGCCTCTATCTGACACCATCCGACGGGTGGCATTAGTAACAAAAACATCATACAAATCTGAGTATCCTAGTGTGCAATTGTAGCGAATACTAATATTAAGTGTTATTCCTTTTTAAATGTATCTATATATGGAGAAAGGAATGGATAGAGGGTTTGAGTGTAGTGTATGTGTGTGGGAATATTATTACGCATGGAGTTTGTAGTAAACTTTTTCTTTTCTCACTCTTCTCTCTTCTTTCTCTCTCTCTCTCTTCTTTCTCTCTCTCCGTCTCTCTTTTGATGAGAGAAATTTTATTTAAAACTATTTCCTGAAGCCTGATCTGAATATATGAAAAGTTTTCCCACTGCATGCATGCTGTTTCATTCAAAGTTAATTTAAATTATAACAATATGTGAAGAATAGGGATTGCAATACCGGTATACTGGGATACCAAATACCGGTATTTTGAGCCATTTGTACAATTTTGTAATACCGGTATTCACAAGTTAAAATACCGGTTTTTCGGAGCTTGCTAGAAATTTTTTAAAAATTGTCTCCGCTGTATGTTCAAGGATCACGAGTATAGCAAAATAGTATACGTTTTTGTTTTAACGTCTCTCTCTAACGGGCTAAATTAATTAGACTGAATATAAAGTTGCCTCGTATAATTAAGAGAAGTGACAAAATATGTGAATCATCCAAGAAGGCGGGCCAAAACTATACTATTATAGCTCAGAGAGATACTGCACACGAGCAGGATTCGTGGTCTGATATTTGTATCTGTAAAAACAAGGTTGTAGTTGTGAAGAAAGTGCATAATATTTCGATATTTTTTTTAATTGGCGAGTTTGTTATTCACATTGTATTTGCATATAATACTTTGGGGTTCAAAATATTTTCCAGATTCATAAAATATACTCATAAATAATTACCCATAACAATCAATAAGATAAGATTTAAGATAACATTTCAAAAATTTTAATGGTATCAAAGACTGAATAGTGATATTTACACTTTTTGTGATTTAAATAAATAAGATGTTCCTTTGCTTTTTTTTGTGATTCTTTATATACCGTTATAATTTATAAATTACAAATTATTTTTTGCGATGTTTACACCTCTAATAAAACTGGCAAATAAAACAAAAAAACACCTGTGTTTTCTTTCTTTTTCTAAAATTTCTACTATCGGTATTAAAACCGGTATCCCGGTATTAAAATCTAAAAAATACCGAATACTGGTATTGAACTATTGGTCCGATATTGCAGTCCCTAGTGAAAAACCAAAAACTTTTCAAAATAAAGTACTTTAAAAATTGAGTAGTTTAGCATACTGTCAATATAAGTCGTCGGAGAAAAAAGTACAAAAATAAATTACTATGAAGCGTATATTTGATGATATAAGCCAATCAAAACGAATACATAATATTATTATATTAATTTCATAACATCCTTACTTACACAAAAATATCTTAACTATAATTAATTCAACCGAAATATGTGAGAATCCAACTAATTAATTACTAAAATATTGGAATTGTTCGTCTTTAGAGGTACAAGATATTAAATTTTGATACACTTCTCTTGCTTTCATTTTTGTTCCATCATTAGTTCTCCCCAAGTCCTTAATAAATGAACCCGGAACCTTTCTTTTGGAGTCATCAGGAGATTACTCTCATTAGTCCATGTTTTCGTAATAAATCCATTGATTCTCATCGAGCAAGGAAACTAATTACTTTCAAGTTTGCGTTACGTTATTACTTCTTGACACGTAGAAGACAATAATGGGCAAAAATAATATGCAATCAAGATTTGCGTAGGATCCTAACTTTCTAATTAACTCATGCCTGTTCTAAAAGAAATGGAGAAATGCTTCTAATGCGATGAACGGAAAAGTTGCTTATAAGTAGATTTGAGTATTATAAGGTTTCGTTACGCCAATAATTCTCTTTAATACTATGTTCTTTATATAAAACAAATGTTTATGATTTTAGTATATATCAGTTGCGTAACTTACACCCCGCAAAATTTTTTTGGGGGCCAAAGCAATTGAGCAAAGTACGTATTTGGGCTTGGGGCCCAAAACCTGAATTTGCAGGGGGGTCCTAATATTCTACGTTACGGCTCTGATATATATATAGAGAGAGAGAGAGATAATTCCCAGTGATTTACTCATGAACATGTTTTTAATTTGTAATTATCCTGTCTATTAGGGCACTCGCGTAAATAACAAACTAGCTACCCACCTAACGGAAATCTTTTGAATTACATCCATCCACCCATCCAGATCATGTGATTTGAGCTTCCTATAAATACCGAGGTCTCTGGAAATTACGCTTTTCTGTTCTTTGTCTTTGTCCTTCATAATGCAGCTGGCTGCAGCTCGTTATGTATTCGTTTTCTTTGTTCTGTGTTGTGTCGTGAATTTCCTGTTTTTGAATAAATGCGAAATAAAGTGGAATAACCTACTACAATATGATGCCTCATTAATGCAAAATCCTCTATATGCACACCTATTCTCAGAATAATGTCTTAATAAAAATGAACTACCACTCGACAGTAATATTATATAATATATATATTGCAACAACCAATCACAGAGCTCCCTCTCAATGACGTGGGTAAGGAGAGAGCACTTCACGATTTCTCACACACACAACATGCCCGAATAGCTGCTACCCCATTTTGGAAGTCAAAACCCCCTGAGGGGCCCCTGGCCAAAAGGAAGTTGCAAGTAAATTCTAAAATTTTCTAAATGCAGTAATGTTTTTCCTTGCTTTGAAAAGCTGTTCTTTAAATTATTTAATAGAAGTAAATTATATTTATCTCTTTTCTGTAAAAATTTTATTTATATATATATTTATATCTTGAAATTTTAATTCTTTTAAACTCTTTTTAAAATGGGAAAGTAATAGTTATCTCATGTGACTAAACACCAGAAGGAATAAAAAAACCCCGACGGGCTAAGTCTCCACAACCCAAAACCAGCTATCAATATATATATAACTTAAATTTTCATATCTAATCATAAATCGAATTTCTTTTATTTATAAAATCTAATTCATAAATTCTAATACAATATTTCGAAACACGTCTCAATTTATATTTTTCTAAAGCATTAAAAACGTTCCGTTGGTATATTTATTACTGATTCCTAAGACTTTGAATTTTTGATAGATTTATTAGCGATTCCAAGAAATACAAAATCATTAATAATTTTCATGCGCCGTTCTAACTGGGATTAATATTCCCTAAACACTGATATCATTGGTAAATCGTGATGTTAATAGATATCTCAAACAATTTCCGAAAGATCCTTATAATAGCCACACACAAGTCGCCGAAAACTATTTTAATTTGGCAGTATCGCTAATATTTCGCCAGGTTTCCATCAAAATGCCATTATAATGTGAGGGATGGCGTTGTTTGCAAATATTACAATTTCAACATAAAATAAATACAATAGAAAGCAATGTTAAAGTGTTACAACATTCAGATACTAATTATTTACTCTATTTTAAGCATTAATTACACAAAATGTGTAAAATTATAAAGAGAGAATGTGGCTTTAAGTTCTAATTTACTTATATGTTCTTTATTGCGAGCTTCCTTTATGTAGCTACTGTGTGTGTTAAAAAATGTTGGCACGCATTCTTAAAATTATTCTGTATTTGATTTTACTCAGTGTAAGGAATTTATTGAATATTCCTGACAAATATTGGAACCATTTTGTTGAAAAAAATTCGCTTATTAAAATGGAACATTTAGCTGTTGTGGTAATTTACTGTTTATGTTCTACCATTACTATTGTTATTAGTAAGAAATATACACTTCAGGATTTTTTATTAAATAACCTATAAGTTTCTGTTGTTCTCTTTAAATATAATGTCACACAACCGTTTAACAACAAATGGTTGAAAATAAACCTTATCATTGTGATCAATTGTTCTTGTTGGTCTCTTGCGGATGTGTAATCTGATTTAACCAACTGCAGCTCCATTACTCATTTTAATGTTCTAAAATATAATAAGGCTTAAATTAATTATCCTCGAATCCCTTATCCGAATAATGGAAACATTTTTCAAACAATTTATTTCATATCATATGGTGTATATATTATTACCGCCCCTCTTTCTTTTATAGTTGTGTATGTTATCTATATAAATAAAAGAGAAAAGTGAGAGAGATTCACTCACTCACTCGTTCTCAAGCATGTTCGTCATATTGTCTAGAGAACCAAAGAACGGGTTTTGCTAAAATATACCTCCAAAATGGGGTTGCGAAAAATTAAAAGGGCGTTATAGATAAATATTCCTATTTTTGAACTATTACACTTACATATTTGAAATTTGGCAGATATGTTCCTTTCATGAAGTAGAGATCCGCTAAGAACGGGTTTTGTAAAACAAGATTCACAAGGGGGGATTGCAAGAGTTTGATAGGGCGTTATAGATAAATATCCATGTCCTTGAACAGTTAGACCCAGTTTTGATTTTGAAATTTGATAAGCATGTTTCTTTTGATGAATAAAGATTCACTAAGAATAGAATATACGGAAATCGGCACTCTTGCCATGTTGATAAAAAATTCGGTTTTGAAGTATTAGAATTGGACTTGAAATTCGGCGGGTATGCTTATTTTGTTGAATAGAGATCTACTAAAATGAATATTGCAGAAATCCACTTAAGAGGTGGGGGTTGCAGGAGAGCCACTAAGTCACGCTACGAGACGCAATGATTTGCTTAACAATCCCGGTGTATGATAGAAAACCGTTTCATTTATTCTAGTACTCTCTACCTATGCTCTATCTCAGGGGTCGGCGACCTTTTTGCTGTGGTTCAGCGTACCACACTGTCGGACATTTTTTAAAAAATTCGATTCAAGCGATAATGCATGGAGAGTTAGGGAATAGAGGTCAATAATATAGACTATTACAGTCTTATTGCATATATATATATATATATATATATATATATATATAAATTTTGCATCATTTAAAGACATTTCTTAACATAAAAATAAAGAGCATAAAATATAGTTAATTATTCAAAAAAATAAAGAAAAATTAAAATTGTACTAAATTATTCACATATTAAGTATTTTTAAACATATTTATTAAATAAGAAATAGACAACATAAAATATAAGTATTTCTTTTCATTATATTTAAATAAAAGATAAAAATGTTAATGCGAACCTAATACTTGCATTTTACTTTCATATCGTAAAATCAAGGGTACAATTTATAACTTTTAATTTGACACAATTTTGAGCATTCAGTTGTCCAACCATTTCTTCGTGAACTCGAAATATTTTTCATATGAGGAAAGATTTTTTTACTTATGTTAGAATACACGAACAAAAGCAGAAACGCTTGCGTGTACAAAAGTAGAAAGTACTTGCAATTTTCTCTCTTCAAATTAAATCTATCCAGCAATGGCATTCAATAATTTGAAAAAAAGCTGTAAAAAAATTATCTTTAGAGTGTCTTTCATATTTTTCGTAATTCCATAAATGTCCATAATTCCGCAGATGTTTGTCAAATAAGGTTCATTACAAATTAATCAACTTCAACTCACTCAAAAAATGACAAATTTGTTGTCTAGTGCAGAGAGTCACTGAGAATTATACCACGTGCCACATTTGGCACTCATGCCATAGGTTGCCGACCCCTTGCTCTATGTTAACGAATTCGGAAAGCAAGTTCAATTTGACTCATGAATTCAAAAACTCAATTAACAAACGTTTTTTTTTAAAAAAAAAACCCATCATTTAACGATTTATTATCCTTTAGAAAATTCGATTTTAAAATTTTTATTAACGATTTTATCTAAGCAGAAATTTAATTACATATTGTAAACTGGTGGGCACTCATGTAAAATATAAAAGGCGAATGAATGAATGTTAAAATAATTTTTTTTAAATAGTAAGTGAAAAAGAGATTATATACTCATTTTTTTCTTTAGAATTCACTAAGAAGCTATATACTATCAAGGCACCAAATTTTCCCTTTATTAAGCCAAAATGTATATTTATATAGAGAGTGATACAGTTTCCGCGTGTAATAAATGAGAAAATGAATTGATATTAGCATTTTTGCTACATCAATTATCTTTGGAAATTATACAAAGGGAACACCAAATTCGAACTAAATAATTCTTTGGATCCTAAATCAGTCATGTGATATTGTAGAGAGATATAATCCTGAACATTTGCAATTCTAGATAGTCTTCAACAGATAAGGGTACCATAGAACACGATGTCCTCTAGGATTCCTCTCTTAATCCTTGCTAATCAGAACACTACACAAAGTTCTACCTAATCTCGCAATTTCTCTTTGGTGTAAAGTTACTTGAGACATCTCTAATTATTTTATGAATCTCTCTCCTATCACAAACAATTCTTTAGAAAACTACAGATAGAATTAAGCTTTCTGATAACTAACCGGCGTTGAGTCAGCTTATACTAGCATATTTCGGAAATTAATTTCCAGGTTAATTATTCTAAAAATATTCACTTAAATTATTCTGTTGAATAATTCTAAGTTAATTTATGCAAACTGTTTCAATTTAAATTTCTATTTAGTATTACGACTTGTTATTTAAGGTATCCGACTACGTTCGGAACCGGGATTTTAAAAAAGCGCATAAATGGATAATTTTCATGATATTTAGTGTCAATTAGATTAAACTACATGTATAAAATTGCTTTAAGGACATTTTGACAAAAAAAATTATTTAAATACAATATTTTGGCAAAAATTAACTTAGAATAATATTTTTTCAAAATGTTCTCCTTTTGTGAAAAATGCATCTATTATAATAATATTTTGCCTGTATATAGCTCAGACCTCTTTGTAGTACGGATCCTTCATCCGAGGTTATGATATGGGCAGTCATTAGGTACACGATCACAAACAGCTCTACAACGCATCGTCGGTAGCGTTTCATTTCTCAGAACTTAAGACCGTTGGCGGCATACCATCTTCTTGCTTCAGAAATGTCATTTTAACAAGATAACTCGACACCACGTGTTACCCTTTATATTCTGACCTACTTCGACACCGAGCGAGTTCAGCCTTTACTCTGGCCAACACGTTTTCCAGATCTCTCACTATTGAAAATATCTGGTTATGGGCTGCTGAGAAACAGGGCTCCTTCCTCTCTCCAGCTGCTACTATTAGACTGGAAGCAACATGAAACAGTTTATCCATATGTGTCACACAAAAGCCTGATTCGATTCGATGCCTAAACGAGCTCAGAACTATTTTGGCTGTAGCATCTGTACAGTGGTGGCCAAAATTGTGGACACTTTTTTAAATTGTTAGGTTTTTTTTAAGTATGTATGCTTATAAAAACTTTTACGTTGCGCAAAATGCTAATATTTTATACCATTTTAAAGTTAATTTAATACTGAATTCGATGCAAAAAACAAGATTTATATATTTAAAAGGCAAAAAAAGTTATGCTGTATTAACTGTCGGTATACATTAGATACTGATGATAGCAGTGAGTTATCAGAACTTAGTGAAGTTGCCTTTAATATTTATTACAGCTTCACATTGATGTTTCATTGAGCTGAAAATAGTTTTGAGCTCTTTCTTAGTTATTACATGATGCCAGGAAACAATTATATCCTTAATTAGTTCCTTTTTATTTCATGGGTACCTCATTCGGACCAGAGTTTTCAAACAGTTCCATAAGTTTTTGATCGGATTGAGGTCAGGGCTGTTTCCTGGCCAAGGCAACAAAATGATCTTAGAACGATACCAGTACTTTAATTACTTTACAGTGGGACAACGAGCAGAATCTTGCTGAAAAATAAATGAAGTATTGTTGGTAAATAGATACCTGGTGGAAGGCATAAGTGTGGGTTCTAGAATGATGTCAATGTGTTTTATGACATTCAGTGTCCCATCGATGATATGAAGGCGACCGATACCATCTGCTGATATGCATGACGAAGTGATAAAGCAATGTGAATACTTCACAGTTTCCTGGATGCAGTCAGGATGTAGCATTTCTGCTATTTTATGTATTACATATTTTAGGCTATCACTACCGAATAAAGATATTTTAGATTCGTCCCTCTATATAAATTGTGACCAATAATCATTTGTCCAACTAATGTGTTTCATTACCCATTGTAATCTCTTTTAGCTTTGCTGTAAGTTGAGATACGGCTTTTTTCGTGGAATTCTACCTTTTAGTCTTACATCTGCTAATCGACTCCTGATTATTTTTGAACTGACAGCAAAACCAGAATCACTCAGATCACTTCTGATTAATGTCCATGAAATTCTCTTGTATCTGAAACATAGTATTTTTGTTCTTCTGTCATTAATTGATTAGGTGCACTTTTTTCACCCATTTCCTACTTTTTTTTATTAAATTTGTCTCCTGACATCTTAAACAAAACTCTCAATCTCCAGATGTATTCACTAAGCACCCAACCGCTATGTAATTTTAACAAAGGAAATACCACTTTCTCGTCACACATGTGTCCAATCTACTCTTTTATTTGATGTCATTGCTTTTTGAATAAATATCCTTGTTATCCTGGCCAGAAAACAGTTCTGACCTCAATCCTATCGAAAACTTGCGACACCGTTTGAATAATCTTGTCCGAATGAGGTAGCCATGGAATAAAAAAGAACTAATTAAGGATATAATTGTTTTCTGGCATCATGTAATAACTAAGGAAGAGCTTAAAACTATTTTCAGCTCAATGAAACATCGATGTGAAGCTGTAATAAAGATTAAAGGCAACTTCACTAAGTTCTGATTACTCACTGTTATCATCATTATCTAATGTATATCGACAGTTATTACAGCATAGCTTTTTTTGCCTTTCAAATATATGAATTTTGTTTTTTGTATTGAATTTGTGGTATCTCCACCGATGGGAATACCCTCTCTCCACTGTCCACGCGACCTACGTCTCAGGTAATGAAAGATGAACCACTGAACTCGGCCGTAATAAAATCAGTTTATTACGATCTTAATTTATATACAATACAACAACACTGGAATAGGAGGATATTGATCAAGAGTGAAATGATGCAAACCGTAATACTGATAAATAGCGCAATTAACCACTGAACCTATCTTTATAGACTATTTCCTATCTTAATAGTATCCACTCTATCCTTAAAGTTTAAATGAACAAGCTAACCACTATTTCCTAGGCAAACAGCTACGGTCCGTACAACATCAATTTATCTTTCCATCTGACCTGCACGGGATAAGACAATATTCCTTTGGTCTCGGAACCACTTTTGCTTATATTCAGTAGCACTGTTAGACCGACTCACAAAATTTTAACTTTTTCCGTAGACTTAATCTCACTTTACTTCTAGCATTATTCCTCCACTTAGCGCTCAGAGCTTCACTTAGCGATCCTCGCGAATGCTAACATTCCAATATATATGATTCCTAATTTGCATAAAGACGCTCTCATCTTGGGTTGGTTGGAAAAAACTGCCATTCTGGCTCCAAAGAAAATCCCAAGAGGATTAGTATAAGTGATTCCGATAAAGCCCCGTCACAAATTTAGTATTAAATTTCTATTAAAATGATATAAACTACTTAGCATTTTGTGCAACGTAAAATTTTCTGTAAGCATACAAACCTAAAAAACCTAAAAAATTAAAAATGTGTCTACAGTTTTGGCCACCACTGTACACCCTAAAATTTCCTATAAATTTAATCGGGATTTCTTTCTACTATTCTGTATATGTACAATAGGTGAAGTTTTGTTATTTGGTTTCCTCTCTGGTGTTGCAATTATAACCCTTTCATAACCAGGGGAAACACTTTCCCCCTTTTAAAATTGGTTATTGTCATTTTTAGTTATAATTTTATCTGCAATTTTTATACAGAATGTCAAAACAGAAAGTATGTCGAACGCAATTACGCTAAAAGGAGCCTTTCGAACAAAAGTTCCCAAGCCTTTTTTGTGTCATAGACCCTTTACCATGTTTTTTGGTTTAAGGTAAATCTCTGTTTACGTATAATACTGAATTTTTCCCAATTTATCAACTTAAATGTGTTTATGAAAACTGGTACAGAGCTACTTACTTTAAAAAATTTAAGCTTCTAACTGTAATGAAGTCTAGTTTAAAACTTAAGAAACACATGTTAATTAATTTAAAATTTAATTGATGCATAAAATAAATGATTAACAAACAAATGTTTAAAATGATAGGAATGAATCTTATGCTTCAATAACAAATTTTCAACATTTGTCACATCGATATTGCCAGGTTTAACCCTAAATTTCCTTGGTTAGTAGTGTCCAGTTGACAACCGTTACTGAAAGTCCTTCTCACTAGAAAAAGCAATTAAAATATATATTCCCCACATTACTCCATAATTCGGGATAAATAACAGGTATGCCTTTTAAGATCTAAAATTGCTGATATCCGTTTCTAAACTTTACTTCAAGACCTCCCTCTTGTAATAAGAAATTTTTTTCAATGTGACCATATCAATTCATTGCCTTCTGTGGTAATTACCAAGCAAATGCATTCCCAAACCTAGTTTCAAAATCTGTATAAAGGGAATTTAAGTTGAACGTAGGTCGTTTTTCTGGCATATTGTCTGTGGCCAATTGAGAAATTAGGAAAATTCGCGATGTTCAGTATTATACTCCTTTAGCTTAATTCTGGCAATAAACGCTGAAATGATTATCCTTGTTTTAATATACATTTATGCTGCCCCGTGTAACTGCAAATTAATTTCATTAAATTTAGTAAATAAGTCTGTTAAATTGGTAAAATCTGTTTTTCATTTGATTAAATTTTCATTAAAAGTTAAACTCACGATCTCGTTTAAGTATCCGACTACGTTCGAAACCATGATTTTAAAAAAGCACATAAATGGATACTTTTCATGATATTTAGTGTCACTTAGATTAGACTACTTGTATAAAATTGTTTTAAGGACACATTTTGACAAAAAAAAATTATTTAAATACAATATTTTGGCAAAAAATTAACTTAGGATAATCTTTTTTCCAAATATTCTCCTTTTGTTAAAAATGCTTCTATTATAATAATATTTTTCCTGTATATAGCTCAGACCTCTTTACAGAGGCTCAACCAAGAGTTTTGAAAAATTCACATTATTTTCAGAGTTACAACCCATTGAAATAATTATCGGCGTTTTTTCTTAAAATTGCTCCCTCTGTTGTCGTAAAACATGGATAAACCCACTTTCTAAGTTATATATTTCAAAAATTCTAGTTGAGCCTCTGTACAGAGGTCTGAGCTATATGCAGGCAAATATTATTATAATAGAAGCATTTTTCACAAAAGGAGAACATTTTGAAAAAATTATTCTAAGTTAATTTTTTGCCAAAATATTGTATTTAAATAATTTTTTTGTCAAAATGCCCTTAAAACAATTATATACATGTATTCTAATCTAAATGACACTAAATTTCATGAAAATTATCAATTTATGCGCTTTTGCAAAATCACGGTTCTGAACGTAGTCGGATACCTTAATGAGAACCACTATCGTAGGCCAGGCGGCCATTTACATTTCTTGGACTTCCAAATTATTTTTTGTTGCCTTGGGTCCCCTTGAATTTCATGTAGACCCCCTGGGGTTCTACACATACCACTTTGGGAATCACTGATTTAGAAGAAATTATCAGTCAAATCAATTGTGCCTATGATAAAACATACGCGGGCGGTATTCTCATCTTATTACTTATTTTAGTTTATCGCGTCGTGTAATAATGTATTTTTGTGTTTTCTCACGTTGTGTTTTATGTTATTCGGTAAGAATAATTTTTTATGCAATAATATTGCATATTTGAAATGAAAACAAGCACCTGATAAAACTAGACATTGATCCAAATTTAATTGACACATTGATCTAAAAATGCTACACATTGTTATGTATTTTTCTTGTGATTTGTATTTATTTTACAAAATTAAACAAGCAAAAATAAATTGTTATATATTAATATTTACTCTTAGCAACCTTTAGGTCTTGTAAGGTTAACGGCCACATTAGTATATTATTATTATTTTTTTATTACTGTATTTTATCAATTATTTCTTATCGATAAATCCCATTATTTACTTAACATATTTTTAATTTTCTATAATAGAATCTTAAATCTAATAATGTAAAGATTAACTTTTATGTATCATTATCCTATTTGAAACAGATAATACATATTCCTTTACCCTTATCAAAGTTAAAATCTTAGGAAGAATATTTAATTTCAAGAATTTCATCAAAATTTTAAATATTTGTTTACACTAAATATTTAGTAATAGATTTGTACGATAGTTAATATTTTCTGGAAATACAATTAAAAAGTGTGTAATTTCAATGAGGTGAGATATTTTTACCCATTTATTATTTATTTGTTTATTCACTAAGATAAATTAATAAATAACTGTAATTATTATCTTATTCTTTTTGTTTATCAGTGTTCCTATTGTTGAATAATTTACGATATGTATTATGATGTAAAAATTATTCGCTATCTGACTTGATAAAAAATTGAGGGTTGAAAAATAAAAATACATGAAATATAATCAAACTCTTATAGAAACATAAATATAATCTTGTTTACTTACGTTTGCGTATAGTACAGATATAGATGTAAGTTTTATATCCAAAATAAATTTAAGATAGTATCATATTAACTTAAACTTTCCGCTTCTTAAAAATAATATTTAAAAATTCCAAAAACCTTACATCGAACGTTTTACTTAAATTATAATGAAACCAAATCATTTCAAATATTATTGGAAAGCACTCCTCACTTCCTGAGCGATCCACACATACATATTTTCACTTTTTAGTTTGTTTTATTACATTAGAAGAAAAAAAAATTCAATCAAGTGCTTCATCTTTTGAAATTTATCAGAGCAAACTTAATAAAACAGGCGGCACCAGCACATGAGTATCATAACTTAATTTAAAAGAGAAGCCTCTAACCCCTAACAGCAGTTTTACATATTTATAATTTTCTATAATTCGAACTTAATTTTATTTTCTTAATCCAATTCCGCAATATTTCTAATACATTCTTCAGGGTCTTGCCTCTTATGGCTAGGCTCTCGTTTCCTTCTGTTGGCGTCCTCTAAAAATAACAGACGTTTGCTTATGCAAACAGGCTACTTTTCTTAAAACGTTTCTGTACAAACATTCCATGAGTTAATGAGATTGCGTTAAAACACGGACAAATCGGGACACTAAAGGAAAATATTTTCCTTCCCTGGGACACGTGTTCAACATCAGCCGAAGACTGGAGGTTATTTTTAAACCTGTTTAAGTTTTGGATTTACGTTGAAAAGCCTATTCCACCGTCTTATTCTTGCCCGTGAAAGTCAAGCGAGAGGCTATGTTTAGAACAGGTACTAAATAAGGCAGCATGTGTTCCTTCACAAAGTAACGAGCCACGAAATATTGTTTATCGGAGTTAATAATATGTTGTCTAGAAACTAACAAACCTTCCATCAGATGAATTTTTAAAGTTCACAAATAAAGGAATCTGTCACTCATTTCAGGGCAAGTAGTTTAGTAATCGCTTTACTTAGTTTCAAAAACTTGACCTAAATTCTATGTTTTGTTTTTCTTCCAGATGGAAAAATATTCAGACATTTATATTTCATGTATACCTGGATGTCAAGTTAAGGGCGTGGTGTGATTTACAAAAACAAATTTTAATTCATAATTTTTTAGGTTGTTTTCTATGTGTATGTATGCTGTAAAACAGATTTTGAGCTCATAATTTCATAAAAAGCTAACCTTTTAATTATTTTAAGGAAAATCTTGAAACCTGTGAAGTGGTTTTAAAATATTACTCTCCTACAAAAATTGACGGACATGTATAAAATTTGATTTACAAGTACCTCAAATTATGTATAGTAAAATTTGGTTTTGGGCTTTTGTGATAACATAATTTGTATTCGTACAATACTTCTTTTTATGAATACTTATTGAAAATTCCTTTAAAAATGTCTAAATTCTAAATACAATTATTTTTATAAAAAATAAATATTGCTTTGATTGAAAAATACATACCATGTTTTATCCATGCACTATTATCAACAAGTGGAAAAATTTTCAAATTTTATCTTTCTGTGATAAGTGAGTTTAAAGTTTTGATTTATCATTGGGATGTGAATAAAAACAAACGTAAAAGTTATCACAACTCTGCTTTTTTAACTTAGAGCTTTTAAATTTTGCGAGTTTGTAGAAAAGTATATTAAAAATAACTTAGGTTAAGAAATTATATTTGATTTTTTACCGATTTTTGTCAATTGAATCGTACGTGTGTCCATTTAAATATTAAAAATTCAAAAACAATTAATAAGGATACAGTTTTTAATTTTTAAGGGAACTGACTACGTTCGAAAACGCGCGCGTGATTCTGAAAAAATCACATATGATTTTTTTTTTATATGTGTATTCAGTGTCTGTTGAATTAGAATATACATATAAAATTGTTTTAAGAATATTATAACAAGGAAAAATAATATTTAAAAGCAATTTTTTTGGCTAAAAATGAAGAAAAAAATGACATATTTCCGAAACATTCTCCTTTTACAGAAAATGCTTCTATATTAATAATATTTTCCTTTTCTATAGATAAGACTTTTTTACATAATCTGAACAAGGAGTTTTGAAAAATTCTTATTATTTTCGGAGTTGCAATCAATTGAAGTAATAAACTTTTTTTTTTGGTAAAATTTCTCTATTTTGATGTCTTTAAATATGAATAAATCTACTTCTAAATAATACATTTTAAAACTCCTAGTTCGGGCTCTGTATAGAAGTCTTAGCTATATATAAACAAAATATAATTATTATAGAAGCATTTGCAATAAAAGGGGGTTTTGAAAATTTTTGCTTCTGCCAAAAATATGCATTTAAATAATTTTTTCTTGTAATAACATTCTTAAAACAATTCTATATGTATATTCTACTAAATATTTAACTAAACCTTTTTTTAAAAAATGTTCATTTATACGCTTTTTCAAAACCACGTTCCGAACATAGTCGAATACTTTAAGGAGACTACTTCCGGAACCGTGATTTTGAAAAATCGTCTAAATGAACATTTTTTTTATATTTAGTGTCTGTTTAATTAGAATATACATATAAAATAGTTTTTAAAAATATTATTACTAGAAAACAGTATTTAAATTCAGTTCTTTAACACAAAATGAAGATATATAAAATGACATATTTTCAAAACATTTTCCTTTTATGGAAACGATAAGACTTCTCAACCGGAATTGAACTAAAAGTTTTTAAAAATGTATTATTATGTTCGCTGTTACGATCAATTCAAAAAATAACCGGTAAGTAATTTTTTTGTTAAATTTGTCTATTTCTACATAGGAAAAAATAAAATAATTCTACCTCTAAATTATTTTTCAAAAAATCTTTGTTTCGCCTCTGTAAAGGAGCTTTTTCATAGGCAAAATATTATCATTATAGAAGCATTTTTCATAAAAAGGAAAATGTTTTGGATAAGACATTTCTTCTTCGCTTTTTTGCCATAAAATTGCATCTAAATAAATTTTTATAATAATATTTTTAATGCAATTTTATATGTATGTTATATTTCTACTGACACTAAATATCCAAAAAATTATTCATTAATAAGCTCTTTCAAAACTGGGGTTCCGAATGTAGTCAGTCGTCTTAAAAGAATAAAATTTATATTTATTTTTATAATAAGAAGAAAAATATGTTGGATATGTTTAATGCTTTAAAAATTAGATTGATTCTAACAGGTATTATCAAGAATAAAGTGACTAATACAATATATATATAACTAATGATATACTAATATACTACTGTATACTAATATACGCTGAGGGACCAAATTTTTATGACCTCCTGACACTTATATGGAGATCGATCGTAACTTAATGTTGTTGCTACTAGAGGATGAGATAGCTACTAAAAGAAAATACAGGAATACTGAAAATCAATTGCACTATGGGTAGAAATGGGAATTTAATTGAGTTTGAATGAAGGGAAAATTGTAGGCGCTCACTATCAGCAAAACGAATGCACGTGTGAAGTATTCCCGAGAACAACAGTTATAAATAGCTACATAGAAAGTGGATAATTAAGCAGACAACCAGTTCTAAATGCTAGGCTTGTGGTCGTCACTTGTTACTGAATGCTCACTCGGAACAGAGAATTGCGAAAGTTGTCCAATCCAACAGTAAAGCTGTATTCACACCAAAAGCAGTAAGCGTCAAGCGTTGAGCGTCTAGCCAATCAGAGACTTCATTTCACCCGAGATCAAGTCTCTTATTGGCTAGACGCTCAACGCTGACGTTGGCTGCCTTGGTGTGAATGCGGCTTAAAGCAACTGCACTCATACTGCAGGCAATCTTTATCAAAGATCAACTTCGAACGTTTCTGAACAAACTGTTTACCGTTCGTAATCCGTATACGCTATGATAGCCAAGAGCCTGTTTGAAAACCTCGACTATCAGTCTTGAACAAGAACAGAAAACTCCAGTTTACAAGGGTTGGATAATAGATGACTGAAAAAGGGTCATATGGTCTGATGAATCACGTTTTTAATTACACCATGTAGTTGGCAGGGCACTACCGTATTTAGTTCTGCATGGGTCCTGTATCAAAATACCTTGTGGGGCCCTAACGATTTTACAACGTTTTTCTCACACATTTTGGGGCTCTTGAAGCTCGGGGGCTCCGTATCATGGATACGGCTGATACACGGTAGCTACGCCCTTGTAGCAGGGTGTTAACATGGAGAAAAGAGAACGAAAGCATGACATTGCATAGGTCTTTTGATTTGTATGAAAGAACACCTGAATGCCCAAGAGTATTTAAGTGTTATCGCAGATCAGGTACATCCCGTTATGTTAATGGTGTATTCTGCGGGGAATGGATACTCTCAGCAGGACAATGCTCCCGGTCATACATTTAGTATTGTCAGCAGATGGCTCAAAGAACAAGACAGGACTTTACCTTGCTTACTCGGCCGGCACAATCACCAGATCTCTATCCAATCGAAAATCTGTTGGATGAGATCGAACGGGAACAGTACCATCGAAACTGAAGACACTGAAAAGATAAATTCATAGGATTTGGTCTGAGATACCTCATTCCACTTGCCAACTTCTCAGAGTCCATGTCAAGAAGAATCAATTCAGTATTATGGACAAAGGTTGGTACAAAATTGTATTGAAGGGTGGTCATAATAATGTGGCATCACAGTATATATTACAGTGATCATGGATTTTACGTGTTTGCATGGCTGGGTGGTATTAATTGAAAGTTTTTTGCAGATTTTCTTTTTTTTCCCCAACTCCTATAATAGAGTTTTTTTATTTCTGTTTATAATTTGTTTTCTTATCGCATATTTTACTACCATTACAACACAATTTCCTAAAAATTTATTTGAAATATTTTTACATCACTTCCTATTTGATTAAAAATATGCGAAAGGAAATAAATAAGTACATTTGTGCACAATTTTTGGATGCAAATCTGTCATACATAAACAAAAACTTATATTATAAAATAAGTATATTAATAAATTATTATTAAATTCTTATAACATTAAATACTGTACAATTATTATTTCGTAAGCTATTTTATATACAAAAACACATTCCCGTGATAACTACATAAGCATTACATGTCCTTTACTTTGTCTAGCAAACGACCGTGTGGTTATTGTAATAATTAAATATTTTAAAATTGGAACTGGTCTTCATAACCACGCATTAGCAATGTAACCCAAATGGTTCAAAACCATTCTAAGCGTCACTTACCATCGTATTGTGCTCTTATTATACTTACCGCTTTGTAAGTTATGCAGGTTTATGTGTAGTACAATATGCATTTCCTCATCCAGTCTTAACCAAACCCTTATTATTACCCCTGGTATTTTACATCAAACAGACAAATATTCAAAACAGAGCGATTATAATCGGTTGGGAGCAAATTTGATTTGATGCAGAAATTCCTGTCGACAGTGAGATATTGATGATGTATATTAACCCGTATTACGGCGTGAACATGACTCCAAACTTAGTTTGACAGCACTGAGGATATTAACCTGTAAGAGAATAGAATAGAATAAAAGCATAAAATAATCATACAAAATCTTTTGAAACTAAGTTATATAGATAAAAGTTTTAGTTATTCATATATTTAAGAAAAATTATACATATTACTGTAATTTGAAAATTAATTCATTTTATATTAGCAAAATATTCAGTTTAATTAGTCATGAAACTAATCGGACGAACTAGATAATTTCTGTAGCTTTCAAATCTAGTTTGTATCTGCTTAATGTAATATGAACACAGTTAATGCGTTACAGAAATATCTGAAGATTTCATTTGAGAAAACTATCTTAGTACAATAAGGAGAAACGTAAAGAAATGTTGTTTTACGTTAAAAAAATTCTTTAATTTTCACTATTTAGAACTTAAGATTAAATGTATACTTTTATTCGAAAATAAAAACCCATGCCTTTAATTTTAAAAAAAGTAAAAATCACATTTACATCTACTTGATGTCACTAATAGTGCAAAAACATTGTATACATTTGATTAAAATATCAAGAAATCAAAAGTGAAATTTTTGCTTTTAATTGCATTAATTTTGTATTTTGAATTGATATAGTAATAATAATAAAAAAGGTTTAAAATATTTATATGTTATTAGTGACATGATATTTATTATTACATTTTATAATCACTTTCTGAGTGTGAAACATTATATATATATTTCACATTCATATACTAATAAAATCATATCAGTAATGAACAATACTGAATTAATTTACCCTTAAATTCAATAGCGTAATGAACATTTTTGAAATCGTTTACACTCGAAATTGAAAAATATTTTAGATATATAATATATTGCTCTAATCAATGCTCTTTATTTGAGTAACATTAATTTTTTTTCTTAAATAATAACAAAATTATCTGCAGTCTAATAAATCGTATAAATAAAAAAACATTATGAAAATAAAGTCAAGCACTATTCAAATATTCACAAATATAAGTATATTAATACAGATAAAAAATATATACAATCGGCAAATACTATGTAATAAAGATTAAATCGGGAATGATAGCTAAGTATTATTTAAAATTATCCCATTGACTTTTGAATAGTTTAATATTCTTCATATTTTGCACAACTGTACCTAATAAGCAACGGTGACTCAAATTTATTTCTCTTAATTATTATGATTAAATCGTTTAGAATCGACTAAAAAAACCCGCTAGCGCGTTGTTTGTATATAAGACGAGATGCGATATTTTTCGAATTGATATTTAATTTACTTAGTTTTCCAATTTATTCTGAAACTCTTCAAGACGAGAAAAATCATGTTACTTAGATGCCAAGCCTTTTTTCTTTTTAAGCCTATTTTGCGTATAAATAGAAAAACAATATATAGCTGTACATTACAATATCTAGAAAAATATGTAGAAGTATATTATAATAGATAGAAAAATTTATAGCTATTCATTATAATTCGTAGGAAAGGTATACATTATAATAGACTGAAAAACATATAGGTATACATTAACTGCGTTAATTTAGTAAAACAATTTATATAACAGTAAATATATTTATTTAACTTTCTGCTTAGAGTTATATAATGGTATTTGTAAAATTATACATCTTTTTGTTCATCAAAAAGTAAATAAAAATCATATATAGAAGTGATAAAAAAAAATTTTAAGTGTTTAAATTAAGAATTAAAATTCAAGATATTTTCTTTGCAATGTCCTACGAAATGTAACTAAAAAAAAAATTACCAGCTTCATAGTAAATATAATATTGTAATCTTACAAACGATAAACATATAAAACATACAGAAGTATGATATTTAGTTAAGTTTATTAAATAACTTTTGAAAATAATACATCAAAGAATATTCTAAATATATTTCCTACACCAACTCAACCATTTTTTCAACAGAAAATCTACCTATTTTCTCGTAAATATGAATAATATGTTTTTCAACACAAATTGTATTTTCGTTTCAAATTTTTATTTTAGCCATTATTTTAATAATAGCCTAATTGATTCGATAGCTCAAAAAATAATAATTCAAACATGGTTTATCTCCAGATGTAATTTTCTACTTTTCCATAAATAAAAATAACTATCTAAATTTCAGTTTTTGCTAAATTTTTAACATTCAAGTATATATTTTTTTTCTTAAATTAGAATATTCAAGCCAATATTTAATTGAAAAATAAAAAAGCTCCCATGAATTTGTTTGCAATACGCCATCATTCTAACTAAAAATTATACTCGTAAATTTTTAGAGTTAAAAAATTTGAATGGCAATATTGAATTAAAGATTCCGTAGGATGAAATGAAAACTGCATCGAATACCCCTGCTTAAAATTTAAAGAGAATTTACTTCACCTTTGAAACGCCGATTGCAAACTGTGTCTTCTTGTCAAAATTGAATCCACGAAAAGAGAAGAAAAAGGGCTTTCAAGTTTTAGCAAGAGTACCACAAAGTATCTTCAACTTTGAGGTTCCAAGCACCTACCACAAAATTAGATTATATACCATGAAAAGTATGTAAGAAAAAATTCCATGTTCTAAGTGCACTTAGGTACTGTTCAGCTGTTGCTCTTTCCACCCTAATTTTTCAGAATTTTTCTTCTTGCTAGTATATCAATCTTTTTCTACCTCCCTTCAAAAGGATTTAGGAGAGAAAGAGTCCTTTCAAAGTGTTTTCCGAATTCTGTACATTCTTTTGGTCAATGTATGTGAAAACAGAGTTTTTGAAGTTCTTATTTTGGAAGATATTTAATACGTGAACAAATTCATATTTTTTCAAATTCATAAATTTTGTATTCAAGTAACATATGGCCATTCTGCATCTAAAAATTATATAAAAGTAAGTTCTCCACTACGGAATCAAAAAATTACTTCTATTTTAGTACTCTAAATATACTTCAAGTCAACTAATAATCATATCGCGAACTTCAGAATTTTTACAAATCTTTTCAAAACATACAGATAACTTTAATATTACCTACTCTTTGCGACTTATGAATACACGTAGCAAAATCTAAAAAAATTTTTATAATTATTGTACATAAATCATTGCATTTATTTAAAAATTTCTAAGAGAATTCGCGAAATTGACTTTTTATTTTGTATGGAGTAACCTATATGAAACTTAACTTTTAATTAAAAACTTAAAATAAAATTATATAAATCAAAACCAAAAATATTATTACTATAATTTAAAATGTTTTTATACCTATTTCTAATTGTAACTTTGAATACAAATATTTAGAAGCTACATTTTCGCCCATTTAAACAACAAGTTATAGCCAAATGCAACGGAAGAGTACGAATCGAACAAATTAAGAAATTTCCTTAGAATGAAAACAAATTGAATTTAAATAGTAAATGGACAGATAAAAATTGAATCAACAGGTGCCACTAGTGGCAATCTATGTTACACCAAGAGGCACACAAACAACTAATTGTCACTAAACGAAAAACACGATTAAATTAACCGCTAAGCTGCCAACTTTACTGCCCAAAATGTTCGAAAAAAAGGCACATTTTTTATTGCATATAACTACGCATGATACTTAGTAGTATGAGAAATGTGGAAGCATTTTATTTTAATATTCAATTTTAAAGTTTTCTCACTAATTTTTGTTCTATAACTTTGGAACACAAAAAACTCTAAGAGTTTGAATTACACTCTGCAAGCTATGAAGAATGTATTATATATCTTAAGGCCGGGGTAAGCATTAAGTCGATCGCGATCGACCAGTGGACCGCCAAGACATTTTAGGATGACCACCTTCACATAAGACCTAAAACTAGCATACTAAAATAAATATATTTTTGGAACACCAACGCCAGTTAGACTGGAATATCGACTCTTCCTAATGCATGCGACTATGTGTAGACGACACATGTACCATTTTTAAAAGAACACGATGATGCTTAACACATTCTCTGTGACTATAGAGGAAAATCCGATCATTGCGATGGCAGCCGTCGAAATGCGTTTTCCCACACACACCGACTAAAGGGGAAAAAAAATGCTGACCAGCTCTTTCCGCGATAACACGGGATTGGCTACTGAAACATCACCCCACAGCTCACGCGTCCGCCAGATTGGATTCTTGTATTCATATTACGTTAGAAGGTCACCGGTAGCGACCGTGTTAAGAGCATACATAGGTTAATGAACGAAGTAAAGTATCCTAATTTAAAAAGCTGCATTTCATTTAACACCATTCTCTTGCACTACCTACCTTTGTAAATCTGCATTTTCAACGATGAATATAATTGATTCAACATATTATTCCCGTTTCTCAGAAGATCACTTAGAATCCGGTGCAAGATTAGCAGTTAGTAATTATACACCGAGATATTCAAGATTGGGGATGCAGACTAGGTCTCCTAAGCTAATAAAATTCTACGAGAACTAACTTTAAACCTTTATCTACCGCATTATGATTTACTGCAGTTTTTTCATGCAATATTTTTTTTAATTACTACATTAAAAGTTAAGGGAAAAAACACAAACAAAATACTCAACTTTGGAAAATTTCATCCGTTAGAGCTAATTAATTAATTAAAGATATTCAACTGCAGAAATTAATTATATGCACTGTTCACTTAACATAAATAGTCAAATCGTTTTCTAAGGTCTTCATTAACATACAAAAAAAATAAGACACTTAAATTTTGACATAAACTTTTTTTTCGGGACAAAAATGATAATCTTCGCAATCCGATGAAAACGCAATATTTGCTAAAAAACTATTCGCCTTCCCCGATAAAATACTCATCATAGAACCCGTGCTACCATATATCTTAGAAGGGTGAATTTCAAAGAATATTCCTGCTAAGTATCGTCAAAATATTCGTATAAAATGGTTATTCTACGTAACTTTAAAGTGAGTGGTATTTATAAATACCGTCGGTGGATAAAGGGTTAAATGAAAATGATTTATTTTTAATGTGTTTTGAGTTGTGTGTTTGATAGTAAATGTGCATCATTTGATATTATTAAATTTGTGGGTATAATCATTATGTTTGTATCTTGCGTATTGCTTAAAACGTGGTTTTTAAAGAGTAATTTTTTTTATTGTATTTATGTAGTAAGTGCATATTTTGTATTTATTATTGTTAGAATATAAATAATGTTGAGCTTTTTTGTAGCTTACCACACCTTTACCACTGAGTGGACCACAACACCTTAAAAAATTAGAATTAGACCGTACCATGTAAAAGTCTGCCTACCTTTGTCTTAAAAGAATTTCTGTCATACTTACAAAAACATTTCATGTCCGTACCTCTTTTTCAAACGGCCGAGGATTTTGTGTGAATTTGGGCATATCTACATGCACACACAATTTGAAGCATTGTACAATACAAATTCTTACACCGCGATAGGGACAGAGACAAAATCAGCGTTTATGGATTCCATTTCCTCTCATGCCTTGCCAATCCATGTTCTTTATCGATTATTTTCAAGAATCTAAATTCCTGCTTTCAATGAAACATTCCCCCCTCCAGCACTAAGAGAACCCGGATGAGAAGCATTTCAGTACCATGGACAAATGGCATCTCTTAAAAACGCTAATACTAATAATCTCACGGTGAGAATTAAAAATATGTGCGAGTCAAAGATAGCAAGAAGAAAATGCTAGTGCCTGTATAGCGTACGGACAAACCCGTTGTGGCCTCCTTACGGTGTACGGACAAATTAGTTAAGAGGTTAAACTTCCCAAAATGATTTATAAAATCTTACCTATTAGAATATAAAGCTTTTGTAAGCTAAATGAAGTATCTTACAATTTCTATAATACCAGCTTTCATTTTTTTTTCTAGAGTGAATCATTAAAAAAGAATTCAATGCATTTTGTAATAAAATGGAGGATATGATCTTTTTTCTCTATTTAACATCCACATTATATTAATAATTCAAAAGCACGTCTACATTTTTTCAGGTCTTTTTCTCACTTTTAATATTCATAATGACTCACTTGTATCAGATAATGTTTAGAAAAGAAACACGTCTCATAATACTTTATTTCACCTCAAGCAACTTGGTAGGTGATTTTAAGCTTAATCCCTTAACTTGTTTGCCCGTACGGGTTAACGAAAGTTGACCACAACAGGTTTACCCAACCCGAATTTTCTTCCTTCTATCCTTGATTTGCAAGCATTTGAAATTTTTAAAGTGAACTTATTAGTAGAGCTTTTAAGAGACAAAGTTTGTCCATGGATACCGAAACACTTCTCATTCGGGATTTTCTTTGGGGTAAAGGCAGGAATTTAAATTCTTTAAAATATTCGATAAAGAACTGGGATTGTCAAGGCAATATGAAATTTGTTGTTTGAGAAGGAATGAAAAAGGGAAGATAATCCAAAAAGGCTAATATTATATCTGTCCACATTGCAATGTAAGACTTAGTGTTACACCATGCTTCAAATTGTGTGTGTATATATATAAGCGCTCACATGCACAAAATCCTGAAACATTTGAAAAAAAGGTGCGACATGAAATTTTTAGTAAGTGTGAGAAAACTTCGTTTAAGATATATGAAACATTCTTCGCAGCATGAAGTACTTATAAAAAGCAAATATCTATAAGGAGCCCATGTCTCACAGTTAAAAAACAAAAAATAGTAGGAAAACTTTTGAATTGAAAATTAAAATAAAATTGTTCCATTTTCACATTCTGTAAAGTATTGTGCTTTGTTATATTCAATACAAAAAATGTGCCTTTTTTGAAACATTTTGAACAAAAAATTGACCACTTAAGGGTTTAAAAATACACTGTACTATTACAAAAGGATGTACTGTGCATCGTATTATAATGCTTTTATTACAACAGTTTCTTAAAGAAAGATTAACACTTCGGGATGCATTTTCAACCTGTAAGAAAATGCAGCGTAAAATGCTTGGAGGGAAGTTTGGAGAGGGGATGCCAACTCAAGTGTCGTCCTAGCCACATAACCATGGTTCAAAAGTACGAGGTATGTCACTAATAGTTTTTATTTTGTCATAGAGTTCGACGCAAATTAAAATCAAATCAAATCGATAATAGCCTAAATGAGCCTAAAATGAGACACACGTAAAAAATCACCAATAGATCATTAGACCCACAGAAAAACTTTTTTATTTTTTTAAATTCACGTACTATTTTACTATAAATAATAATAAAAAAATATTAAACCATTGTTAATTAATATAAAATATATTTTACCTTAGTTATTGATCCTTTTTTTTTAATTTGATCAAATCACACACATAAATCATTAAAATCATAATATATTGTTAAATAGATCGAAGTTTGTAGATTTTATGCAATCAGTCTCAAAGAGCAAAACATTTCTTCATGAAAACTTTTGTAGAAAAACAATTCCTAAATTACAGGATACAGCACAAAATTTAGCTAAATATTTTCTAGTAGAATCTCACACATCTATAGTACTCAGACACAGCTATCAGTGTCTAAAAGTACAAGTACTTAAAGTTTATTTGCAAAACTGTTTGCTAGTGGACTCTTCTATAGTCAAAACAACACTGACTCAGTTTCAGTGAGTAAATGCTATTTTTCGTTTGCGTGACTGCCATCTAGCTATTTGTCAAAAATTTCACTTACGTCATATGTCGTGATGTTAATAAATTTCTCCAGTAATTTCCAGAAGCATCCATGTGATAGCGAAGTCGCCAAATTTGGTCACCAAAAATGATGTTAACTAGGCTTTATCGCCAAGTTTCCATTGAAAGGTCATTATAATGTAAGGGACGGCTTTGCTAGGGAATATTGCAATTTTTATCATAAAAAAATACAACAGAAGGCAATATTAATGTATTAAATGTCCAGATAGAAGTTATTTGCGCTATTTTAAGCATTAATTATACGACTTTCGTAAAAATATTAAGATAGCTAATAAACATACTTATTTAATCATTCGTACAGAAGTATTATAAGCGGTTTTTAAATAATATACTTCAATAAATTTTATCTGTGTGTAACTCTTTTTTCTCAAACTACTACGTATCTTTTTCTCAATAGATTACTTTAAAATTTCACGTATTAAATTATTCACAGTGAATTTAAATTAGTTCAATTCGTAGTTTCTTTCATCTAATTAGATTTCTGATTTCATTTAAGATTTAAAGTAATTTGAAGCTTAAATATATTGCAACAAAATACTGAGGGAATTTTGTGAAAGATATAAATAAACGTTTCTTAAAAAGATATAAATATTAATAATTCTACTTTTGAATATTTATAAAAAATAATCCTAATGTAGTAATATGTTAGTTCCTTGGATTTTATATCCCTTATGAATTAATTAGATTCATGTACATTCAAGAACTTGACGTTTCAAAATCTCAATAAAAATAATTTATTTTTCTAAATGCTCTTTCATATTTCATAACGCGTTAATGCATTTTGTTTGGAATAGACAACTTTGAATTAGAGATGATGATGATTAATTAAATTTATTTTTAACGTATATGTTTTTAGCGAATTTTATTAAATTAAATACATATCTTTGATAATTTGATCTATATTTATCCATAATGAGGGAGTTCTTAGGTTTAATTAAAAAATTATTTTAACCGTAATGTTATAAATAATTTTCATCCATTTTTAACTTTTTGTTTTTCTAGTTATTTTATAACAGAAACGGATTATCATTTTTTTGTATAATAAAACACGAAATTTTTTAATATATATGATTTGGAATATTTGTTTCAAATTTTTCAATTGTGTGAACTTGAATTTAGAGATTTAAATATTAAAAATTCATTAAAACAAAACCTTTTGTGTAGCAAAATTGACTTCACTTAAAAATTATATAATTGGGATAGTTAACGACAAAATCACATAAAAATGAAAGTAATATTGTGAAATAAAAATCATTTGCATTAAAACAGATCGTAAACATCGGATAAGTACTTCGTATAAAAATTTTTAATGAATTAAAAATATATTAAAATAAGCTAAGCACGAAATTAATCTTACAGAAAACTATATATGCCGGACTATTTTTATGAACATCATTATAACTTTATTTTACAACACATGAAATTAAACGTTATTTTTCAAAAGTAACTTTAATTTAAATGAAACACATTACTTTTCAGTATTTCCAAAAAAATAGCATATTTTCTTTTAATAAGCAATTCTAAATCCGAATTATATATAAAATTAAAAGCATTAAAAATAAATTATGAACAATTCAGCTTATAATTTGATGTATCATACACTAAAAATAGTTGTATATAGCTCCTTTTTTTTAAATTAAATGTATGAATTTTTTTTCTATATTTACAATATTAATATATTGCTTGAACTTATTTTTATCCTGACCCTGTAAGTTGGAGACACCGATTAATCAGAAAATTTTGGTAATATTAGTATTTTTATTAATTTCTTTCAAATTACTATCAAGAAATGTCATAAACCGTGGGATTGGTCAACTTAATCCCTATCTTACATATCTAATAAAAATTAGATTACCTATCTTGTTTACGATCTGATGTATCTGAAACAGCACTAGTCAGGTATTGTGCCGTAAAACTTGATTTCCCGGAACTAAGATCCAATTCACGAATTCCGAGAATTTCAGATATTAACTTTGATAATCTAACTTTCATAGCAGCCTAACGTATCGTATACCGAAGATCAATTGCAACGTTTGTTAGTAATTAAATTTGTATACATGTCGTACTTGAACTTTGATTCAATGTTCAAGAATGGCAATACTCTTTTGTGGCTGAAGATCTTTAGTAAAGCTTACCTTAGGATTAAAAATCAAGCTAAGGATTATTTTTCGATTTGATCTTATGTGTTCAGGGAAACACATTATTACAGAATGAAATTGTCGCGGATTTATATAATTAAAAAATATTTCTTTAAAAAATATATTACATTTAAATCCTTCTTTTTTACTTCTTTTCAAAACAGCTTTAAAATCCCCTTCAATTTATTTATACAATTCTACACACATACACATGTGTGTTACAATTTAGTTAGACTGCGTTTAATATACGATATGTGATACAAATATCGAATACAATCTCTATAAACACAACAATCTCTATACAATCTATCTCACTATGTGATACAATTTCTATAAACCCTCTTGATAATATTTTTGATAATATATTTAACCCTCTTGAGATAATATAATGATTTATATTTTTTAAAAAAACGTTTTATTAAATATTCACTGCTAGAGTTCCATGCATTTTACCACTGTAGCCTTATAATAAAAGACGAGCAAATAGAAAATGTTTTCACTCTTTGCAAATACTTTTGATTAAAGGAATTGGATGAAATCTTTATACTACTTTTTAATTATTTTATTCTAATTTGAAGTATTATACTTTTTAAGTCTCGAAAATTACATGAAGTATTCATGAGATAATGTTAATCTTAAATTTAGAATAACTACGTGAAATTGGCTGCTTTTTAATAATATTTAAAGTCCCTCCATTTGTGAAATACAATATATAAAGCAACAAATTATAATTTTCAGATATAAAAACTTATATAAATTGTGAAAATGTTTTTGTGTATATTTTAATATAATATTCTAATAATATATTTTAATTCCGACTTACACACATTATATTTTTTATTAATTAAAACGACATACCAAGATTTAAAGAGATGAATTTTAATCTTTCCAACACAAGCACATTTTATTACAACACTTTCTGCTTATTAAGGACATTCATTCTCAAGAGTGTAAAAAGTGGTTTTGCATTCATTCCTTTAGCATAGCAAATACTTCTGAGCTTCTTATCTATTTATTCCATTTGATTAATTAAAGCTTTAAATATCTTACATTCAATTCAAAATTCTTCCATATAAAGTATCTCGAAAAAACAAAGAATCATCACAAAAAAAAAAAGATTTTAATCTTTTTCTATGTTGCATATTAGCTCAATTATCTTTTACGCTATAAAAATTTTAGGCCTAATTTTAGAATATTTATTCAAATGTTTAGGAAGAAAAAATAATTTAACCTTTAAATATTATTATCTTATTCTTCATCCAAAGCATTGGTCCCCAACCCACGGGCCGTGGACTAATTCCGGTCCGTGGATCAAATGGTATCGAGCCACCCAAGGAACATTAATTTTTTTTTCCATTTTATTTACAGTGATGTATTTTTCTCGGGTCTGTGCGACTTTCCATTAAAAAACATTTTATATTCATTTTTTGGTGCAACTTTCTTTTATTCTGAAGGCATATTTAAAAACAATTAAATTAAAATTATTAAATCAAAACAATCTTAAATATAAGCAACCAGCGTCCCTCTCCCTCAGCGACCCACGTAAAATTATCAAACGTTGACTGGTCCATGAAGTTAAAAAGGTTGGGCAGCATTCATCTCACGCCAAAATAAGCATTACGTCGATCGCGATCGACCAGTGGACAGCAAAAACATTGTGGGGGAACCGCCTAAAGCTTTTAGCTCTTAGTAATTATATAGGGAAATATTCAAGATTGGTTAAAGTACGCAGACTATAAGTCTTCTACTGACTATAACAACAAAAACTAACTTTAGTCGCCCATTCGGTATAGTGGTTAGCGACGCTGACTTCTGTGCCGTAGGGACTGGGTTCGAATCCCGGAGAAGACATGGATGTTTGTAAATGTATAGTGCCTTCGCGGCATGGGGGTACGCTAAATAGCCGTCGAGCCGCATGTCCTCTCGTGAGGTTGGTGGAAGGGGAAGAGAAGTGGGAGGCCTATGACCACCCCCAGAGTGTTCTCCATCTAAATTGGGGTGGAACCAAACCAAATCGTACTGTCACCTGTATGGGGCTCAAAGCCACGGTTAAGGACAGGTGTCACTTAGCCCTTTACCATGATGAATTTCGCGGGCCTCGATCTGGTTTTTGCCGATTGGCATTGGTAACAACATAACAACAACAAAACTAACTTTAGATAAAAATGATTTATTTTTTTATGTATTTTAAACTGTTTCATAACAAATGCATCATTTCATATTTTTACATTTGGAGCTATTAATGTTTGTGTATCTTGCGTTTTGGTTTAAACGCGGTTTTCAAAAGCGTAATTTTTTTTATTATTATTATTTTTGTTCTGAAGGTAAGTACATATTTTGTGTATTTATTATATTAAGTTATAAAATAAATATTGTAGACTTTTTCCTTCCTCACCATACCTACGACACTGGGGATTGGCGCACACAAGAAATTTTCAAGGGGGAGGTTGTCTCCAGAGTTGAAAGTCTACCATTATCGTATCATTCGACAATACGCAGCCAAACATAGTTTTTTGATTTTGCAGACTGTCGGGAACCAAAAACAATAAAAAATAAATTACTAAATAAATATAATCAGTATTAATTGATAAAAAAATTATTAATAACAAATAATTGCGTTTTACGTACTATATACATGGGATTAAAATCAATCGGAAAAATCTCCCCCCCCCCTCCTTGTGTGTGCCACTGACACTAGGTAGATCGTAACACCTTGAAAAAATTAAAAGTAGCCCGCGCGCGCGTACCCTGGAAAAGTCTGTCCACCTCTAATCTACAGCATATTGAATCTTTCGATGTTTTAGGTTTTTCTTCGATTCAAAGGAATAACACTTTCAGTGAAAAATTTAATAATTTAAGCATGATTTTTACTTTATATGTGTATTTAAGTACAAATCATTGATAGATTGATAGATCTTTAATCCAATGAAGAGGAATTTATCTTATTATAGATTTTAACTATGTATATATTTTATAGCAAATTCAATTGCTCTCTATTTAAATGAATACTACGTAAAACAGATGGTACCTGTTTATTATGAAAATTGAAAATTTTGTTTCACTTTGCTCTGTTTTCTAATTTGAGATAAAGCACAACCACAATAAAAAGGTCGGTTTTGACAAAGATTGTGAATTTCTTTTTGTTTCTTTTTTTTTATTTATCACTTAACTTAAGACTCTAAATAAATCTTTGTTTTTTTTCTTTTCAATAAGAAAAATTTACAGAAGTTTTGATCGAGAAGGATATAGTTAGAAAAGTGAACAAGAAATAGCTTTCTTATGTCGAAGTTAAAGAAAACAAAATATTTATATCATAAAAGAGATATTTTTTCTTTCACTTTTAGTTGTTGTTGTTTTTTTTTAATCTAGATTTGGAAGAAAAACTTAAAAATGTTTCTATTACACAGTAATTAATTTCATTTTTTGCATTCGTCTTTATAAATAATACCAAATCATCCATTTGCTTAAAAGATAAGCGAGATCCTATTGGTATAATAAAAAATTTCTGGGTATTCAAACAACATCATAATTCTATATATTTCTCAATAAAATAATACCAAATAAAACTGTGAAGCATATGATGAACTGTCTGAAGAATGGAAACTACAGAAATATATTTTATTCTTGAATTGGGTCGATTATTAAATAATTTTTTTAGGTGCAATTATTTTAAGGAATTAGTTTAATTTATCAATATTTTTCTAACCCCTTTTGACTCAAGCAAAAAGTTGATGCATTAAAGAAATTTTGCAGCCATTTTCACAAATTACTGAAAATTACTGATAAATCAATTTTATTTAAAGCTATTAAACTGTATCATTAAAAAAAACTAATGATAAACCTACTTTAACTAATGGATTTAAATCAGTAAATATTTGCAATTATCTTTTAGAAAATTATTGTTAAAGTATCTTATTGTTGAAGAAAATTGTGTAAAATTATTGTCAAGAATATAGTAAAAAAATCAAAACTACTTAAGAGGAAGGTGGACCATTAAAATTTATTTCTTAAATTGTTAGCTTAATTAGCTGAAATTGGAATCAATACAATAAATGATTGTTATATTTCACAATTTAAATGTATTTTTCAAAAATTAAAAAGTTTTTAAAATTAAAATTTTTAAAAAAATTTTTTTAAAACTCCCCCCATTATTTTTTAAGATGTGTAAATTTTTTTGTTTTATATATTTATGAACTACAACAAAAATTTTCGTGCATGGATTTTAAATTCAGAATAAAAGTAAAAAAAAAAGTTCTATATTGTATGAAATATTTCACCAATTTAAAAATTCAAGGTTTTAAAACAGTAAAAAATATGATCCTTTAAAATTTTTTTTTAGAAAACTAATCCCTTTGGAATTGTATCCTTTTTATAAGTTGTGAAAATTTAAAAAGAGGTATGACGTAATTTAAAACGCGGGGGCCACGTAAAATGAAAAAGGAAAATTTGGACTAAGAAAATTTATTTTAAACATTTATTTGATTAAAAAAAAATTTATTTTGAAATTTAAATCAAAATGAAAAAAACCTTTAACATAATTATTCTAGAAATATAAGGAATAGTATTATTACAAAAAAAATCCAAATCGCAATTTTGACTGAAATCTGACATTGTGAAGGTCCACCATCCCCTTAAAGAGTTTAGGGAGATTTCTGAGGAGAAGAGTTTAAAAAAATCATAATTGAGAATTCCAAACACATGGATTGTAAGCGAATATTCAGTATAGATGGTTTTAAATATAATACAATAACTATTAACTATTAAATAATCTATAAATGTAAATATAAATATACTAATGTTTTAATTTCATTTTACGGATATTGATTTGAAAAATCATTAGAAAAATTTGAGTGAGGAATACCAACATACTTTAACATCAGCAATTCTCTTTTATATTAAAGTTTTTTCGTATTTTAGGTTTCTTAAAGGCAAGAGATCTACTTACATTGTGCCTTAAGCATATTAAAAAATTTTGCAGGTACAATTTTGAATGAATCAGTATAATTTTAATTTTTATGCGTGTTATAAAATTTCGTTAATATCGCGTTAACAGTGATAACCATTTTAAAAATTTTCATTTAAAAATTTATCATAAAGACTTGATTTTTTAAAAAATTCGGAATATACATTGAAATTTTTCTATATTTTTTAAATTTTTTCCCCTAATTGAATTGAATTAAAATAAATGAATGATGAAGTCCTTTTCATAAATAAATGTGTAGATCGTTGATAGATTTTTTAAATTAAGTTGTGTTGGAAAAGCTAAGATCTTATTTTTTTTAACAATTTGAGATTTTTACATTTTCAAATTGTATAGATATTTACCTTTAAAAAACCTTTTCTTTAACCTCTGGGGGAAAAAAAAACATTAAAACCTATTTTTAAATAATCATTGGACTGGGCCCGGGCCCATTTGAAAGGGGAAAAAAATTAAACAAAATACTTTGTTTTTGCTTAAATGTTGAACGTCTGATATAAACCAAAACATGTATCTTTTACTATAAATTGGGCCTATTATTTTTTTTTTTCTAGCCGATTAAAATCTCCCGTATACATTAAAAATCAATTTATTTCAAAATGTAAAATTTTGGGGTTTGTGTATCTTTTCGAGAAACTACTGTTCACAGGTATGAAAATTTTTTTTGATTTATTTATAATGATGGCTAATATATACCAAAACTTTTTTTAAAAAACTAAAATTTTTTTTTTACAAATTTTTTTGAAAAACAAATTTTACTATATTTTTAAATTTAAAAAATTAAAATGAAAAACACATTTTTATATTGAAAAAGGGGTACTTTTAAAAGGAAAAATTTTTAAAAAATGCATATAACGATTTTGAGAAAAGATACATCGAAAAAAGCCAATTTGACATTGTCGGTATATCGGTTTCCTACTCCCCTTAAGTAAGTAATCGAAATGACGTAGTAATAAAGATGATGTAGAATTATTCAAATTACATTACATCGATTACATCGGAAGTATTTCAGAGCATAGGTTCTTATTTTACTCTGAAATTTCGAGAAATAAATTATGTGTCTCATCTCAACACCAGAATTTTTACGTTTCTTCAAAACTTAAAGTATTTATGAAGTTAATTACTTTTACAGTGGCGTAGCGGAAAATATTACGGCTCCCGTACAAAGTCAGGTTTTAGGCCCAGGGCTGGATATTACGTACTAGGAATCAGTCATGATTTGGGCCCCCTAAAATCCTAGACCACCGGAATGTTGAGGTTTAAGAGATGGACGTTACCTCACTGAACTTTTATTCTAAAAGCATTCATTTTAAAATGATGAGATTCATGAATTATGTTACACAAAGATTTAATCTGATTTTGGTTTGTGTCTCACTTTGAAGCAATACGATGGCCATTGGCGAAGAGCCTCGTGATAATCAACCACAGTCAAATGACTAGGATGAATCCTGAGCTACAATGCCCTCTCTCTAAACTTCCATGTTACTCCAACAGAAGAATTTTGGGCTATGAAAGATTTAACATGCATCATTTCATATTCTCGGCAGGTCTTCACAGTGGTACATGCTAAGCAAAGGAAGTAAATATTTAATAGAAAAGTTTGTTGCAACTATGTTTTGAATATTTCAGATTATAAGAATTTCTACTTAAAATGCAGCCGTCTTATTCATTTATAAACATGGCCGGTTTTTAATGTGCAGGGTGAGTACAAATAATAGACCCGATTTTAAAAAATCATATTTGTGAAACTACTACATTTATTACAATAAGTGATATATGAATGTAAAGAGAAGTATAACAAGTTTTTTTTTTTAAATGAAAGCTTCTTTAGCCGCGTTGGGCACTTTTTGGTAGGAGAGAATCTTATGGGTTCGCGTCACCGACATGCTCATGACTGGCGCACGCGCAGTGTGCTGTGAACTTTAAGACACTTTTTGGATGGGTGAAATCTCGTGCGTTCACGTCACCTACATGCTTATATCGTTATATCTGTAGCTATACAACTGACGTATAGTGCTGTGTATATCTTATAAGTGAAATTGAATGGATTTAGTGAAAAGTTCAATGTGAAATTGAACATTTGTGCATTGTTGAAATAGCGTTTTTGTCTGATTATTATTTGAATCATTTAATTGAAGAATCATTGTGCAGTACAATATAGAGTACTAAATAAATATATACAAATACTTTTAAGATAAAAAATAAATAACAGAAAATTATTTTAAATACACGTATTTATTTTGGCGTTTGAAAATTTTATAATATTTAAAATTATTTTAAATCTTAGTATTTATTCTGGCGTTTGAAAATTTTGTATTATTTATTTTCTAATATTTAACCTCTGCAATGCATCACGCAATCCGGATTAGTATTTCACAGTGTCTTAGACTTTTTCTTACTACCGTGGTATAATAGACTATAATATGATTGTATATTAATTGTTATTTCAATTGAATTGTATTTATATTTTGTCATGATCTTGTACAGAGCCCGTGATATATTTGAATAATAAAAAAACCCATATAAACATGATATAATTGTTGCTCGGAGTGTCAATAGATGTGAAAACCAGATTGTTGATGATAATTTTAATTTAAACATTATGAAATTTCAAGTTTTAATACTAAAAGTTCTAAGTTCTCACTTCTATCGGCAGTCTCTATAACTGCAAATTTTTTTACCAATAATCAATAGATTGCAGCACATTTAAGATCACTGTGATTGAAATCCAAACATTGCGGCAATGATGGAGAAAAAAGGAGT
>BMAV01008245.1:29783-45134 GCA_019973955.1 Trichonephila inaurata madagascariensis
CTTGATATAACTGAAATACACTTATTTTTCTTTGCATTTTATATTTCTAGGGATATTTTGATATAATGATGTTGTGTTTATTTTGGTATATTTCTGTGTTATAGTTATGTAATCTTTTCTTTTTTTGGGGGGGGAGCTCCTAAATTCATTTTGCTGTTACTTATTTTATATCTATTCTTTTTATGTATATTTACTTTACCATTATTCCTAAATTCATTTTGTTGTTATTTACTCTATATTTATTCTTTCTATGTATTTATTTACTCATTATTCTAACATTCAATACCATTTTGAAGTACTTGTAACTTTTCAACATTTATCACTTTATCAACATTGTTTACTATTGATACACATTTAGTGTGAATTTCACTTGATTTTATGTTATGTTGCACTGACGAAGGAGAACACATACTCGAAAAGGCTTAGCTGGTGACTCCCTCGCCGAATTGTTGTCTATTGTTCTACTCGGTTGCGTGCCAAAGGGCCGCCATTTTGGATTTTATGTGATTGAAGCAAAATAAAGACGTTATTATAGAGATGATGCCCTCCTCATTTTACCAGTAGACCTGGGGCCTGACATATATATATATATATATATCTTGTTCAAATTTTCAATTGTTCGTAAAATACATTTTATTCATCGACTCAAGTTCAAATAATTTTTTTTTTTAAAATTTGAAGTGAATGATACTTACATTAATACAGTTTGTTCAAATATTAATACATTTATTAAGTTTTATTTTTTAAATTTTAAATTTATTTGGTGTTATTTCTGATGAAGTTACAACTGGCTGCAACAGATTGCCCCTCTAAAGTAAGAATTGACTTAAATTTTTATATTATTGGTTTATCTGTATTTCTATTTGCGTTGGTGGTAACCATGTGGTCTGAGTCAGGAGCAAGTGGTCGATGTTGCTTTAGTCATGGATTCAAAGGGGGGATTCTGCTAAATACTTCTATAGCGAGGTTGATACACATCGAATCCTTCGGTCCCAGAAGTTCTGAAGTTCGAATGGTGCGAAGTTTAAATAGTGGAAAGCCGGTTTATATCAACGACAACTTTGAGATTTGATTGTGATTCAAAATATCACACTAACCTTTGCCATGTCTCTAAAATTGCTTCTAAAAGTGTGTCAAAAATAGTTCAAGATCATAAAAGAATTAATGATACTAGTTTAAAGATTTCCCTATTACATATCTGGAACTCGCCAAAAGATTGCTTTTTATAGCTAAATGTATCCGGTCACGTTTGACTTAATATGGCTCTGGCTTAATATGGTTCAAAAGAAAAGAAAAGAGAAAAGAAAGAAAAGAGAAAGTGCACTCGTTTCTAATATGCTAAACATGAGGTATGGTTTTTCATTAAAAAATATGTTTAAGTATACATAAATAAAACTTCCATCAACTGAGTTCGCTTGCAATTTGGTAACAAATTAAATGAAGTTATTACGATCTATTTTTGTCCTTATTTTATGAGCTTGAAATTATTTACATTGTCTTTTTAGTGGAGGCCTCAAGTTTGAAGACTAATTTTAAATTGTTCCATTCCGAAGCCTTCGGTCATAATTTTGTAATTCTTGTGGATGGACATTATTTTTTGTTGCTCCATTGTTTGTGCATCTATAGAGAGTGTCTTATTTGTCGACTTTAGAACACACAACATATAATACTCAATGGGAAAAGTAATCTGTGTCTAGATATAAACCGCACAATGCTAAAGATTGACCCTTAGCTTGTTGATGGTGATTACAACTGCCAATCGAATTGGGAGTTAATCGGATCACTTACACTAAAATGGCATATCGGAATCATAGGAATGAGGATATCTTCACCTTTGAAACTTCCTTCCAAGACTGTTTCTTCTATCATCATATTAATTATTTTAGGCTCAAGCCGAGTGTTATTACAAATATTGGCTGGCTGATATTTTGAAACATGATACTTTGTACATCGATTTTTAATTGCAATACGGGGGGTGGCACCCTTGACAAATCTGCATTCAAATATTCTGTTGGATAATAAACCACTTCATCTGCTTCTACAACAGAGGGTATCGGATGTTGTAGTATTTTAGTAATAATTGCTTCTGAATTTGTTATACTTTTTAGACGTCTTCTCAAATTAATATTACCTTACTTCCTGCTCTGGAAAACCATACAAGTTCTTATAATTCGGATAAAATAAGCAATTTAACTGGTAAGTAACAGGATTTACTTGCTTTTCTACAAGCACGCTCACGCACATACACAGTCAGACCTCTATATAACAAAGTCGCTAAATCCCGAAAAAAAGTTCGTTATATGGAAAATTCGTTATATATAGAAGTTCATCTTTAAATTTTCTTTATAAAATACACGAAACAAATTGTAAATTCATAAACACTATATATTTTTATAAAAAGTAATTATTCAAAACCTTTTTTATAAATTAATATATATTTATTTTATATATCTTACCTATAAAAAAAAGAAAGAAATAAAGTAAGAAAAACTGTAAGGAAAGTTTCTTCATGCCTTTATCTACTTACTGAAGAAATAAAAAGGTTTTTCTTTGATACTAAAGCATTTACGTTTTAACATTTTTGAGCTACGAGAAACGAAGTTACCAGTATGACTGATCAATACTACAAATGAACGGAGACTAGTTCAAGGACACGGGAACACGAGATAGCTCCACTGTGGGTGAAAGGTTATATCGAAGATGTTTACAGTGAACTGAATAACGGGAGCTAAAGGTTGTATTTTTAGAATGAAACGCCCAGAATTCAATTGCTCTCGGTGAGTTAGGCATCTAATAAAACTAGTTCAAGATTTATGACCGCCATAAGGTGTGTTAAAAGGAGAATAACTTGAAATGTCCAAAAATACTTATAAAATAGGGAGAATATTGAATCACAAGAGAAAAAGTTCGTTATATAGAAAATGCACTTCGTTATTGGAAGGCTATTTTACGAAGAAAATCGTGAGTTGTTCTTGGTTTCAGAAAAATTTTGCTATATAGAAAAATTCGAAATATAGAGGTTCGTAATATGGAGGTTCGACTGCATATGTGTGCTCTCATATATATGTGTATTAAACCGTTACATGTGTAGTTTAACACCATTATGCGTGAACTACCACTGCTGCCATAGTAGCGTATTAAAAATAGAAAAACGCTAACACCGCTGAAAACAAAGTGAGAAATCAAAGGCATTTAATCCAGCATATTTTGAAATAAATATCTGTCAAATGAATACTTTAAGCTTAGTCGGATATTACATACTTACCATGGTGTATATACTTTATAAGTGATTCAGAAAAAAAATTTACACAAGCACAACTTAACACTAAGTTTTATTTCAACGCTTGTCGCGTGTGAAATGCATATGTATAGATTTCTGTCGCTGTTGTTTCCAATGCCAGATATAGGCCCAAGAAATTGATCATGACAAAGGGCTAGTATTACGTCTGTGGTCAACCTCAGCATTTAGCATTCTGCAGGTGACCACACGATTTAGCTCTATATTTAGCTTTTTTTCCGTCCAAATATTGAGGGAGAATGCTCTATCTCTTTAAGATTGATTGATTGATTGATTGATTGAATATTAACGTCGCACTGTTCAGCTACACGAGGGCTTTTGGCGACGGACCACGTCATTTTGAACCATGGTCAAGTGACGTGGACGACACCTGAGCTGGCACCCCCTCTCCTAACTACCACACCACACCAACGGGAGGACGTTTCAGCTCTCGACAGATTTAACGTGCATCGCTGCCCTACACGGCGGGTCTTTAGTGGTACTGGGCTCGAACTCGTGACAAGGCAAGCCACGATCCGATACCTATAACACTCGGCTACCGCGGCCCCTCTATCTCTTTAAGACCCAACCCGCACGATCGTGCGGGTTAGATATTCTTATACGTTTTTGCTTCTGGGATAGTCGTATGTGAGAAAATTTTGAATCTAGCGATTTAGCCAGTTTGCAGAAAGTGTAAAGTGTTACTTTTTATCAACATACGAGGGCTGTAGTCTATGTTTTACTTTCAGGTGGCAAATCTAGCTTTGTTTTCAAATACAACGAAAACACTTCTTTTTATCAGTCGCAAAAAGCTAATCATCGATATACTTCTAATTGCTTGGATACAAACTTTTGTATTAATGTTTAAATAATTGTAAAACAGAAAAAATATTAATTATATTCTATTAATGTTTCTTATAGGACTCGGGATTTCGTTATTTGCACGATCGTGCGGGTTGGGCGTTACTTGAGTCACTACAGATTGCCATGCGAATTTTCTTTTCTGTTGCAATAATTTTGATGGAAGCCTACATAAAAATGAATTATATAGTTATATATAATTAATACAAAATTTGTTTGGGGGTCGCCATGGATGAGTCCCTTTTTTTCTTTCTCTCTCTTTTTTTGCAATTAATTTTCTTTTTCATACATTTGTTGAGGAGTATGGCATTTTTATCCTCTCCACACAGATACCTGCATCCATATCTCCCCCTCCCCCACCCCCCAAAAAATCTGGGTTTCCCGATGGGAGTAAGCATGGCAGGGTTTAAATATATATACCGTAAAATCCAGCATATAACGCACACTCTGAACACAAAAAATAAGATCGAAAGTTAAGGGTGCGCGTTATACGCCGGGTATAAAAACGATTCCTTTAAAAATAACAAAAAGTATGGGCATAAAAAAAAGATTTACTTCTAGATGCATCGAAACACTGTTTATTTAAAAGAAACGACTGGCCTTATGAACAAGAACAGTTACAATTCTAGAAGTATGCAATTTCTTCAAAAGTCTGGGATACTACCTCGAATAAATGACTTCAATACATAAAAACAATGTATACTTATGTTTCAGATTTCTTCGTTAAAAAGGGGATGCGCGTTATACAGCGAATATACCTAAAATTTAAAAAATTTAGCTTGAAAGTATAGGTGCGCGTTATACGCCGGATTTTACGGTATATATATTTTTAATAAAAGTTTCTGATACATTTTACAATTTCTCATGGAATACTGTGCTAACTTTTAACCAAAAACTTTTTCAGGTGTCTAAAAGGAGACGAATTTTTACAAAAGAAGAAATTTTGCAATTGATGAACAAATCAGATTGAACTTAGATCAGAACTTAGTGCTCTCTTAGATGATGACAATGCTGCGAACAAAACATATCAATTACGTGTACTGGAATGAGAATCAAGTTCAGATGAGATCGATGAAGAAAAACATGGATATATTTGAAATGGAAAGACAATTTTGGATCATTTTTTACTATAAAAGTCTCTTGAACACATGCATTTCATTGATTTAACTGTAGCAAATTCTTGGTTTCTGTGCAAACAAGATGCAATATCAAATAAAATTCCATAAAAAATCATAATTAATCGCTTGAAATTTAAGTTAGAGATAGTTGAAGCATTAACAGCCTCTCCACCTACTAACAAAAGTACTTTAACTGAGGATGAAAATAACAGCATTGTAGTTCCACTCGCAAAAAGATCGAAGTGTTATAATCCACCTGCTATACATGTCATGGCTTTTATCCTGGACACTCCAGGATAAAAGGCTTGACATGTATAGCCATTTTCGATGTGTTGATGACATTTCAAGGCCTCACAAGAGCAGATTTGAAAACTACGAAAGTAGTTCGAAAACATATTGTGAAAAATGCAATGGTTATTTATATTTGTCAAAAAGAAAACAAAAGATTTTCACAGTAAATAAATAATGAATTAATAAAAGAGTAAATTATATATACCTAAATAATTTCCCTATTTGTAACAATTTTAGTTGAATTAAGATTGTTTCTTCTATCAACTTAGAGCTAAAAATGTATAACTCGTAAAATTTCATAGGTGACCTTTTACACCTTTTCCCAGTGTCATTGGGGTCCTTATAGTATTAATAACCAGAAGAATTTAATATTTAAAGAAAAAAAATAATGCAGGTCTTAAAGGGCTATGGGGTAGCCAGAGGCCTCCCACCTCTCTTTCCCTTCCACCAATCTCTCAAGAGGACTTGCTACTAGACTAATATTTAGAAGGCCCCCCACACATACCGCAAAAGCACTATACATTTGCAAGCATCCATGCCGTTTCTGGGATTCGAATCCAAGCCCTACAGCACAGCAGTTAAAGTCACTAATCACTTCGGCGACAAGCTGTTGACCTTGGCAGGAGTGTTTATTTAATCCAACGACCTACTAGTCCACAGCTACACCGTGCATGCCTTTGAGGACTGAGACGAAATAAGAATCCCTATTCGATCAAGTTATTAAGGGCTTTTTAACACGCTTTTATAAGTTTCAATTGTTTATTACTGTTGTTTGTTGTTTACGACTTGCAGGAGGCGCGTTGCATACCCTTTTCCTAGAGAAGAAAGCTGTTTTTTCTGTTTGACTTACTGAACGATGCTAAGAGAAGGATGTTTTTCCAACCAATTTCTGCAAAATTGCTATACATCTCCTATAGGTTTGAATGTAGTTGAGATGGCGGATAGAGTTGACGCGCATTGCCGTTTTCAATCACTAGTCGTGATTTATTGAGAATGTCTTAGTTAGACATTATATGGAATGAAGGCATAATCAACCAACAGCATTAGGCTGTGCTGTCATCTAGTGTTCAATTTCTGGGTCACCACTTCGGCGACAAGCTGTTGACACCGGCAGGGGTGTTTATTTGATCCAACGATTTATTGGTCCGCAGCTACACCGTGCATGCCTTTGACGACTGAAACGAAAGGAACCCCTGTTCGAACCAGTCGTTAAGGGCTTTTTTATTCTTGTTCTTTGTTGTTTGCGACTTACAGAAGGAGGCATGTTGCACCTTTACACAATATTATAATTAAATCATTGTTTTTACTTAAAATATCGCCACATTAGAAAGACATGAAGGCACACTTGTCCTTTTTTCTCATATGAAAATAGTTTAAGCAAGAATGATATTTTTGCCAGCCCTGATTATAGTTGATATTATTACAATTATTTCAGACATGTACATACATACATGCAGGCATACTGTTTACCTGTTATGATATCAGTTTCGCCTGGACACCGAGCATTCAATGATAGACCTCCATCGACTGAAAATAACACGTGCGTTGTCTTTTCATCTGAGTATATTTGCTTCCGGAAATCATAACAGGAAGCAGCCAAAGCATCACCAAAAAAATGACTTTTCCTGAAACGAAATGGAACGGAGAAATTCAATTTGGTGGGCTATTTAAGACTACAAAGGAGATACTCCGAAACTAAGCATCATCATTCTTTTAAAAAGTAAATTAATACACCAGAGGAGGCAAAGAATCACCATAAAAAAGCTGTATTCAGTGCTAATTAAACGACGGAAAGAACGGCAGCATCGGAAGAATGACGCATGCACAGAGCGTCGAAAAAGGGAGAGTAGCAGCAGAAAGACGTGCCCAAGGTAATTTGAGTACAAATCACACACAATGGCAGATAGACGTTTGCTGAAAATGTGATCTCAAATGGAAGTGAGTGTTGTAATCCTGTATCAATGGGTACATGAGACTTGAGTGTCTGCAATCCGTGAAAATCTACAGATCATGTATGGCGATCATGTCACTTGTCACTAGTCATGAGCTGGTCACTAGTGTTGCATGTTCAATGATGATAGGCAAAATGTGGGGGAGGAAGATCAAAATAGGCGTCTCTCTGAACCCAGAAATGACAACAATATTGCTATAGTATATGACATGATGCACCTCAATGACGTGGAGATCAATGCCGATTTATCCATCAGGGGCCCGGGGCCCAGAACGGCCAGAATAAGCTGGACTTAATCAAATTTTCTTGTTATAAATTTCCACTACCAAGGGGACTTTTAGATTTTCTGCTCCCAGGGCCCGAAATGAGTTCAAATTGGCACTGCGGGGAGCTAAAAGGATTTAGAATAACACTACGACTCGAAGGGTGGGTGGTCGATCGACCGTCTCGCGTGTCCCAGAACGCGGGACGGTGGGTCCAGAACGCTGTTCTGAATCCTTTCAGCTCTTTTGCCTCTCACAGGGGAAATCCGTTCACCAGCAAAGAAAAAATCCGTACAAAACAGTGCTGAGATGGAAAAAGCTGTGCAACACTTCTTTGTATCGCAGGGCACCGAGTTGTACCAGAGTGGTTTCTTCAAACCGTTTGAACATGAAAATAAATGACTCAATGTCGGTGGAGAGACAATGTCGAAAAAGCAGTACCAGGTGCATAGTTCACGATGTCATGGGGCAAATTTTTTGGCAAAAAAGTTTTCGTGTGTAAAACAATGACAAAACTTACTTTCGGAACGTCCCTCGTAGATAAAATCGAACTCTTCCACACACGGAATTCAGTGTTATGACAGGAGGTTTATTGTATTCCGAAGGAATATACAAAAATAACAAAAACTAGTAATGAAAATTATTCTGGAGTATGTGGTCGCGCGCAGACTTTCTGTTTCAGAAAGATTGAGGTTTAATTTCTTGAAATTTATTGAACAATAAATTCTGTTAGCCTTTAGGTAAAACACCAATGGAGACTGAAATGTTAAGTAAGGTGTATGGTGAATCTATCATGGCAAGATCGAAAGTTTACGAATGGCATCGGCGTTTTAAAAAGGGCAGAGTACATAATGAAAGCGTTGGACGACCTTCGACTTCACGGGATGCAGAAAATGTTGTGTTGGGGCTTGAATTTATTTGAAAAAAAAATCGTCTCCAAACACTTGCACAAATCGCTGAAACTACACACTTCTTGAAGACGTCGTTTGAGAAAACCCATTCATCGTAAATGGCCTCGATCCTAGCAGAGTGACGAGTGGTATTTTCTGCATGACAATGCACCAGCACACCGATCCTAATTGGTAAAAGAGGTCATCGCCAAAACTCACACTTACAGCTTTCATGTCCTTCCATTTACCAGACTTAGCCCCGTATGACTTTTACCTGTTCCCATCAAAGAAAAAACATTTATAGGGACACCGTTTTGTGTCATCAGAAGTAGTGAAAGCAGCATTGCAGGAGGCTTTAGGGGTGGTTGGGCATAAAGGCTGCCCACAGTACTTCCAGAAGTTATAAGAACGCTGGAAGAAGTGTATCATCGTCCAAAGGAACTACTTTGAAGGTGGATGTGCTTCGATGCTGTGAACTATTCAGGCTAAGGTTTTATACACCTTGTCTGAAACTCAGCATTCGTCGCTGCCACATCAAAAAATTGAGGGCTGCATTGCAACCCATATGCGCAATGATGACTCGTATTCATTATGCAAGAAAATTGAAACACTCTCCAGATAAGGCCAGAGGGTCACCGCATGGCCAAGATTCCTCATAACTCAATGTCAATGAGATATAAATTTTTGTCCTTTGTCATCTTTTCGAGTATGTCTGTGTTGCTTCTTTTTGCTATGTGGGTCTTTGCGTCGTAAAATATTAACGTTAAAAAGCATGCTCTTTTGTTCTAGCCTTCAAGTTATTAGCTATCTGATAATTAAAACCAGCTAAAAATGTCCCCACACCTCGTTTCATTTCAATGAAAACACTCAACATATAACAACACTTGCACACGCATGCTGTAATAGTTCAGTTAACTTTTTTCCTTTTTTTTTCAAAACAATTATACTGCAATAAAGAAAGAGTGTTACAAGAAAGTTTTTGTTAATTGTTGTTAGATGTAACGCTAATTGTAAGAATTTACATTGCTGTGTCATTTCTGCAAAAAATCATTAAGATATTCCTATTTTGAATTTCTAAAACTATTTTTTTCTTTTTTTTTTTGCAAAATTTCCTTAGACTATAGTCAAAATTTTTAAAAAATATGCATTCAATACAATCTATTGAAAACAAGAAATGTTTAAAATATCTTACGCAAATAAACATTGTTATGGGTACTGCCCCCATTCACAGGTATTTAATTTAGTAAAATAATCTTCTCAATGTATTTTTTAGATAGGTACGATATTTGTGACTCTAAGGTGACCGAAGGGTCTTTCCTTTCTCCCATGGGAATCGTTATCCAAGGTAATTATGGGTGACATTACCCCGAAATATTCAACTGATTTCTCTCCACTTTTTTTTGTTGTTGTTATTCCCTCTTTTTTTACTCCTATTGTTTTATGTCATTTTATCTTGATAATAAATACCATACACGCTTTATTTCCTCATAAATTAACTAGAATTTTTGCAATGCCAACCCAAATAAGGTACAGACGCCTATAAAACCAGAGTTCGTAAAAAGCTTTGTTTAAACTGCTTTGATTAAATAGATAAAAAAAAGATATTAACACTAGAAATATTTGTAAAAAATTTTTTGACTCTACGCCAAATCATTACTTTCTCCTAAATTATCATAATTTTGGTACAAATCTTTACATATAACTATATGTTTTCCATAAAATAAAATAAATGTCTCACTTACGACCCCAAACCTTTAAGAAGGAAATCTTTCATAGGATAGAAAAATGTCGCTTGAGCCACAAATTCACCCTCACATTCGTCTTGAGCAAAAACTGGGAAAAGAAAAGAAAAGGTAAAAGTATGAGTTTTCAAGTCTATATCTTAGGAATTATGGATCTGAGTTTCTTCTCAAAGCAACATGAACTTAAAAATATTCGTATTTTCAGGTATTTTTCTTTAATTCTTATATTTTCAGTAAAGTTAGAACAATTAGTTGCACTTAAGATGTTCTCAATTTCACTTCTCAAAATTATTACTCAAAGTTTTTCGCTAATTTCCCAATATACAACTTCAGCATTGTGTTAACTGAACAGAATCGAAGTAAATCTATTAAATAATTTGTAAAAGCTTAAACACAGTTTAATTTTATGTCATATCTGTAGTGAAGGTGTTGGCGAGTGTTTTGTCTTCAGGGCCACACTGAAGAAGAGGAGGATACCGAAGAGCTGAACTTTTTAAAAAGGATTATATTCATTAGTTAACTTTGGATCTCAGAAAAGGTATAAACTGTACCGCATAAAAATCAATAAATATGAGTCAAATAAAATAGTGGTAATAGTTTATTTAATTAATTTATTGTGCTAATTTCGTGTCTACAGCTCAGGGGCGTTGATACCCCGTATTAGCCGTATCAATTCTACGGAGCCCCCAAGCTACAGGGCCGCCAATATAGTTCCACTAACAAGGCTCTCATATGTAAACAAGGGCCTCGAAGGAATTTTGACACAGGGCCTACTCAGAACTAACTACACAAGTGCTACAGCTGCAAGCACGTTTAGCTTTAAAATCAGCTTAAAAATCTTAAAATTGGTTTAATAAACACTTTTCTATAAGTTTTTTTTTTTGAAATCAAGAGTGAGATTGCTTGCTGAAATTCTCATCCCAGCCTGCAAGTTAATGTCAGGCGACTTGCATTTACATTTACTCTTGTTGATTATCATGCAAGAAAAACTTTGCTCACATATACATATGTTGACCCAAATATAAAGAATTTTTTTTTGTTTAATTTGGTTTTCTGACCGTCTTGGCGGGATGCTATTATCCACCTCTGCTTTAGTGCTATCGATGGAACATAACAAAAAATTGAAGCTTCACCATGTTGTGCTAAGTTGATTGAGTCAAGTCTATCATCAATCAATATTTACATCATCATCAATTTCAATATTTTTTTAAAAAAAAGTATTATACAGGTGATTCGCTTCCAGACCGACAAAATTGCAGGGTATGTAGGGGGTTCACAGACGACTCGGAATCACATAGGAATGCAAGGTTGCAAACGCCGTAGTTGTGAGCTATGGGGCAAAGAAGAGAAAAGGAACAGAAACACATTAATAGGACAGAAAGCATTCTATTAAACGGATGTACTATAACAAGTGTCCGAAATTTGGAGCAGTATTCGTCTGGCAAGTCTGACAATGACGCTGCATAGAATTCCTGAAGTTCTGCAAGATTCCTCTAAGAAGTCTTGTGGTAGATGACGCTGAACGGAAGATTAGGGAAACACTGACCCTGCTGGTAGTCGTCATTTACGACCTGTTTCCAGAGGTAATTCAATGAACTCGTAGTGAAACGAGGAACTGGTCGACATGATGATAGTCTATGAAGATGCGAATGGAAACGGCCACGCCGATCAGCGGTTGTACTAGGGACGTTACCCGAACAGGCGTGTTCCACACCACACGACTTTTGCAAGTGTGCACAGAAAGTTACATGAGACTGGTTCTTTAATGAGTTAACTGGTTCTTTTTGGCGAACGAAACACCCGTTTATTCGCGATTTAAGACCTCATCGCTCGAATATCTGTAGCTGCCAGAAGGATACGCGACATGCCAGGAATCTTCTAGAAAGTAAGGAATTCCATGCAGTGCCGCTGTCCGACTTACCAAACGACTTTCGGTCGTAATTTCGAACACCTGTTGTAGTACAACATTTCAATAAAATGTTCTCTGTCCCATAATTGTGTTACTGTCTTTGTTTTCCTTCTTTGCACCATAGCTTGCAATACGGCACTTGAGATCCTGCATTCCTATGTGATTTTGAGTCTGTACCCTCGACACACCCTGAAAGTTTGTCAGTCTGTAAACGAATCTCCCTGTATATGGAAAGAGTAGTACATGTAATTTTCATGAGCAGTTATTTGTATTTGAAAAAAAAAAAAAAAAAATTTTTTAAAAAAAGAAACAAAAAAAAAATTTTTTTTTTAAAAAAAAAGTAATATAAAAAAAAAAGATTAAATTTGAGGAAATTACTTGCTTAGATACAAAGTATAAGTTTTTTTTAGTAAGTTATAACTAAAAGAAACTCAATTAAAAATTTCGTAAAAAATTTAGTTAAATTTTGTTAGCTGTTGAAAAAATACCCCCTTATTTACGTTTATTGTTGCGAATCAGGAAAAATGTTAATTCTTTTTAAAAAACTTAAGGGATGTATCATTTGGTGTCCTAGACAGAAGATTACATGGTAAACTCTGTAGCATTTCAAAAGGTGAGACGATCGTCTCATATAACATTTCTATAGGCCGGGAGATATAAAGGAATGGGAAAATCCAAACCAGTCTCATTTTTAAAAATGTAAAAGGACAATTTAACCCTCTCGTTGCGCATCCCGTGATTTACACGGGGAAGTACCCCTAGCAGACGTAGCACTTGGCAGCGAGAGGGTTAATAGAGTCCTGTTATATCTTTTCAGCATAAAGTGTGTGTGTGTGCGAGAGTTGTCTTAAAGTCACACTATAAAGTTACACGAGGGCTATTGGCGACGGATCTCTTAATTTTAAACCTACTTCAAGAGAAGAGGACGACACCTGAGTGGCTCCCACTTCTCCTAATTTCCCCACCACACAAACGGAAGAACATTCGAACTTCGACAGAGTAAACGTGCGTCGGCCCCCTTTACACGGAGGGTCTTCAGAGACACTAGGCTCGACCTCACTCATGTCACGCCCGCCACAAGTCTGTGAGCTTGACCACCAACATTACTTCATAAGGAGGTAGAGTACAAATATTGAAGTTTTGGGATGCTTAAGAGATTGGAGAATAACATTGAATTAAAGTACCGAAATGCCCTTCACTAATGTTATTGTGAACTTGAACTATAACTTTTGGAACTTCACTTCTTGGAAAGTTCAATTACCGACAGTAGGTTTTTCTACCTTCGCTTTTCCGTATCCGGTACAGGACTCCATCATGAATGTATACAAAATTCCGTAATACCAATAACGTTTGGTTACAAGAATGCATTGAGGTATTTCTTGCCATGATGGTCACTAGAATGAGTTCAACTTTTTAGGTAATATGTACTTAATGTATTGATCGCCCAGTTGAGACCTTTGGAGTTCGCTTGGAGACCCATGGTTCATGGTACTCGTGAAAGATGTTATTATTTTAACTTCGTTATCTCTGTCATACTTTTTCTGTCATAAGACAAATTTTTATACAATAATTTCATTCCGGTTTTCAAAAGTTTTAGATGTAGTAGAATATTACTCTTCTTCATTGTTGAAGACTTGGGTTAGCACAGGTGTAATCTCAAATCCAGTCTCAAAATGTATGGGTCAGTGATATCTGCGACATATGCTCGATGCTTGAAAGCGCCACCCACACTTGAAGACAGCATCTACTTTTCCATGTATCTTTGCTCGGACCCCAGTCACAGTGTTTAGTTTGGACTTTTCAGAAGGAGTATAAAGCAACAGTGTTGTTTTTTCAGTCGCATACCTCTGCCAGTTCTTAATAGGTTCTTAACACGTTAAATCACGTATTAATGAAGTCGCGCTAACCAGTAGTCATAGTCCTGCACTCGTAGCCGGTGTGTCACAAGTTCGAACCTTAGTGTCACTGAAGACTTCCGTATAGAGGGGTTGATGCGTGATAAATCGTTAATCTGTCCTTGCTCAAAGTCCTCGTGTTGACAGACGTAATGGGAAGTTTGGAGAGTGGGGTATCAGCTCAGGTGTCATCCTCGTTATTTAACGAAGGGCACTTGAATTTAACCCTCAACATAGAACTGCAATTGGGAATTAACAGGAGAAAGTGGTCCTCGTCTCGTAAGACAGCCTGGAGGCGTTTCGTGGAGGAGAGTAAAAAATTAGCCGTTAATATTTAAAAAACAAAACTGAATTTAGAAACTATTAGACAGAAAGAGAATAATTAAATTTAACACATATAATTCCCTCTTTCTGTTAAAATGAATTTTGAGAGAGTTAAGATATTGTCGCGTGTATTTGAAACATAAAAAGAAATGCTACAAAAACTAGACAGGAAAATACGTGATAATTCAATGTTTTATTTTTGCGTCTTTATTTACACATTTTCCCTTTCATACTCTAATATATTCTTTTATGAAATAGAGATGTACATGAAAAATATTCAGAATCTCGCTTTAAAGGAAATGTTTTGTTTTTTCGATAAGGAAACTTTTTAATGATTTTCTCTCCTCACATATTTCATTCTTTTTTCCCTTCTGAATTTGAATGCAAAGCAGCTGTATCAATAAACTGTTCGTAAAGAAACTTCTTTTGAACTCGAACAAGAAGTTTTTATGAGACATACGGATGCATAATTATCATTTGGAAAAAAAAGAAGCGGAATAATTGAGTGATAATTTCTAGGAATAATTATTTCTCGGAGATAAATTGCATTCCCGAAAGAAATAAAACTCTTTTATAATGAACTTTGGTTTTGGGATCAAAGTAACCATCTCAGCCATTAGCATTGGCTTAAGGTTTATTTAGAAATGAAGAAATCCTTTCCAAATAAGTTTAAAAATTGGATCAGGAGGGAAATTAAGTTATTGTGTTTAATTATTAATATCACAATTAAAAGCAGCATGAAGATTGTTGCAACGACAAATCTCACAATTTTCTATCACAATCACGTGACGACGATGACACTAGGGAACTTTAACTCCTAATTTTAAGCT
>BMAV01008245.1:74095-105517 GCA_019973955.1 Trichonephila inaurata madagascariensis
TATACTCATTGACGGAATTGTTAGTGTTGAATAATCGTATACCTTGAGGACATCTTGCTTCAGCTTCTTCCACAGTACAAAAACGAGACTCAATCAGAGTTATTTCTATTTCATCAAGTTGTTCGCCGTTTCTAATTTTTATAAGTATAGAATAAAATTGTGGATTTGCTTGACGCATGACTTCATTTAGTTCATAAAATTTTAGATTTCGCCATAAAATCGGTCCAACGATGGTCTGTTTTGGTTGCTTATAGATGGGCGTAGAACGAACTGGTGGTAATTGACGTAAATCTCCTATTAAAATAATATCTAATCCACCCAAATTTGACTGAAAATTTCCAGTTATTTGTTTTAATCTGGAATCAACAATAATAATTGAGCCCTCATCATAGTTATTTCATCAATGATTATGACTTTTATATATTTGAAAAGAGTTCTGCATTGTTGAGCAGTTTCAGAATGTAACGGAAGTAATATTGATAAAGAAATTTTTAAAGCTGTATGAACAGTCGTTCCAAAAGTAGCTACTGCTGCATTAGTAGTTGAAGCACAAGTTATATATGCATGACAGTATCCATCATTGTTCGTATAGCAATTATAAATTTCCATCAAAAGTTTAATGACGAACGTTCTACCGCATCCGGCAGGGCCGGTAAAAAAATATTTGAAATAGAGTTCGATATGATGATAAAAGATGCGAAATAACATGAAGTAAAAGCCCTTTTTGTGTGTGTGTTTTTCGTTTGACATTCTCACTAATTGATAGAAATCTTCTTTGGGCATTAAATTTCTTCTTTTTTTTTGCAATAGTAGTAAATTTGTTTGTAAGTAGTTAGTAGTCAGTAATGTTGCTAAGTAGATGCAATTATTGACAGAAAAATAAATTTTTCAATCACATTTTTTCCCTCGCCAAAATCGGTGATTTTCATTTGTCTCGAGTTTTTCTAGTGTAACGCCTGAGAAAAGGTGAAGTGAACGTGATGAAGCAGATGTTGATTACCAATTTGGCGCGAAAATGGTTTTGTCGCCAAACCCTTGGCTTTTCGAAAGATCACGCTTTTTATTAAAGTTTTTATTTTTTGAAGGCTTAATTTTTTATTAATGGTTTACAATTTCACACATCGATTGAAAACAATGGTAATTTTTAAACAAAAAAATCTAAGAATAATTTTTTAGTAAAAAATTCTCTTTAAAAGGCTAATAGACGAAAAACGCCAAAAATTTTTTAAAAACTGTAATTTTTAAGTAATTTTTTCAATCTTTGTACAGATTATGGATAATATTGTTCTACACATAGAAAAATGTTTCGTGAGATTACTTTCATAAATAACGAAGTTATTTAATATTTACTTAAAAATTTGAGTATTTTTTGAGAAATTGTAAAAAAAACCAGTTTTTGGCATTCTCTTTTTAAGTGACTGATTCTAAAAGAGAAAAGCATGAACTTTTTTAGGGTAGAATATCAATTCATTAACGCGAAAAGAAATTGAACGGGAATGGTTTAGAAATCATTTTCATAAAAATGTATCGATTTTGGCTCATTTTAGAAAAAATCGTAAAAAATAAAAAATATCACTATTTTGTAGAAAAAATTATACCGTATCGTGGCGAAAAAAAATGATCTTTCTGATTCTGTAATTGTTTTTTGTCTGAGTTTTATAGAAAGAATTAGATGACTTTTGTTTCGTCCAATCCTTATCAATATTATAAATGCGAAAGTATGTTTGGATGTTTGTTCCTCTTTCACGCAAAAACAACTGAATGGATTTTAATGAAACCTTACAATAATATAGCTTATACATCAGAATAACACATAAGCTATAATTTATAACGATATTGTGGGAAGTCTCCAAAATATAACGATAATTGTCAAATAAGTAGGGAAAAATTCTGCCATCTGCAAGAAATCCTGCAACAGGATGTATGTCATATTTATCTTTTATGAGGAAAGCAAAAATTTTCCCATCTTGTTTTGTCTATGCCAGGTGCCAGGAGCTGCGAAGGCTTGAACAGGCGGAGCGTGAGGCAGATTAAAATGTTAACATAAAATAAATACAATGGAAAGTAATATTAACGTATTATACTTTAAGATTTAAATTATTTACACTATTTTAAGCGTTAATTACACAAAATTTATGACAATGTGTTCCTTTTGCTGAGCAGAGATCAGCAAAAGAAGATGTTTTCAAAAATCTACCCACAAGAGAGTTACGGGGAGTTATAAATAAAAAAAAATCCTTTTTATCAGCTATTAGATCTACAGATATAAAATTTAACAAACATGGTTTTCTCTTTTATTTATTTATTTATTTTGTTTGTTTGTTTAATGTGCAATTCACGTAAAATTAACTCATTAAAAACTTATTCATCCTTCAATCTGTATTGTTTAATTTTTCAATTCACCCGTGCGAAGAACGAGTATACCAGGCTAGTTTATAAAAAAACAGATTAGTTTAAATAATTCACAACCAGACAAAAACTCGGCATTCTAAATTTTCTTTTTATTTATTTCTTCCCTGTTGTCCTTTACATAAAGCCATAAATCTTTTATTTACAAAATCACTTCAATACAAAAAAGTTGAGTTGCTTCATTTATTATTATGAACTTCTCAGAGTTTTGAATTTATTTTAGTTTAAATATATATATATTAAATTACATCTCGTGGTTATGATATGAATATTTGTTAAACTCGCGACAGCTTTTTTAAAAACGTGGTAAAAGTCGGAACTTCATACATCTTTGACTTACGTTCATCGTGTAACCGTAACGTCGAGATAATTCGAGCAGAGTCGTATTTCATGCTGCTGTAATTTTCACACTCGAATATGAGTGAAAACCGTCCGCATTCGTGAAACTGATTGCGATGCGTCGTTTTTATATGGGTAAAAATTGCAATGATGGGCTATGTACTTCACATTTGCTTCCAAATATATTACACAAAAAATAAGTGTTTTGAACATTGTTTTTATAAAAAAAAATACTTCTACTATTATTATTACTTTTGAAAAAACATAAATAAATAATTTTTTCTAAATAGCAGTCTGCATTAAAGAAAGAATAAAAATCGATGTAAGTGCAAAATTGTAATATTCGTCTCTTGTCTGCAATTCTAAGATCAAAATTCTAAACTAAAATAAAAATTTTGATTGCTTTCGTATTTTCTTAGATTTTTTGTCGAAACAATGTCCTAAAAAGTGTTTCCTTATATTAAAAAAAATTGACTTTTTTTTTTGCTAGTTTTTTTCAAAAAATATGTACGCTAAAGGGTTAAAGAAAACGTTTTCTATATTATTAGTGCCTTCAAAATCTTTTCGTCGCATATTTTGTTGTTAATTAAAACGGCCAGCATCAAAAATCCTCCATTTAGTTTAGATGTTTTCCATTGAGTCTGGGATAGCTTTTGCTACAAATTATTATTTAAAAAAAAACATTATTTGCAGAAAAATTAATTCTTAACGAAAGTAGAACCACATAGTTTTATACAGAAAAATGCCGTTGAAACATTGCAATAATGGTTTCTAATAAAGAATGCCCCCCACCCCCTGCCTTGGTCGTGTCGAATTTCGATACTACAATCCATTGGCAGCAAGCATCGAATTTAGATGCTGAAAATTACGTTGACAGACATCGAAATGAGAAGCGAGTACCAAACATGGAGTAACCCTTGTTCCGCCTTCTGCAACGACCTTTGATGAGGACAAGGAAACAGCGTGAGAATCAAGGTAGCCCCAAATGTGCTCTATAAGATTCAAGTCCAGATATTGAACTATGGCCATTTTATATTCACTCCAAACCGTAGTTCTCTAAATAGTCCTCAACAAGCATAATTCGGTGAGGTTGCGCATTATCATTTATTAGAATGAATTCATTACTAAATGCAGAGGCGTATAGGTGTACATATGAATTATGGATCTCGTCCCTATATCTCACACAATAAGAGTTTCTCCATAAAACACAAAGAGATCAACGTGACCACCGTGAGAGATCCCTGCTCTAACTTTGAATCCACCACCTTTGTAACTGTGTCTTTCAACAATATTGCGTTGAATATATTTAGTACTTTATTCTCTCCATATTGTCGGTGTTATAGAAGCTCTGGATTGTTCTTTAGTTTGTATCTGAACTCATCTGTGGCGAGTACAGAAACCCATTACTGTCTTGTCCGGAAAATGTGTTTCCTTGCCCAACATAGCGAGACACAACTCTGTCGATAGTTCAGGGAAACATGCACAATGAGGTTGATTCATGTGACGTCATAGTCACATGATAGTGAAAGCCACGTGATTCTAGCCAATCAATTCAAAAACTCATGTGACGTCACAGTCACACGATAAAAACTGTCTACTGTTTCCAACTAATCATTTCACGCGCTCCGGTGTTGCCAAGTTTTGCTCTTTGCAGAAACTTTCTCTTAAAAAGTACATATGTATACAAAATGCATTTTATTTAAAAGTATAAGTATAAAATACGACTTTTTTTTAATTTAAAAAAAATCTTTTTGAAGAAATTTTTTTCACTAACATTTAAACATATTTAACCAAATATGAAATTTGAAATTTTATCTGAGTTTTACAAATAGAACAAGTACGATTATTTTAATGTTTGTTTTGAATTGAATGAAAAACACGTGCTTGTTTTTATCATGTGACTTCATGAATCAAGCCCATTGGCCGACCTGCGTAGTGACCTGCAATGTAAAAGCTTTTTCGCTCCGTAATAGTAAAGTTTCCTGTTTTTGTTGCTACAAAAGGATCTGTGCAACGAGCTGAGCCCTTGTAACACTTCTCTTTCAGACCGAAAGAGCTAGGAAATGATCTCTCGCTGAGGTTTTGTAACCTGGTTGACCTAGAACATATGTGCTGGACAGTGGATCTCCAGATTTAAACTGGTCCCATAGTCGTTGGACCACATTGTAAGATACATTAAGATGTCTAGCAGCATCAGCTTTAGGCAAACGCACTTTCAATCTATCTGACCATAACGAATCAAGTAAACGACTCCTTCTAGACATTTCTAGACTCTCCTACATTAGATATTGTCAATGAAATTATCAACGACAATCGAATATAAACACTCATAAGCAGAACGTACATACGAAATTGCTAAAATTTTATTCAGCACATTTTCTCTCACTTCTATGTAAGTCTCCGTTTCTAACAAATAAAAGTTTTGACAATCATTCTTTTTCTCTTTTTGCATAATTTCCTTTTAAGTTTCTTTATTCATAAAAAATGTGAATTTTATTGTTACTGCCATTTATTTAATGGTGAGCTTCGAAAAACATGTCGCACTTTAATTTTTGTATATAAGTGTGTAACCCAGCCCTCACGATTTTGCGGGTTAGACATTCTTAGACATTTTTGCTTCTGAAACAGACGTATGTATAAAAAAGCCCGAATCAAATGACTGCACGGATTTGCAGAAAGTATACAGTATCACACACTTTTCTTAAAGAGATAGGGGTTGCAGTTCATGTTTTACTTTCAGTCGGCAAGTCTAGATTTGCTTACAAGTACAATGGATACACGTCGCCATTTTATCTATCTTAGAAAGGTAATTATCGGTATACTTCTAATTGTTTCGATACACATTTTTGTGTTAATGTGTAAATAACAGTAATAGTAAAAATATTATTTATACACTATTAATGTTACTTGTAGGACCCCAGATTTCGTCATCGGTACGATCATGCGACTTGGGCGTTATGTAAGTCAGTGCAGCTGTAAAGATAAGTAGAAACTTTGCCCTCCCACGAAAAAAGATTTGCGTATTTTGACAGACATTTTACAACATTACCACTGATAGAAAAGTTACAGGAGTTGCACATTTTTGGAATCGGCACTATTTCCGCTAATTGCATTAGTAGTTTCAAAGCATATGATAGGGAGAAAATGGATTTACAGCAAATGTATGGAACCTGTTACGAAAGACAATACAACTGTCATTGTGGAATGGAAGGACAGTAAGAAAGTTATAATGACATCGAATTGTTGTGGTACTGAACCAGGAAAGTTGAACACTGGACAAAAACCACATGAAAATATATTGACGAATCATGTCCTTCTGCGATGAAAACAACCTGTAACCAGAACATGATGGGTTTAGATGTTTGTGATCAGAAGATGGAGTATTACAGAACGTGGTTCAGAACAAGAAAAGGGATCTGGAAAGTCATTTTGCATTTCATTGATTTAGTTGCAGCAAATTCTTAGTTTTAGTACAAATGGGTTACAATATAAAATAAAATCCCCTCCCCCGAAAAAAAATTCAAATGCATCTCTTTAAATTTAAGTTAAAGGTAGCTAAAGTGCTAACAGCGTCTTCTCCTACAAAACAGAAGTATTTTAATTGACAATGAAGGTGACAGTGTTGTAATTTCTCCTGCAAAAAGATCAAAGTACGAGTACTTTTAGCCGCCTGCTAAAATGGCATGCCAGGGTAAAATGTATGACATAAATAGCCATTTTCCATGTGCTGATGATATTTCAAGGCCTCGCAAGTGCTGATAAAAAAACTGTGAAAGAAGCTCGAAAATAGGTTGTGAAAAATGCAATATTTATTTATGCTTTAAAGATTTCTACATTAACTATATAATGATTCAATAAAAGAATAAATAACACGTCAATAATTTTCTTATCTGCAAAAATTTTAGTTGAATTAGATTTGTTTCACCTATCAACTTATAGAGTCAAGAAATGTATAACTCATACAATTTCATTGGTGATGGTTTCACAGAAAGCCCAACCCAATTTATTACTATTATTTTCTTATTTTTTCAATGCCATTGAGGTCACTATAGTGTTAATATGCAGAAGAATGTAATATTTAAAGATGAAAATATTTCGGATTTTAAAGGGATATTAACACAAGTATTTTTATTTTTAAATAATTTATATAAATTCTCTTACCTTTTACAACTGCCCCCAAAGAAAAAGTTCAACACTTTAAAAGTAAGTAAGTAAGTATATATATATATATAAAAAAAGAAATAGAAAATTCTTAAAAAAAAAATCTGTTCTAAGATATATTTTCTTTATTTCTCTAAGACATCGTGACTCATTTTTACTGACTGTTTTAGTGTTTTACAATTCTGTATTTTTCATTGATTCACTTTCGCACGGAAAGCCGAATCTTTCAGCTGGCTGGGTCGTGTTGAAGAATACAATATGCTTTGAACTACACTTGAAATGTATTGATGATGAACAAAATTAAAGTAGAAAATATAACATATTAAAAAAGACATAACTGCAATATGAAACTGATACGATATTGGATGCTTTACATATGATACGGCAACACTAGATGATTAGGTTAGTGCAGTGTTTCTCAAACTATGGGGCGCGCCCCTAGGGGCGTGATAACCCTATAAGTGGGGCGCGAGCATATTGAAAAGTCGAGAAGTAAAGACTATTTCTTTTAAAAAAATATTAATTTACTGAAAGCAAGCAAATAAAAAATAAAATACACATTTACACTTATAAATATATCAGTACTGCGGAATGAATTTTATAATTAATTTAACAGTACTATAAGTTAAGAACAAGTTTAATAATTACCAGTGTCCCCATAGGCTTGCCATATATAAAATTAAAAATTAAAATTAACACTTATCTTGATAATTTATACGGTTTATAATTAATCCCTTAAAAGCTGATTAAAAATTACGCGATTCGCTCCCCAATACCACCGTTTAACACGTGATGAGCGTATCTGGTGTATAGGGCTAGGGACAGAAGAGGAATAAATAAGTAAATCCTTCCAAACACTGTCAAGTTCATTTTTTTGCATTCCAAAGCCTTCGGAATAATTTTATAGATAGCAATGCATTCAGAAAAAATGGTACTTAGGAAAAAAAAAGTACATTAAAAATTAAGGGATATACATAAAAAAAAAATACTGAACTTTGGGAAATTTAATCAGTTAGAGTTAATTAATTAAAGACATTTAACTGTAAAATTAATTATATGCACTGTTCCCTCAAAATAGACTGTCGAATCGTTTTCTAAGGTCTTCCTTAACATACAAAAAGAATAAGACATTTACCTTTTGACATTAAATATTTTTTCGGAACAAAAATGAAAATCTTCGCAATACGCTGAAAACGCAATTTCTGCTATAAAACTATTCACCTTCCCCGCTAAAATACTCGTCTTGGAACCCGTTCCGCCATATATCTTGGAGAGAGAAGAGTGGATTAAAAAAAAATAATTCTACTAAGTTTTTTCTTATCCATAAAAATGGTGGTACTTACAAGCACCGTCGGTAGATAAAGGGTTAAATCTATCGAGGCTCAAACGTCCTAAGTTGGTGTAGTAATTTCAAGAGGGGGTTCCAGCTCATGTATCGTTCTCTTCACTTTACCATGGCTCAACATCATGAAATTCGTCGTCAATAGCCCCCGTGTTGCCTTAGAGTGCGACGTTAATAAACATGTGTATGCTAATGATTGTGGCACATTCCTGTGAAGTTTGTAAATTGGCAATGCTCGTGTATTGTTAGGGTCAACAATATTGGATCAAACCTGCTTCAGTTTGTAGTTTTTCGAACTTTATGATCACACAAACGTACGGTATCCACGAGGGATGATCATAAAAAAAGATTAAACGCCGCAGCAATTGAATACTACATATTGTGGAGAAATTTTGTTTCCCCAAAGTGGAGACAAATGGCGCTACTTGTCACACAGCTGGTTTGTGGGTACGTAGTAATAATTACCAAATGGTCCAGGATGATTGAAATGGTAAGATACTTAGGAAATTGGTCTCATTTGGAAGAGCGAACTGTGGTTAGATTTTTATGGGCAAAGAACGTGCCCACATCTGACAGTCACAGTCAAATCGTGAAAGTTTATGGTGAAGAAACAATGAACAGGCAACATGTAGCGAAATGGTGCCACTCTTTTCAGTCAAGCAAACAAGATGACGAAAACCGCAATATAGCAGGGAGCGGCCGGCCAAGTTCTTCACGGCACGAATTGAAGAAACGATTCAAATAAATCGACGGGTAACTCTGAGTGAAATCTCGTCAAGCTGGGACTGAGCTATGGTAGCGTGCAGCATATCGTTTCTAATGTGCTGCGATATTTCAAGACAGTGCTGTGAAAACATCCGCCGAGACTTGGCTCAGTGGACAGAGGCCGGATTTCTACCTAGACGGGTTAAAAAGTTGGTTCTGCGTTGAGATAAATACCTAAATAGACTTGGTGGTTCTGTTGAAATGTGATAGGTACGTATGCCTCTTAATTCCCTTTTGTATTTTCTGTCTATTGTTAATAAACATTTCTTTATTCGACTTGTAACCTTTTTTATTCATCACCCTTCGTATTTATTTCATTTAAGTTGAAATCCGAAAAAATTGCTGCTCTGACTACAAACAACATACAGAAGCAAATATAAAAAACGATATTTTGCACGTCTCGGGTTGAAAAACATTTCCATTTTTAGGAAAGAAACGTTATATTTAATTTTCATCACACATTCCTCCCTATTATGGGTGAGATATGTTTACAGCTTTCGTCAATATAAACCATCTTGTTAGATTCACCAATTTTAATGTTAGAATCGACGTCTAGCTTTGAGAAAATGCGCCAAAACAAACTAAGCAAAATAAAGAGGAGGAGGTACAGCTTGAAATGAGAAGGCTTAGCTGGAAAAAATCATATTCAATACAATGATTGTTTCCCCTTTGTTACGAATCGATACGCGCCCTCTAACTAATCCTCTAGGGGAATCTTTAGGCTAGCCTTCGCGTTTAATTCACAGCCATCCCTGTCAAGAAGAAACCATGATATTCAGATTCGTTCGACTGTATAAAGTCAGTTTTGAAATTATAGTAGAAGGTGGTAGGAAAAGCTGCTACATTCGCTACGCAGGTGAGATTTAATAACCTTTACTTTCGTATGTGAAGATTAAGAGTGGTATTTGAAGCTGTGTTGAATTAGTGGATTTGAGGTTAGTTATCAACAATAGATTAGGTTGAGTTAAATAAGTTACTTGCGGATTTTTGTTTAATATTCATTGCTTTCTCCGTGCTACTCATTAGACATTCCCTTTTAAAATAAGTTGTTCTTGGTTAGTGTGTGTTTGAGTATATAAATAATTGTTATCATGGAAGTCTTTGGTTCTGCTTTCATTCCTCCCACCTCCTTAGGTAGGCAAGACGGCGATAGAACAACTTCAGGTGTAAGTCGCTCACACCTTCTCGAAATAATAAAATTAGTTACATTATTTTCATTTCCAAATTCATTTGTTACATTCATGAAGAACTTTTCTTGTTTAAATAATGTTTTTTAAAAATTTTATATTATGTGTAATAAATTTGTTTTTAACTATTCAATGAGTAATTCCGCTGTTACATACAATTTTTTGCTTCGTTATGTACTAATTCCGTTATTAATCAGACGCTCGTGCTTGACTTCTTGATCATTTGACGCCGAGCCTCCCAGCACTGACTGACGACGTCGTCAGGCGTTATGTAATAGAAATCTAAAATGTTAGTATTTTATGAGTGTGTTCGAACGTATTGTAGTTGGAAAGTGTTCTATTAATAAGCATATAAAATAAACAAATAGAAATGTTCCTCTTAGGAGCACTCGTATTAAGAGATCCTTTATGTGCTGTTACTTGCCAGAATTCATAGAGAAATCCTTTGAAGGGATCTTTGTAATAGTAAATAAAAAATCCATAATGTTCATAGTTGTCATGACAATTTTATTAAAAATAAAAACTTAATCTGTTGCAAATACGTTGAAATGTTGTGGTTCTATATTCTGTAATAAAAATTCTATTTTTATTTGAGAATAAGAAAGAGTTCGAGAAAAGTTTTCATATTTTTGACAAATTTTACTTCACAATAATAAAAATTGTCTGTATGGAACGTTTTAAATTACTTCTAGTGTATCACACGCAAACTTCCCAGACTAGAATGTACATGCCACCACGGTATGCACAAACTTGTAACAGTAGCGAGAAATCGCAACCCACTGCTTTTACCTGGCAGAGATCGAGCTCGGGGATTCCAATGATTTAGGATCACTCGCCTCGCTATCCAATCCCGGATTATATTTAAGCTAATTTTTCTTTAATTTGTTCCTCTAAATGTTAATATTTATTTGTGTATTGTATAACTGACCTTCGTAATTGTGATATTTTTATGTTATTAAATATATTATGTTACCCCCCGTGATCTCTTGCTTTTTTTTTAGTCTTAATCTAGTAATAACATAAAACATCGTTACACTAGTAAATTATTTCATGTAAACGTAAATTTTATAAAAAAAATTAAAGAATTTGGTTTTTGTTTCGAACATGAAGAGAGACATTGCAATAAACTTTGAAAAATTAAATTTATTAATGAACAAAATATTTACAGAACTCGCTTAATGTAAAACATAGCTATTCTAACAAAAATAAAAAAATATCTACAAGATAAATATTTTATTTACAAACAGCTACTGTCAATATAGTCACAAAGTAAGAGCTTCCATTTTCTATACAAGACGCTTCCACAGAGTATTCTTATTCTTTCTATACAAAAATTAAAGCCTTTAAAACTTCAAAGACACAAAATTGCAAACTTCTTAAAAAGTGCATTTTACAGAAAGCAACATACTTCATAATTTTGAATGCAAATAATCTAGAGTCTAATTTTGTGAGCAAAGCGAGTTTCTGAGTCAAAAAGCCAATTTTATCCTCATGACTTTATACACATGCCTCTTTACACTCGTTGCCTGATGCAAAAATGTGAAAGAAACTTTTATTTTTAGTTCGTTCATATTTGTTTTCCTATTCAGTGTAGTTCCATGAACTATCAAAGTTGTGCTCATTCGCACACAAATCGCATATACATATCAGTTATTCCCCAAATGAGCATTTTGCAATCAATGTTTCGTGGGGATTTTTAATGAAATCAAAATTTTATTCAATTTTAAATCGTAAACATCCAATTTGAAGTGTTAAATTACTTAACACATGTAATTCGCCACTAAAAAAAATCTTTTGTTAAAATTTTTCAAAAATAGATATTTAGAATTAAATTTCGAAATTTTTATTGCAAGTATAGAGTGTTTTGGATTTGAAGGTAGTATATTTTTTGCAAAAATATTTTGAACTTCGAAAGAATCAGAGCACCATTCAGAATGGAAGAGTTCTTGAAAAGACAATGCAAATTCTAATTTTGTTCTGCCTGCATTCTACACAAAAGCATATATTCCTTTCACTCGACTGTTTCAATTCAACAAATTCTTTAGCTTTCTATTTTTTTCCGCCAACAATCTACTCAAAAAATTGATTTATACGTATTGAAAGTAATTGTTAAATGAGGTTAATTTATTTCATTTTACATTGAGCACAAATAATATTTTTTTATTGAACAAAATTGTGTTTCAAAGACAGTTTTAAATGAAAGAACCCATTCATCACAACCAACTTTGGAAGAGAAACGAATTTTTAAAATCCAAATACCACTCTGAAAAGTGTGACTTTACACAAAAGTTATCGCTCCATAAAATTACTTTTACTGCTCAGTTCTAAAGGCATGACTATTTCATTTTCCTCCCTTTTTAATTATGTGGTTATAATAATCATTTCCTTTTATTTCACTCATGTACAGTTCTATATTTAGGATTCATTTTCGCAAGTTACTGATAGCTCCTACTCCAGTGATTCGTATATTTGTCTCAGTTCACTCAAAAAAGTTCCGAAAAATGAAAGATGGCTAGCTATAATTAGTTTTGTATTCTTCCCTGATAAATGCTCCCTTGGTAAAGTAAGCAAATAGACGCGCAGAAAATAAAATTTGTGTGGCATTTTTTTTTTAAAATTAATTATTAAAAAAGCACAAATGTAAATAAAAGCCATTTATATCACAAACTAGAAAATAAAAATTATCAAAAGTATCATAAATTGCTAAATTCAACATTATTTGATAAAATTATACTCTCTGTGAAATATAGTTCAAGTAATGAATTATAAAATAATTTACGAGCTTTTTGAAAGCCTTTTTCTGCGCCCCATTCTTTAGTTTCTATTTTATTATTTTTCATGGTCTGGGTTTTTTTCGTATAAGCGACTTTTATATCTACTAATCTAAATAAATAAATAAAAAAAAGGTTTTAAATAATGTCTAACACCCTTAACTGTTACCCGTAGCTTGCCAAATATTGATATTTAATCGCGTATAATACTTTTCGATGATACAAAAAAATTACAGCAAAAAGAAAATACGTTCCCCTGAGCCTTTTCTTTGTGTATATTGTCTACGTAGAAAGAGTTACATAAAATTTATGTGAAATTCTTCTAAATGAATTATACGTACTATCATGAAGAATATATACATTTCATAGAACATTCTTCCTTAACAGTTTTTATCCTTATATTCTGTTTAGAATGAACCAGTTTCAAATGATAAAGTCACGAATTAAAATAGTTTTTGTCAAGAAAAAGGATGAATTCAGACATTTTAATTCAAGCGTTTAAAAAAATAATGGAAACGTCAAAAATTCAAATGTCCAAAAATTCTCTTTTCTTACAACATAGCAGTTTTTTTTAAAAAAAATTAAGAATTTTATTTGTTTCAGATAAACAGTCTTGATAACTTTTAGGAAGTTTTATTCCCCAAAATTAACGTCACAAAACACAGATGTTTTGTTGAGCCAGCAATTTCTACAATTCGTATTAGCCTTTTGTGCGATTGTAACGTATTGTTTGATTAAAATTTCCATTTTTTTTTAATTCTTTTAGTTAAAAATTTTACAATCTTTTGAAATTAGTAATTTTTTTTCAAATTTTATCTTCGTTGATGAAAGTAGAAGAGAAACATTTACATCTTTTTTTTAATAGAATCAGTCTTTTATATATATATATATATATATATATATATATATATATATAAACAAATCACAAATAACTTAAAGTTTCAGAATGAAAATAATCTTTTAAACTTTGATTCCTTTTTCTCTCACTTTTTGCTCTTGCAAATCTAAATGTACCAATAAAACTTTTCCTACTTCTTATCTAAGCTAATCACACCTCTATCGATGTTTATATCACATGAGAAGTCAACTGAAAGGGAATTAAAATTTATTAGGTACCTCTTGAAACTATCACAGAAATGTTAAACAGGTCGAGAACAGGTCAGTACCATTTCCAAGTAGTCAAACTAACTCCAGAACTGTAAGCAAATATGACTAATGTCGACAATAAATTTTCATAGCTTTTAGAATACTAATTCATTAAAAAATAAACAGCTTCATAAGCTCTTACAGAAAAGATATGCTATAAGGCTCATTAAAATACAGATTTAACAAGACAGAACATCTACAAATATTCACCCAAAATGAAAAGAATAATATTCAGTAAACGAACAAGAACTGAAACAGGCAAATATTTGCTTTAAATATTCCATAAACATGCTTCAGCTGTCAACATTTTAAGAAAAACCAGAAAGATTGCCAACAATTCAAAGAAAAACTTATAAAATATATTCAGAGCATAAAAGAACAGACTTTTTGAACAGTGCAATAATATAATACAATCAACATTTAAGCATTAATTAACAATAATAAAATCATGTTGGATATATTTTTATATAGGGTTAGTTACATGCACACAAGTATAATATATTTTATTCATAAAAATTATATGTAGAACATACATTGTTTTTTTTGTTGTTAAATTGGAGATTTTTAAATAGTTTGAAGCTGTTGTGTTATAATAACTTGCATTAGTTTCTACTTAATAATGAGCAAATTTTATGCATTCTAAAAGGTGACACAGCGCACTTACTACACAGTGAGAAATTACTTTTTACTTTGTTGGTTTTTTTTACAAATATAATAGATAAAAGTTTCATCACAACACAGAGAGAGGAAAAGTTATACATCGTACTGTTTTATAAGGTTTTTATATAATCTATATACATCATATGACACTTATGAAATCACGGTTTTCATAGAAGTAGCGATATACCAAATTTATTTCTCAACGATTGCCATTTAACAAAAAAAATCAAATATAAATGGAGCAATATTGTCAAAATAATTCAAAGAAATAAAAAAAATAATAATTTCGTATAAAATATCATTGAAACAATAAATATATAAAAATATTTCAACTAGTATAAATACAAACTTTTATGCAAAATTAAGCTTTAAGGATTCGATTTCGATTTTTCGATTTCCGATTATTCGATTTCGATGAAAACAACTGAGTTAAATTGGAAATTAAAAAGAATTGTTAGAATAATTTAAAAAAGCATCTTTTTTTTAAACTGGACATAAGGTTTTAGAAGTTTATCAAAACAAAAACCTATGTTGCTAAATTATTTCTTTAAATGTAATATTTTTACAAATAGAATTAAAAAAAGCAGTAAGAATACTGTTGGGTGCAAAAAAAAATTAAGTATTAAGTATAAAATATGAGATAAGTAATTTTAAAGGGGAATAATTAAAATTTTCAGTAAACTCTTTCTACTAGTATTTTTAAAATAAAACACTGGGACAATATTTAAATACCATTTGTAGCGAAATATTAACGATTTCACTCATCTGAAAAAGAACAAATTATAAAATTCTAAATATGTTAACAAAATAATTTCTTTAAGAAATATATATATATATATGTATTTTTTTTACAAAATATTCACAATCGTTGACTTCTATCAGTGTATCGCTACATAGAACAATTTTTTTTTATATATCACTTTGCTTTCTGAGCAAAGACATCAGAGAAGTGATGTTATATGTGAGTTGCAAACACTATACAAAGGTGCCATTCTCTGATAACGTATTCTATAAATCCTAGAACAAGTACGTTTCTGAAGATAAATTTGTGCACGAAAACAAAAAAAAAATACTTTAAATTAACATCCTATATCTTATAGTCGATACTTAATCTTATTTAATTCAAAGTAAATATGATCATTTACGAAATCGTTCCAAACTGATTGGCTTACAATTTATTCCATTTTTGCTTCCTAAATCATTGGTTTGTTTGAATATTTTAAAAATAACATGAATGATCTTACATGAATTTTCATCACGGTCAAAAATATGTGAATGCTTTGCAATAACATCAATCAAAGGTCAAGAATTCGATGAATATGATTCGAAAAAAGAAGATAGTTTTCATATGCACCCTTGTATATTTGGTCCAGGTACTAATTGAGAATCGAATGAATATACTGGTTTACACATAACTAATAAAACTAATTAAAAACTTCTTGTTTGCTTTTAGATTTGTAAAATTATTAAAACTATGTTCTTTAGATATCTTCCAAACAGTTTACGCCTGGTTTTTACATTTTTTAAATTTTTATTTGTAAGTGTCTTTTATCTAAACATCTATCTAATAGTTGTGCTTTAATTAAGTTCTCATGCTTGGGTCGCTGTAGCAAATGAATAGACGACATTTATTAGAGTCTATTCGTTGATAATTCAAATTAGGGCCAAAAATCAAATTAAAAATGAACAATTTATATAAACACATGTTGAACTTAACCAAATAAAATTAAATGTTAACTTTAAAAAAAATTCAAAAACATTTGCGACGCATGAAGCTTTTTTATCTTCGCATAAACATGTAGATAAAGCTTTTCATTGATGTTGATCAAATGAGAGATGTAAAAAATATTTATAATGAAATGAATTGATATTTTCATGTAAAATAAGAGCAATATTTGATCAGCATCTGCTTACGAAAAAAAAACCCCTCAAATAAATAAAAAGAAATTTTTAATCTCTATTCTTTCTTGTACAAATATAAAGTACTTTCATTTCTTGCAAAGTACATAGAATCGATAAAAAGCGCTTAAAATATGTGAAATAATTCATTTAATTTCGAACATTTTCTTAAACTTTATTATGAAAAATGTTGGCAATTATGTTATGTTTTGTGTAGCACATAAAATTTTTGTAACTTTAAAATAAATTGGAATTTAGGGCTAAATCATGTTTTAAAGATGTAAGAAAATGCAAGTCTAATTTGTAGGTTGTGTTATGAATATTTTTGGGTTCCATTAATTCAAGAGTAGGATAATTTTAGTCAAACGAGGACAAAAGATTTTCACCTTATTCGAAGAAAAAGCTTCTTGGGCAGTTAAACTTAATTTGAAATGCTTAACAGTATCCCACATTTAAAGTAATATTAAAAATCTGATGTGAAATTTAGGCTTAAGTGAGCTAAACAATAAGAAGAAATACATAAAAAAAATTTTAAGTTAATTCCTACTTAGGTCAACAAAGAAAAATTTTATTTATTTACTTTTTAATAAGTAATTACAACTAATATAAATATATACAGAATACCAATATTAAATGGCAAAACACTTTCTAAATTACATTAAAAACTTTTTAACCACATTAAATTTGTAATTACATTTTTAATACGTTGAATATAATAGGTAAGACTTTATCTTAAAACCAGTGTAAAAGGAATGCTGACGCCTAACTAGCATATGATTATTTAGGTTAAATTAAGTCTTTATCAGAAATTTAACACAAAAGCTGTTTTATCTAATGGACCTGCCATCTAGAGGAATAATATCGACTGAAATATATCTCAAATTATGATTTATTAATTAAATTAAATTAATGAATTAATATTTGAAAAGACTTTATTAACATCAAGAGTCATCCACTGGAAGTTCAAAAAATGTATTTGAACTTGAGTGGATGAATAAAAAGTAGTTTATTAACGATTGAAAATTTGAACAAGATATATAAATAAATATAAATAGGGAGAGTGTGAACTAATAGGAATTGAAAAAAGAAGGCCCAATAACAATAATAAAAGTAACGTTAATAATTTGGCTATCGCATAATAGCAGTATTCTATCTTGGAACATTGAAGAATTTTTATAATCATGTGCGAACAATAAATAAATAAAGGACAAACGAATAAAAAAGGGGGAAATAATAATCGCTTCCCGAGCATGAGAAGGCGGTTTTACGGATATAAACGAGTAAATACAATATGATACTGTTTGTATCTTTTCACTATCATGCGTATGTACAACAAATGCAATCTACCAGTATTAACACCAGGAGCACCTTCAATGCAGATGCTATTGAGTACTTTAAGTATATTTCGACACATTTAAAATCACTAACACAGATGCTCGGATAAAGAGTGAACAGTTGAAAAGCTTTCGTTAAATGTTTTTGTTGGGTTTTTTTTTTACATTAAGTATACAGAAAAAGGAAAACAAACCAGAAAACGAAATAGTTTCGTCTAGGCACATACTTCTTTTACAACATGGTCGCTCAACAAAGGTAGGAAGGGGGAGGGGAGTATTTTTTTAAGATAAATTATACAAACAGAGGGTCATTAAAGCATAGAAAGACAGGCTAGTGTCTTTTGAACAGTGAATTTATTGAAAGGGCTCCAATTCAAGTATCCTTTTCTAATGCGGTTTCTTATTTCTTTAACTGATAAACGTATTTTTTAAAACATATTGCTGTGTTTCACTGAGATTATGTTTTTAGTAAAGAAATGTTACTATTAATCATTTTCAAATGGCAAGAAGATGCAGTTTGACATAATTTTAACGCATTATGGCAGAACAATTGTTCGAATTTTTGATAGGATTTTTTTTTTTTTTTTAAGTAAATATAAAATATAATTTTTATGTATAGTTTTTAAATGTGCGCAATGCAGCGAATTTTTTTACCATGGTTTGCAGATAACATAATAAGAACATTTTTGATAGAATACTTTCCAATTTACGAGAAATCTAAAACAATGCTTGTAAAGCACCCGTAACAATTATACATAGTTATATACTTCCCGTTTAAATCGGAACAGAAATTAAGCCTTTGTGAACATAATTCCCAGGAATCGGTAACAAAAACCATTATTATACAGCTATATCAAATCTTCTAATTATTATTATTTTACATAAATAAATGAAGCTTGTAGAAAAAATATCTTTAGGAGCCCTTTCTTATCACAATAATCCACGGTGAAAGCAATGAAATGTATTCATTGAAACTTAACTCAATATAGTGTCCAGAAGTGTTAAGGAACGAAATGAAAACTCTGTAATAATGCTTAAAGTACAGACATAAGTTCTTATACGGAAATCGATAGAGAATGTGCGACCGTGTTTCCAAGTTACTTTAATCCTTCAGCAGCTTCGATGCACGTTGGTTAGCCGAAGTGATACGCGTCTTGTTGGATTCAGCCTGAAAAAGAAAGTTCCAGTTTTTACAATAATGATAACAATAATAACTAAATGAACAAAAGTGAACGAAAACAAATTGACCTGTGTTTTAAAAGATTTATTTGTGATTCCTATTAAAATAACATCTTACATGCGCCTTACTGAGCGATTAAAACGTTCTTCTAAAACACTGACGTTATTTCTGAAATTAACTAATATTTTCCTTCATTTGAACACTTGATTATATGTATATATGAAGAATAATAAAATAAATATAAACATATTGTAAATCCAACAAAACAGAGAATGGATAAATAATGGATTTAATACCCAAGAATATCACACCAGATTATAAGTAAACATATAAAAAAATGATTTGACTAAAATGGAAAATTATTATGTTTTCTTGAGCTGTCGCTGATATAGAACAGTGAAATAGGGAAAAGCTTTCCTTACAGGATCCAAACCCTCCCCTTCAGCAGAAAATTACGACAAAATAGTGCAAGAAAAAACGTAATATGAAAAAATGGAGTAAAGCTTAATAATGTATATAATCTTCCGTGTAATCTTCCCAACAATCAAACTAATGGAATGACTGTTGTAAAATTTTTCATTGGGGCACATTGACACAAAAAATAGTCCAACATAAATATCATAACTTAGCAAAAATCTTTTTTCCGTCTAGTTTAATTTTATTACACTTAATGCGAGTCAATAGCATGCTCTCATACATTTCTAACTATAGTGCTACATATATGTGTGACAATTTTGTAATTAATAGTAAATACACAAGTGTAAGTGTATAGAAAAACTAAAGAGAAATTGACGAAAATTATAATAAAAAAATTGTTTCTATTTCCATAAATATATGTGAATAGAAAACTATTAAGAAATTCACTTTGTTCGCAATATTTATAAAACTTATTGTAATTATAATATATATATAATGTAATAATTCCTTTTAATTTCATCTTAAAACACTTTTAATTTGTAATCATCCTGACCCTTCGGGATACGCGCGTAAATAATTAACTGGCTTGCCCTGCTGACGATATTTAATCGTAATTATGAATAGCATCGCAGATTCTTAGAAATTTGAATCGCGAAGGGAATTTAAAGTAATCTTACATAGGCACCATCGTACAATATCTTTCCACCAATCACAAGCTCCGTCATCGGAAGTCATATGAGTTTCGAACTTCCGGTTGCCGTTTAACATAAAAGCCCGAGATACTCTGTAAAATCCGCCTCGCCTGATTATTGTCCTTGTCATGTTGTAATGCGCGCGTCGTATTTGTATTATATGTGTGACATTTGTGCCGTAAGTAAGTAACGTTTAGGTGTTTATCAGAAGGTTGCGTTTTCATATCCCGTCCGGGTCAGCAAAGTTTTTTAGGCCGTGGGTAGTCTAGTGGTTAGAGCACCGGACTCCGGACTGGAAGGCCTGGGTTCGATGCCCGTACCGTGAAATACCCTCCGAGCACACGCGGAGCACGTGCTCGTTAAATCAGTGGGTCCGAAAGTCTTGTGGGCTGATTCACGAGTGCAGGAAACTGAAGAAAATTTCCCTCCAATTCAGTTTCATACCTAAATTATGGAGGTGGAGATAGGTGGTGTCGCCATCTATCATTCCTTCGGGAAGGCCTCTGACCACCCCCAGAGTGTTCTCCCTCTAAATTGGGGTGGAATCGGGCCAAATCGTACTGTCACCTGTATGGTGCTCAAAGCTATGGTGCTACGGCTAACGACAGGCGTCACTTAGCCCTTTGCCATGATGAATTTCATGGGCCTTGATCGGGCCTTTGCCGATCAGGTGGCATTAGTAACAACAACATTTGTGTTTGTGTCTAAATGCGAAATAAAATGTATCACCATTCTCTCTTCAATACCATCCATATTGCATCAAACATCTTAAGCAAGGGTAATCAACATTTTTTCCCGGTGGGCCACATAAATATGACAGTATTTCACACAGGCCGCATACATATGACAAATATCTCACGCGGGCCTCAACACGAACATATTGGGGGAAATACTATAAAACCAAAGCAGCATTGTGGACAAAAGAAAATTGACCACAATACCAAAACTCTCATTTTCGGTTTTTATTTAATACTTTACTAACCCTTCTATCAAATACAAAGAAAAAAAAGGCGTGTGTGTACTTATGTACGCACCTAAGAAGTTATACTTCTTTGGCGTAACAAGATTAAAATCTTTCTAAAAATCTTGAGCAGAGCAAGCTGAGCCAAGAACGAAAGGCGGTCACGAACAGAGTTGAATGATATTAACCTTAAGTCAATCGGACCAGCCAAACCCGAGATAATCACGATTTAAATAAGTTTAAACACCTCAGCACAGGGACAATAGGACCAGTAACGTGGAGGGGGGGAGGTTCGGCAGACTGTATCTGGAAATGAGGTGAACCGAATATGACACCTGAGATCTCATATTGAATGTCTTGGCGGGAAGAATCGTTCATGAGAAAATTAAGACATCCGCCTGAAGAGCCCCTGAGTTATGGTCATTTTAAAATAATTAAATAAAATAGAAGCAGGGCACCCAGCAACTCGAAACTGGGCTTGGTTGTGAGAAAACAAAAGAGAAATCCATTAGAACCGGTCCGGAGTCTGTAGTTGCAAAGGGGACGGTGCTAGCTCGGGAAAGGAAAACGAAATTAACTCCCCCCGGAGGGGAACAACTGTGACGTAATTGGTCACGTACATCCCAACAATACACAGAGTAGTAGGTGATCCCAAAGTTTTATCTTTCTATCTCTGTAATATCGTTGCGTCATTAAAAGATTGAACCCCATAGGAAAAACATGGGGTCCTCGGTTCAAACCTGGGTGCCCCCTTCTTCAGAGAAGTAAAGAGAAATATTTTTTTAAGAAATTTGAAGGCGGGAATGACCTGTCCCGTTCTGCATATTTCTAATCAAAGCATTTTCGTATCCGTTCCTACAGAACGCAAAGCAAAGGTTTCCTGACGCGAATGCCTAGCTCAGTGGTGAAGTATTCGACTTCAGATTGAGAGGTATCCGGTTGTCCTCTTTTTCATGGAAGTGAAGAGAAATATTTTTTTGAGAATTTCGAAGGCGGCAATGATCTGTCCCATTCTGTATATTTCTAGACAAAGCATTTTCTCATCCGTGACGGTTTTGTGTCACGTCCGTGACGGTGTGCGATTGCATCGTAAAAATTCACCCTCATCCTATTTCTCTAACGCTCTAAAAGAAGTATAACTTCAAAAATATTTACTGTTTTGCTTTTTTCACTGAGTTATGGGGTAGTTTCGATTTTTTTCATCCACACCAAACCTCTTGTTTATATACTGCTACCTCTTTATCTCTTTCTTGTGACAGACTGTCCAACATTTGTCTGTCCCTGCTTGCCAATGGGCATTTAAAAAGTCTCACTTTTTCAGGAGGCAATAAGAGGTTTAATATTTGCTCTGAATGCCAGATAGAACAGGCTTCACCTCAGCACACCTTAGACTGCCTTGGACTGGAGTGGAAAGAAATTCATGATAGTCCACTTCTAATATCGGACTTCGTTAAAGTCAAAGGTTTCACTGATCTAGTCTGACTTCGTCTGACCAGACGGGAGATTAGTATATATATATTAGGTTGGGGAAAAAGAAATCCATTATTTTCGAATGAAATTCAAGACTTTATTTAACATGTTTCGTATTGTTCAATTTGGGTCAAATATGCACCGTTTTGTTGTATAATTTGTTACCATTTTAAAGGTAGCTTCGTAATGCCTATCTCATAGAAGTCTTGGTCTCCTTATTGGCGAAAAACTCTAGTAATCGATTTTTCCAAACTTCTTGTGATCCCAATTTCTTAGCAGTCAGGAAGTTTTGCAATGCGAGAAAAAGGTGTTCATCGCTAGGTGCCAGGTCCGGACTATATGGTCCCAACCAAGCTCCGAGAGTTTCAGGCGAGTCACTACAGACGTATGTGTCATGGCGTTGTCCTGATGGAACACAACACCTCTTCTGTTGGCCAATTTTGGTGGTTTCTGGTCAATCGCTAATTTCAAACGGTCCAGTTGTTGACAGTAGAAATCTAAATTTAGTGCTTGGCCATGCGGAAGTAACTCGTAATAAATTATTCCTTTCCAGTCCTGCCAAATACACAGTAGAACCTTCTTGGCCGTTAGTCCTGGTTTGGCCACCATTTGAGCTGCTTCAGCTAGCTCACTTTGACCACGATCGTTTTCTCCCAATATTGTCGTATGTGACCCTTTTCTCATCCCCACTCACCATCCATTTAAGAAATGGGTCTATTTCATTCTCTTTGTCCAAGGCTTCGCAGAAGGAAATTCGTTCCATCATGTTTTTTGGTGTTAATTGGTGGGTCACCCAAACATCGAGCTTCTTGTTGAATCCAGCTTTGCGCAAATGGTTTAGAACTGTTTTATGGTCCATCTTTAGCTCCTGGGCGATACTACGACTACTTACATGCCGGTCAACTTGGATTATTTCTGTGATTTTATCGACATTTTCGACGACGGGCCTGCCCGTGCGAGGTGCATCTTTAACATCAAAAATTCCAGAACAGAATCGATGAAACCAAAGTTGCAAGTAATTAGCTATTACAGTATCGGCACCATAAACACCATTCCCAATTTCAGCCACCTGGCTTGCATTTTCGCCTTTATCAAAGAAAAACTATAAAATTTACAGAATTTTCTCTTTGTTGACTTTCATTTTTAATACCTGTAACTCACAACTGAATGGAGGAAACAAAAAACAGCAAATGAATTTTTTCAATGTGAAATGTCACCTTGACAACGAGCATAAATTTCAAATTATTTGATCGATACTTCACGAGATATCGACACTACAGTCATCTACCGAAAAAATAATGGATTGATAGCAAAAATAATGGAAAAAGCAAATTGATAGATTTCATTGCTTCATTGATAGCATTTTACACTAAACTTTTAGTACATTGTTCTTAAAAAATTGAATTTCTTAGTGCAATGGGCCATAACCAGGCCACTCAAAAAAGGTCACCGGGCCACATGCAGCCCGCGGGCCGTAGGTTGAGTATCACTGAAGTGTAATCCTCGTTAAAGAAAGTCTCAACTTGGTTGTTTTTCTAGTATATTGCGTGTGAATATATTTCAATATTTTGAAATAACATAATTTTTTACATAATGTTTGTATTTTCTTGGATGTGACAGCATTTGATTTTAATTTGGAAGGAAAATTCAATAAATTAAGAAATAACTTAAAAGATTTGACAATCTGTGAACCCGAAAATACTGTAAATTTATAAAAATTATTTTTGATTTTTCGAAAAATATAAAATTGAATGGTTTTTTACTAGTTCAAAGAAAAAACAAAAATGCATAAAAACGTGGTAAATAATAGTTTAATTTGAGTTTACAGGGTCACCATTTTACATATTTAAAACTCTTTTTACCATATTTTTTATTTTTTCAGGTTTTTTTTTTATCTTTTTATAAATGTTTAATTATTTTATTCTCTTAACAATTGTGCAAAATTTGAGAAAGATTTGTGATAAAAATTCTGAAATTAAAACATAAAATTTTTTTTCAGTAATAAAGTTTTCTTTTAAGTAGAATTATTTCTGTGCTAAAATTAATGTCGAGTATGTTTTTATTAATAATCCTGAGATGATTGTGTTCCAAGTTTTTGTGTTGTTGTTTGCTAATGCCACCTTGTGACTCTGACGGTTTCAGATCGAGGCCTACAAAATTCATCGTGGCAAAGGGCTACATGTACGCTTTCCGTTAATCGCAGCTTTGAGCACCATACAAGTGACAGGACGATTTGGCTCGGTCCCCCTCCTCCCCCAATTTTGAGGGAGAACACATTGGAGGAGGCCAGGGGCCTCCCACCTCTCTACCTAAGTTTCTGTTAAAAACATAAGAAAATATGTATTGTTTCTTTTTCTTGTACGAAATAAAGCGAAAACTTTTAGTCAAATATTTAATGGGATAAAAATCAGAGGATAATATTTTTATAATCTCATTTTAATAAAAAAAGAAAAAGAATAGAAAAATTTTGGATGAAATTAAACTATTTCTAATTTTAAATACGAATTATTGCTTATAGATGGCACTTCAAATATGTTAAACCTGGTAATAAGTGTTTCTCGAGTTCTTTGTGTAAAATAGACAATTATGTTCGTGGACGTTGATGATCAATTTTTCATATAGCTATAATTTCAGCAAAACTGCTTCAGATCAAGTTTTATAAATTTCTTTTGAAATATTTTTTTAAAAAAGAAAGATCCAATCTTGTAACAAAATGAAAAGAACCCATTGAAAGAAAGCTCGAATACTTTTAAAAATTATATTTTGTTGAAAATACTTCGAACATTTTAAATAAGTAATTCTTTATCACTCTACTCAAACATGGACATTTATTTTTAAATTAAAATTCTTTTGTAAAGGAGATAAATTATTACACTTAAATGGAATACTTTTCTATTGAATTTTTCATATGTTTAGATAATAATTTTACGAAAAATTTAAAAATATTATTGAAACGGATATTGTAAGCATAAATTGATTTTTTCTTAACTCTGAAAATGGCTTTAAATTATTAAAGTAATATTATGAAGTGTAGATTATTTTTTATATTTTTTAAGTTCAATAAAATTAATTTCGAGAGATTTTTTAGAGTTATTTCTATCTGTTACAAAAATTTCGCTGCTAATAATTTCACCATGCTTGAATTTATGATTCCTTCCCTCTAGACCAGCGGGTCTGAAACCTTCAATCGCCGCAGCCCCTTTTTACGTATCAGTCTGATATCGCGCACCCACAAAATTTTGAACAAACCTCCCTGAGTCCTAACATATGGTTGAGTGATTTAAAGGTTCCTAAATAGTCTTGACTATCTCTGTTATTTACAGACTTTTTTAAAACTTCTTTTTTTTCCTCAAAGAAAACAGTAAACTTCTAATGACATATGTATATAAAAATATAATAAATACTAGTTTCAAATAAAAAATAATGCAGGAGCAAATAAACAAATAATGCATGCACGATTCACTTAGAAAATTAAGATGGATGCAATCGTTAGTGTATTAGAGCGTTATGTGAATTCAGTTTCTTATCCTTGCACGTGTGTGTGTTTCTACTATATATTTTTGAAAATATTACGCACACATTTTAGTAACGGTGTTGTTGTAAACAACAACAACCAAAAAAAAAGAAAAACTGAATTAATATTATTGATCGAAATACATGTTCGTGCATATGTTTTTATTCGGGATAATTTAGTGATCTAATCTAGAATGACACATCTTTCAATTTTTCCTCGAAGTCTTCCAGAATTCGTAAAAGTGAAAAATCTTAACATTAGATGATAGTCGTTTGCGGACCCCCGGAGTCCACCCTCAGACCACAGTTTAAGAACGTCTACTTTAGTTCATTATACACTAAAATGCCACTGAATTAGGGATACCTATCTAGTAACGAGTTGGCTCTCTTCTGGCCTTGACAGCGGCTGCCACTCGACGAGGCATAGATTCAACAAGTTTCTGGAAACGTTCCACGGGAATGACTTGCCAAGTATTGGCTAAAGCTGCCAATAATTCATTAAGGTTGGTTTGTGCTATGTGATGGCCTTTCACCTCTTGTTCTAAAACATCACAAAGATACTCAACACAATTCATGTCTGGGCTTCTAGATGGCCAGTTTATGACAGAAAAGTCAGAGGAATGCTCATACAAAAAGCCAGTAGCCAACCGGGACTTGTGAAAGGTACAATGGTCTTGCAGGAAAACTCCATAATCGTGCGGATAACAAAACAGCATAAACGGATGGAAGGGATCACCCAGCAACACTATATACCGAATGACATTGAGGGAAGTTGGTGCACGATCCCAAACAGTGCCAGGAAAAGACACCCCAGACCATGATTAAGCCACCATGCCTTTGTACAGTTCCAACCTCACATGCAGGATCCATGGCTTTATGAGCCTGATGCCATATTCTCAGACTCCTGTCGACATTAAGTAGTCGGAATCGAAACTCATCACTCCATGCTACTCGTTTCGAGTCCTCTACACTCCAGTCTCTCTTCCCTCTTGCCCAGACAATACGTGCAGCCCAATGGTGAGCATTAAACAATCATACTATCGTAGATCGACGGCTCCCGAAACCCATACGGTGAAGCGAGTGTTGCACAGTCCATTTATTGACTGTACGACTGGCACTGTCATTAAACTGGGTGGTAATTTGAGCCAGTGTTTAGTTTCGCTGGCTACGTACAATACATCTGAGCCGTCTCATCTTGCACTGTCAAGCTAATAGTCCTCTGCAGTTTGCAAGATCGCTAGTTTTTTGTCCACCATCCATGTATTTTTGGTGTACTCTTGACACTGTCGACTTTGAAAATCTTAGTTATCTGACAATTTTGGAAATTGAATGGCCCATGCGTCGCGCACCTACTATTTGTCCACGATCGAAAACGTCTGAGTCAGGCAGTTTACCCATACTGGCAATTCCAACAATTAGTTCAGAACAACCACAGTACGCACTACGTATGCAGTTACCACTGCGCCCTCACTTGCACATAAATGATGTGCAGCGCTACAGAATTTGTATGCCCTTGCTGTCCCTACTTCAGTGGCACACTTCAGTGTATTTTCTTAGTATGATGTCAAGATTTGTCTTTTTGCTCCTGTCGAACAATTATTCGTTTCGATATTTTACGAAATATATCTCCCTACAAATCTGAAATGTTAATAAAAAGTGAAGACGCACCTTCAAGTTGATCCTGTCTAACTGTCTATTCTGTGATTCCATCTCGCTACCCATATCGATGGCCATGTTACGCAAGTTTCCAATCATAGTGCTTACTTGCTGCATATTGTCTTCCATCTCCTCTTCTCGGGCGTCGTTGGTAATCCTAGAGAACGAGAAAGAAGAAAATTTATTGATGAATAGAAGGGGGAAAAAGTAAGACGATGATTTAAATAAGGGGAAGTCAAACTTTTTGGGAAGAGGGACACTATCTAATAAACAAGTATATATAATAGAAGTTTTTTAAAGTCATTCCTACTTAGGTCAACAAAAAAAAGATCAATATATTTTGTTGGATAATCAATGTATAGGTCACCATCTATTGCCTTCATTCAGAACAAATTTAATTTTTTTTCGCCCATATAAAGCTAAAATTCATGAAATAAAGTTAATTAATGAAATAATGTTTGAAAAAAACTGTTTTAATATCAAGTGCCATCCACTACAAGTTTAAAAAATGTATTTGAACTTAAGCGGGTGAATAAAAATTATTTTATTAACGTTCGAAAATTTGAACAGGTTATATATAAATAAATAAATATAGGGAGAGAGTAAACTAATAGTAGGAATTGAAAAAATTATGCGTGCCACATTCAACTTTAAAAAAAAAAAGGATGAAAAAGTGAAAAAATGTTACTTAAAAATTTATGGGATTTTTTTACGCAAATTCCACATTTTTTAAAGCAAGTCTTAGTATATAGCTGAAATTTAAAAATAATATAATAAATAAGACAAAAGTACAAAATTTAGTTTTATTATTAATGAACTTTTTACAGGGTCAATCAGTTAAGTAAGGTCTAACATAAAAATGAGGAACTCGAAGCATTTAACTCTTAAATAATTATTAAACAGTCAGAACTTAATAGACTTTTGAATTAGTAATTTTTTTACTAAGTCATCTATATTAGGATTGGCCCTTGAAGATTCTGATGAAATTAGGTTATTTTTGGTGCATAGCAGCTTTTTTTGTGAGCGATACTTTGATTTTATGTTTAAAATAGAAAACATTTATCCGCAAACATATGTTGATCGACGTTTTAAGGGGTTATTTTGTCTGAGACAACCGCATTTATAAATAAAATTGGAAGAGCAAAATTGTTATTTATTATTACTTTTTCAAATTATTCAGTAAGTCTACTCACTACTATTACTTTCAGTAAGTCACTGCAGTAAGTTCACGTCAAAGTGATTCATGTTAAGTCTTGATTCCGCGAATGACATTTTTGTAATTAAATAGACAGTAAATTAATGACTAATTTATGACACTTCCAAAGATGAAAACTGATGACATGACATTTCATGTACAATATACATTTTTACTGCACATAACTGATTAATAGGCAAGTTTTATTTTATAATATTGTTTGTGGGTTAATTTTATCTGGAGAACCAAGATATAATGTAAAAAAATTACTTAAATATAAAGCTTATTTTGTATTCATTATTTAAGATAAAGCAATTTTTTTTTTTTTATGAGATTCATCTTCACTTGGTTTAACAACTCTATTGGTTTTGGCAGTATTTTTTCTAGTTGAAACTAATTGTTTTTGTGGCTCTACAGGTTTATTAGCCGGAATGCATTTATTTTCTGTTGTTAGAAACTGATTTTCCTTCATAGCAAGATTGGTTGATAATGTTGGTTTGAACAATGAATTTCATGGAATGAATTTAATTTGGAATGTTGATTGAATTTGTTGGTTATTGAATTTTCCTCAATTTTAATTCCTCTTCATTGAAAACAAAATAGTTACAAAATTCTCTTGTCATATCATTCTCCAAAATTTTTTTAAGAACTTCATTAAACATTATATTAGATGCATCAACAACTTTCTCTTGTATTAGTGTTCTCAAAATTTTATATAAACTTCTAATTGCATTTCTTTAGACTGAATTTTATGTAGAATTTTTTTCTCCGGGCACGTACAAAATAATACACGGGTACAAAATAATCTATATTTTCGCTTACTATAAAATGTGTTGGACGATGCATTGAAAAATGACTCTGCCATGTCGGACACAAAAACGGTTGGGCAAATTTCACCAACTTTCTCTTTAATTTGTGTGAAAAATATTTGAAGCACAAAATGATCAGTCCGGTTTGATATAAAAAGGAACATGGGAATCCTTGTCTCATATCATCAAGCGTTAGCAATGTTATGAGTTCAAAATCATAACCATTTGTTCCATGGGTTCCATTGATTCAAATGTGGGATACATACTTTTTTAGCATCTCACATAGTGTAACATTCATGATTATTAAAACAAAAAAATCATCGCTTTTTAACTCAGAATGCATTGTTGATGTGGCACCCTGAGGCTCATAAAACAAAAAGCATGAATCATTTTTACTCTCCATGTCATTAACACGCATCTACACTTATACCATCATACTTATGTTTAATGGCATTTGATCCTATGTTGAAGCAGTTCTCAATATTATACAAGTATTTATTTTATTTTATTTTTTTTTGTTAGCAAATGTCTCCGTTCTAATTTTGAATCGGTGGCTGAATCTCTAATTTCATCAAGTATTGCATTAAATGGTATTTTTGATGCAATTTTTGTAGCTATATGCCGTCGTTCAAAATCTGTAAAACTTAGAAGACCAATATGATTTCTTTGCCCTTGGTGAGTTTTGGAAAATTTGATTCTACATGCATCTGTCTCACAAGGGAAGGGCACGACTGAGGAAATCCATTTGGGGTCGAGACTTGGTGTGATAGTAGTACTCCTTTAGGGTGTTCAACCTTCAATGTGATTCCGCCGAATGGCCAGTCAATTCGGAGAAAATAGCATTCGAAATTCATGCTTAGCTTTTATACAATTAAGTTTCAATTTCTTTCAACGATTTCGTAGCGTGATTGATATATCGTCTGCATACTATGCGCGAGGTCAAGGTTCGATTCATCGATCAACTTTTTCATTTCATTTCATTTAATTATTTTTAAAATTGAATAGATTTATTTATGAAAATGTAAACATACTGATTTAGAATTTTATTTATTTGTATATTTATATTCATTAATTATGTTTTTATATTTGTAAGAAATTCACGTTTCTTCACGTCACAGGGATATGGATCTGCAATAGATCCTCCATCCCCTATCTGATAAGTATTTTGGCGCTGTATTTGTAAGAAGTAAATTTTGCTCTATAGTTATAAAAAACATAATTAATAAATTTAATGGTAAAATACCAGAACAATTTTCCACCCATCTTCCCCTAACTCTATTATTTACATGATGAGAGATAACCTCGTTCTCAACGCTGTTTCATATTACGCTCTACTTTGATGGAACGTATACCCCGCGTTAAGCAGGGTCTTACTGTAATTAATTTTTTCAAAAGTGGAGGTCTTATTTAGAAAACTAAGATTTTTTTCTCAAGGCTGTAAACGTTTTTCTTTGTTTGCTCGTAATGCAATCACGGCCAACCAGTAGCGCACACGGGACTTTTCCAAGGGGGGGGG
>BMAV01008245.1:129161-181838 GCA_019973955.1 Trichonephila inaurata madagascariensis
GTGGAAGTAAATAAAATTTACATTTATTTTAATGGAGTTAGCTCGTTAAGATTTTAAGTGGGTTTAATAAATCGTTATAAATGGAGCAACGGACCGAAAATGGTAAGTTATACGATGGACTCCAATAAATGTCATAGAATAGGATAGTTGAGATTGGCTCAACTAGATTTCAATACCCTTACGTGTTTTATAGGATGTAATTTGAAGATTCAGGCGCATTTCAAGAGTTATTATTGCACTTCAAGCATTGCTCAATATAAGCAAGTCCATCTCCAATAGTTTTAATGAGATGATATGAAGAATAGTTTAATTATAACAGAAAAATCTATTTTAAATAAAAGTTAATTGTGAAAGCTAAGTGTTATAGTTCACTGATAATTTTCTATAAAAATCGTGTTTTACTTTTATGTGGAAGGAAAGAGTCTCGATCCGGGAGATAATATCTCTTTAAAATCACATAAAACTTTTTTCCAAACCTGTTAACAAAACTTCAGTAGCCTCACACACAAACACACACAACACAATATTGAAAAATAAACCTAATTCCACAAACTTCCAAAACCCAAACGATAGCAGCGCTCCAATTCCTCGCAGACGTTTCGGACACGTAACTTCTAAAACTCTTTTCCCATCCGCCCCAATTTTCTAATATCCTTCTTCCACCTTCCTACGCAATGCAATTTCGCCCCATTCCCCCTCCCAAAACGTTCCGAAAATCGATCGTCCATAACCGCCGCAGGAAGCTGCCCAGACTTGTGTCCTTAAATCACTTAAAACGGTGTCCTGACTCGCAGGATATATCGCCCGCAAACTTTCGAAGCCGAGATGTCTAGATGGGACAAAGTTCAAGTGTTGTTTTCCTCGCGCCCGTTTTATCTAATTTACGGGGCTTTCGATTTGGGTAATCGAATTACGGCGCAAGAAGGCGGTTTTGTTTTCCTGCCCCTTCTGGTGGAAGAAATCGGTGAATGGGGCTCAATTGGTAAAGTGGATCGTATTTAGTTTCAAATACTTAACTTAATAAATTGGGTGCGCAGAGGGAGTGGGGCGAGATTTCTCTATTGATTAGAGGAAAGGTGATGCACTTTAGCTTTTAAATCCATTTATTTATAATGAGGAGTTTTACTCAACTCTGAAAATGAAGGATTTTGGGTGTAAGCGATATACATAACGAATTCCTATAATTCTTTTTCAAAACTCCTACTATTAGTTCACAATCTCCCTACATATATCTTGTTCTAATTTTCACAGCCGTTAATAAAGTACATTTTAAAGCGCTCAGTTGAGCTGAAATTTTATATACACGATTAGTTCGGATGACAATAAGGTAATTTAATTATAATTAATAAAAATTAATTGATTAAAACTAATTATTCAAAGAAGTACAGATGCAGCCCCGTTGGTATCATTTTTCTAGAATTCGCGACCTTTTTGACGATTTGTGTCAAAACTTTAAAAGGTTTTTTTTCCCTCACATTTTAAAACGCTTATTTGAGCTGAAATTTTTTATACACAATTGTCTTGGGTGACAATACGATAATTTAATTATAATTAATTGACTGAAAATAATTATTTAAAGAATTACAGATACAGTCACGTTGGCTTTATTTTTAGCGACTTGTGTCAAAACTTTAAAAGATTTTTTTCTCACGTGTATTCAGTTGAACTGAAATTTTATAGACACGATTGTTTTGGATGACAATAAGATACTTTGATGATAATTCATAAAAATTAATTGCCACTTAATATTGTGGTTCTGTCCTATGTATATACATATTCATATTAATTGTAATTATTTGATAAAAAGTAACTAAAATAAAATTTTTCTTTGTTGAACTAAGTAAAAATTGACTTAATTTTTTTTTGTATTACTTGTTTCATATATGAAAAAATTCGCGTTAATTTCATCTTAAAAGCTTTTTAATTTATATTGGTCCTGATACCTCCAGGACTTCGCGTAAATAATTAATTGTTAACTGCCCGCCTAAAGGGAGTGACTGTAACTTTAAGCACTTGAAAATTATGTAGTCATCGAATTTAGAGTAGTTATTATGTAAGCTATATCATCTAATTATCTGGACCAGTTAGAAGAGACGTTCTCGGAAGTCATGCGAGTTTTCGAATTTCCGGTTGTCGTTTTGTATAAAACCCCCGTTTTAAGGGAAAATTGGCCGACCGTCACTTGTTTTTATAACGTTACCCTGATCGTGTGTCCATTATCTTTTGTTCTGTGCTGTGTGTGTATGTTTGCCGTTTAAGTGTGAAATGTTCTCCTAAAAATAAATGTGTATCACAATCAACAAGCCTACTCCATCATAATGACATTTACATCCACAAATTTATAATGAAAATTAAATTAAGTAGATAAAGCCCTCCACACGACGACGACTACATATATGCAGATGTATTTAAAAACTAACATTGAAAACAACTTTAACAAAAGGTATTTATCAATGAATAGATAAGATTTTTATCAAATTAAACTAATTTTTATAATACTACTCAAACACTGGTACAAAGAGTGATCTGCTAAATGAGGCGTCGATCGTGTCGTGGTTAAAATTCGAACCGGCATTCGAAAAACGTTGATTTTCAATTAAAATACTTTAATGTTCTATTTCACTTTTTGAAAAATTTTTAAAAATATATTTAACAAATAAAAAAAAATCGAACTTTTTAAAGTTTGAGAGGAATGATGTCTTTTCAAAAATATGACTAAAAAAAAATTTTTTCCCCTTATATTATTAAAAAATTAGCGAAGCTACATTGGAATTCACACAGCATAAGATTTTAAGCATTAAACTTTTTTTTTAGTTTTAATTATACACATCCCCCTGTGTTTCTTAACCTTTTAACGGGCAGTGGCTAATATGTCTAGCCGCATATTAAAAAAACTTTCTCCACGCGGGTGTTGTATATTTAGTCTATCCATATGCTTTAATTGTAGATAAAACGCATAAAAATCAATACAGATGGCAGCACGATACCTTTTTTTGCAATTCATGTCCTCTGATGGGTAGTTAAAAACAGTTTTTCTCGGTGCAAATCTACAAATTTTATTTTGATTACCATAAATAAAATGTTAGATCTTCGAAAAAAATTTCGATATGTCTCAGTATAATTTTATCTCATCTGAATCAATTAAGCAAATGTGCAATTAAAAGAAAAAGGATTTATTTAGGTTTTTGGAACGCTTTTATGTGTGGATAGAGGCTCTACCACTGTCTACATAGAACAGAAAAATGACCTTGAAATTTTCGCTCTTCCTCTTCGAGAGATAGCACTTAGAATCACGTGAGGATGTTGGAGTGGGAAATATAAGCAAACTTTGTTTACAATATGTGGTACGAAATTCTTGGGTTTGAAAATCTTTCATTATAGCTTTTCTGTGCGTAGCACTGTACAAGCAATTGGTCCTACTTGCTTTGAAAAATTTCTCAGTGAATAGCTTATCAAATTTGTGAAATAAATTTAAATCCTCAAAAATATTACTTTATTTCTAACTTTTTTATACTAAAATTCAATAATGGATAAAATGTGGATATATACCAATTTCAGTGTATATTTTAGTAAGTATTCTATGTTGCACAATTATTCTATTATTATTTTATTATGCTTATACTTTGTATTTAATTGTTATTGAAATAGTTTTTAGCATAAATGTTAATTTTTCATAAAAAATTTATTGTGATATGATTCATTATTTCTGTCCCGAAAAGTAAATTAAATGTCATAAGTGCGCAGTGGCTATAACGTCTAGCCACCACCCAGGGAAAAAAAAACTCTCGATTACATTTTTTTTTTGTTTTTTTGTGACTAAATAATGTTTAAAGAGGATGAGAACATTACATTTATCAAGTATTTTATCACAGAAAATTGTATTTTAGCTGTGTTCCCGTTAAAGGGCTAAATGTGATGACTCAACAATAATTTTAATACAAACAATTAATGCTTCTCCAGATAAGATACTATCTAGAAAAATAATATATATAAAATAAATCAAATAATGAAATTTTTGAATATGAATTAACTTCACATTTTAAAGTTACACGATAATTACTGATGGCGGAGCTCGTAATTTTGAACTTCGGTCAAGTGATGAGAACTATGCCGGAGAGAGATGGCATTCCTCGCTTCAAACGTGCATCCACGTGGGGACTTTGACTCTCGACAGATTAAACATGCAACAGTCTCTCAATTCGGTGGGTCTTTGATAGCATCAGGACTTTAACTCGAGATAGAGCAAAAACATCGTCAATCTAGAGTTCGTGACTATGACTATTTGACTCCCGCAGCCACATGGAATTTTTCATATCAAATATGAAATTATTAAAAAATTGCATTCCTTCTGAATTCGTATTCTTTAATTTTGAGTAGTAATTTAGGTGAACTAATTTTTACTCAAAATTGTAGTTTTTTTTATATGAAATATTAATTAATTCGCACTCACTCACTCACAAGATCTAGCGTTATAATAAAATTATGATTTAGAGTTAAAAGATTTAATAAAAATATCATATATGAAAACTTTAATCGGAATTAAATACAGGGTGTCCGGGCTTAAAGTATCCAAAGGTAATGGCTTGTTATTACGGAATTACCCATCGGAATGTAATAAACTGTCCATTCATGGATTGGAAAACTCTCCGAGATTTTTTAGGTCTAGTACGATCGGCAGCACGTGCGCGCATTATTCGGCAATCGCAGACGATAAACTTGTTAAACTGACTTCATTAGTAAAGATGCGGACGCCACAGCAAAAGGTGTTGTGCGTACTTAGGTTAATGGAATTTAAGACAGTCACGTGTGTACAGCAACATGTTCGAACAGAATGAGATGTTGATCCTCCAACATCAAAATCTGTCCACCAATGGGAAAGAACTTTAAAAAGGAGACGGGAACTTTGGTACTTCAAACTGGGAAGTATCCTTAAATTTTCGTGACAGAAGACACTGTTGATCGTTTGCGGGATTCATTTTGTAGGAATCCTGATAAGTCTACTAGGCAAGCCAGTAACGACATTCCATTTTGTTCGAACACTGATTTGAATTTCGTTCAACAAAGTAAGCACTGCACCTTTTGCTGTGGCGTCCGCATCTTTACTAATGATATCAGTGTAACAAGTGTATCGTCTGCGATTGTCGAATAACGCGCGCACGCGCGGCCCATCGGACTAGACCCAAAAAATCTCGGTTTTTCAATCCATGGATGAATAGTTTATTACATTCTGTTGAGTAGTTCCGTAATATTAAGCCATAACTTTTGGATAATTTAAGCCCGGATACCCTGTATATCTAAAAATATTTTTTATAACGTAACTTTAAACACAGCTAACGTTAGATTGCATTTTTTAAAACTTTAATTTTTCAATGAATTTGCTTTGAAAAAACCGATTGCCTTATGATAACAAAATATGGGCAAACGGCATTTATATTACGTAACAAAAGTTTTTTTTTATTACATATTTGTTTCTGCAAAGCTATAGATTTAATAAAAATTTGGAGTAAAGTGTTGTGTTCTTTAAACTAACTCAAGAAGGATGTTGATTAATTTCAAAATATTATTTGTTTTAAAATGAGCATCATTTGCTTAATAACTATAGTTTATTCAATACAAATATTCCTGTGAGAAATACTAGTTTCGTATATTAATAAGATAAAATTATTTTAAAAAAGATGTTTATAGTTCATTGTAAGTGTATTTTCTATAAATGTTCCAAAGAAGTTGTTTCCTACAATAGCTTTTATTTTTTAGAAAATTGCTTTTATACATTTCTATAGATATTTATACAATAAATATCTATGGAATGAATCGATTAATTTTACGATGTCCTTCTTACTTTTACATATTACTTTGAATACTTTTTAAGATTTTCTAATTAGGGCATTTTTCTTTATAAAAGGAAATTTCATTTAGTGGTGACTTCTGATTCATTTTAAATTACATTTTTTTTAAAAATAAACTAATATTTTTAATAGCTGCCCTAAGCAACACTAAAATGAATCATTGATCAGCTATCATATTTTTAAAATATGTGTAAATATATGGGGAGAATTTTATCATCCTCCAAAAATTATTCTTCGATTTCTTTTAAATAAATAAATTTAAAAAAAAATATTCCTTCTAATTTTAGGCAGCTTGATTAATTGATTGCTACACAATACGACAGACGATATTTATTAAAATCGGGGCAAAAAGTTACATTATTCTCTACGTGTTGTTAAACACTGGGATTTATTTTTACTCCATTTCAACTCTTAAAATCTGATTTCAGCGCCATGGAGATCAAGTGACAGCAAGTAAAAATTACCACGGTCCGGTTCCTGTAAGCCATCCTCACAAAATAAATTACTCCCGAAGTTAATTTTCTCATACCGTACTCAAAGAGCCCACAATCTAATCACTAGCACGACCCTCAACATTTCTCAGCGGCATTGTTTGCTTTTACCACTATTGATTTGTACATTCACGCTCTGATGACATGTTACTTTTGTGGCCACAAACTATCGATCCGTGAAAGGAAGTGAAACATGCTGTAATTTACCTCAGAATTCTACCGAAACATCTCCCTTCGCAGCCGAGCTCTCTCTCGTTTGTGTTTCCCTCTTCACTTGCAAAAATGCGCATTTCCTCCTTTATTTTTTGCTCATATTTCACTGAAATACATTTTATAAATTCCCTTGTTTTAAAACTAAATCCCCCCCCCCCCTTTCCCCTTACTTTAGAAGTGAGGTTCTTTTTAAGATTGAAATATAAATTTCCAATAATAAAAGATATCCTTAACTTCTATTACAAGGTTTAAATCAAAGAAAAGCAGCGGCGACCGCGCTCCCCTGGGGGCCCCCGACGACCTTTTGGGGGGGGGGGACCAACTGAGCATTATCAGTTGTAATTATAAACCAAAATATTCAAGATTGACTGACAGTATGCAGACTAAGTCTTCTACTGACTATAACTATGAACCCTAACTTTAGATGAAACTGTTTTATTTTTTTTTAATGTTTTTTGAATTGTTTCGTAACAAATAATACATCATTTGAGATTGTAAAATTTGGAGTTATTATTATTATATTTGAATCTTGTGGTTTGAGATTTAAACGCGGTCATAATACACCACTACAATAAAATTGATGTGGTCTAAGTTAATTTTATTGTAGTTATGTTGGTAAATACATATTCCGTATATTTATTATTAAGATAGAATATATATTGTAGACCTTTTTTCTAGTTCTTACTGCACTGAGTGAACAGCAACACCTTGAAAAAATTAGAAGTAGCCCGTACCCTGGAAAAATTTACTAGCCTCTGGTCTAAAGGTTCTAAATTCAAAATAATATTTCTAGTTATAAATGCAAGGGGAAGAAGTACTTTTAGGATTTTATTGTATAAATGTTATATATATATAAGCTCGTAAATTGGTTGTTCTTTATTTTGCAAAGTGGTCAGACGGGTGTCATTTACGGTAGATGAGTGATCATGGTCGCTAACTCCTGGCTGGCGTGTCATAAGTTCAAGTCCTAGTGCAACTTATGATCCGTCGTGTAGAGAGGTTGATGCTCATTAAATCTCTCGAAACTCAAAGTCCTCTCGTTGGTGTGGAAGTTCGTAAAGGGGGTATTAACTCAGGTGTCTTCCTCGTTGCTTGACCGAGGTTGAAAAATATGAGGCCCATTCCTAACTATCCATTTGTTGCTGTAGTGTAAGACGTTCATAACTACTCACTGACAGTTCTTGTATAGTGATAAATGATAGAAAAATCTTATCGTTAAAATAACAATTTTATTTACTATGTTACAACAGTTTACTGTTTTATTATGTTCATCCCAAACATTTGTGTCTTTCAAAAGTAAATATTGTTCTTGAATCGAAAATGCTCGAGAAAGATTTAAGAAAGAAGTGTAAGCGAAAGTTAAGTATGTGTGAAAATCTTGAAGTAAATTGCAAGGATAGGGAAAATCCATTCAAGTTTATAGAGGAAGAAACGATATTGAAAAGGTATAAGTATTGATTTTACAGTAAAATACAATGACACATCCTCACAAGTTATGATGCTTCCTCATAACCAAAGTTTGCATAATAAATTGTCATAATAACCATTGTCACAAAAATACGATAACAAACACACATTTAATTTATGCACAAAACTTATTTACAAGTGTACAGTAATAAAACCGGACAACTGCGAGTTTTACAGTTGTTCAATTAAACAAATATCGCTTGAGATTAATATAATTTAGCGCTTCTTTTTTCAAATCAGATAATATTAAGAGAGAAAACTACATTGTTTCAAACAATATTGAAATGAAAGAGATTCTTTCTTGTTGTTGTGTGAATAGATGAAACCAAATAAAAAGAATTGCACAAGGAAAAACTATTATGCAATACTATTATGTCAATCCCTTAAACTGAGATTTCATGGAATAACATTTGATTGAATAAATTGTAAGATTATTTAATAATTTCGTGATGTTTCAATTCTATTTGGATTCAATTAATCAAACGGTCCTCCGCATTTCACTTCCTGAAGCCTCCTTAGCTTTTAAAGACTGATAACTCAAATAATTCACGCGCACATAAGTTGAATGGTTGATGGAGTGCCCGCAGGGAAGCTTAAACTCCGGTCATGGAAAAATGGGGAGTGAACATTGGTTCGGCTTTACCTTAGCCCTTTGCTGCTTTAAAATAATTATAGTTAGAGAGGAAATTATATATAAAAGTTAAAATTGAGAATTTACATGCTAATAATAAAATTGCGTGAAACCTTAAGAATCATTAGGGTGTGAAAAAATGGTGTTGAAAATGAGTGAGATTACTTTGAATTATTTAGTGTAATTGTGTTTGAGTTTGTGTATGTGCAGGAAAAACAACTGTACCGAACGATGGCTAGCCCGGAGACCGAGCTAGTGCAGTCGGCTTGAAAATCCAGAATGGGGAGGGAGAAAAAACGTGCGACGCGAACCCGCTTCGTCGAAATCAGCCCTCGGTCTGAAGAGTCGCCCATCGGTGAGTTCGGATAATTTTGAAGATTGCAGTGGAAACAATTTGGAAAAGATGAATTTAGATAAGAATATTTCGAAGACGATTAAAAAGAGGATTTAAATTATATTTTTCGATTCTGGCTATTGCTCTATTATCATGGGAGTCTATTTTTTCAAAGAATTTAATGGCTATTTTCTTGAATACTTCTTTAAAAGTTTTGAGCTTCAGGACAGATCTGAGATCATCATTTCTCATGAACCAGTCTGCGTTTGTGATAACTCTAATTGTTTTATTTTGAGCAGTTTCTAAAATTTTTATGTTAGAATAGGCTGCGTACCCCCAGATTGGACATGCATAACTGAGAACAAGTCGGAGGATCATTTTATAAATAAGCATTTTGTTTTTAATAGATAAACATGAATTCCGGGCAATTAGTGGGTAAACTTTAGCCACGGCAATATTGAAGTTTCTGCGAATGTGTGTTATATGTTGTTTGAACGTGAGGCGTTTATCTAGGATTACACCTAGGTATTTAGTGTTGCGAGACCAGGGGACGTGGGTGCTGCATAAGTACAAGTCAGGTGGCTGTTTTTTAACGTGGTGAGAGAAGAAGATGGTTTCTGTTTTTGATACATTTAATGCGATTTTCCAGATTGCGAACCATTCTTCTAATTTCGCTTTGTGTAGAAAGTGTGTGATGAGAGCAAGTTCGTTGTTTTGCGCGCAGATCGAGGTATCATCAATTCACGCGCACACGCAAAGATGATCCCAGTCGGATTTACATTTATAAGCTAGTAAAATTTTAAGCTTTTGTAAAGTTTTTTAAACTTTATTTCAAGCTAAATATTGTTCTACATGCTGATTTCTTTTTAAAAATTAAATATTATAATTTTTTAAATCACGAAACAGGTGTCACACTATCACCACCCACAAGCGACTTTTGAAATCCGACGAGAGAAGTATAAAGTATTATGAGTATAAAATATCTTGCCGGCCCGGCCCTAGTGACGGGATCTTTGGCAAATTCCTTTTTGTCATCAAATTGGAAAAATTGGCTATGAGGAAATTTTGTTTCATTCCAATATTATTTAAAAATTCTGAATATTTTACTGTTCTAATATTTGAGAACAAACCAACCGGTTGTGATTTTTAGTTTCATAATTTGCCAAAACATCGAATTTCATTCTTTCTCCCTTTCATTCAATAAAAACATTATTCATTTCTCAAATTTTCTCTATCGGATGAAAAGTTAATTGAATTAAGTGCGTAAACTGAGAAAGGAAACGTTTTGGTTCTTGAAATGATTCAAAAGTTTCATTCACTTATATCAATGTCAATTGGTCATGGATTGCAATTTTTTTCTTAATAAAACCTTCTCAGTAAAAAGATTATAATGTTGTAAGAATGTCGTATTGTAGTAGAATGTAATCCTAGCGACTTAAGAACTCTTAATAAGCTACAATTTTAGTTTTAAGTATAAAATTTCGTCATAATTTTGATTTTGTTAATTGAATTCTAAAAATTCATTAAAAAATTGCGATTTAATACAAAACAATATCTAATTCCTAGATGTTATTTTACATTACATCACATGCATATTAAATTCAGTAATAAAGGGAAGGATTTATCCCCTTGAATATGTTTAATCCCACATTCTTAGTCCTAAGTCTAAGAATTTACTATTATATCAATGTGGGTGGTTATTTTTCTACTTCGACTTGCTATTTTCTATCAACTGTTTAGCATTAAGGTAGAATAATATCTATTTAGTATAATGCTGTTGTTGCTGATACCACCCGTCTAACAGTGTCAGATTGTATAATGTTAATGATTTTATGTATACTGTAAAATTTTTTGAGGTTATTGTAAATGAGAAATACATGTAGTTATATGAATTTATAGTGAAAAACTCAAAATGTTAACTTCTTATTCATAATTTAGAATATAAATAAAGAGAAATATAAGAATTTTTTTCTGATTTATTGTTTATTTAAAAAATCATTAGATATAATTCAAGTTTTTGAAGATTTTTGCATTTACATTATGAAAATTTAAAAATGTAGGCTTTAAAAGGACTAGAATAACTGTATACTTTCATTTCATCAAAAGTTTTGGAATACCATTTTAAACAGGTGACTTGGTAACGAATTATAATATGTTTTCGTACAATTTTACTATTTAAATTTAAAAGAAATTTTTATTAAGTATGCAGCCTCAAAATGTTTGGTATAGCTTGTTAATTATTAATAATAATCCGTTGGAATTCAAATACAAATAAAAATTACTCTTAGACTATATAATACTCCTTCTAAGTTAAATTGAAAGTAAAAAGGATGCAAGACAGCTTAAATCGAAGAAATTTTTTTGAATTAATATAAAATACAAATCAAAAAGTTCAATACATTTGAAAAGAAAAAAATTTGAATTTTTATTGCAAAAGGATAACATTTAAAATTTCATTCAGTGTATTAGTAAAAAGTCAATTTAATCCATAAGTTCCGAATTATTTTCAGGAGATTCCAGCATTTGTTTCCAGTAATAATTTATTTTCGTCTGCATTTTTGTTTCCTTTCTGAGGGCCAAACCATTAAGCTGATGAAAGCTGAAGCAACGAACGATAAGGCCATGAATATTAAATATGTTCCGCTCTCAATTTCTGACTTCTTTTTTAGTAACTTCGATAAGGTGAACGAAATTAAACAACAAAATTCTGAAAATGGAGTTAATGTTCAATGAAATTATATTCTATGGAAATATTGATCTCCTGATTTTGAAACATAAAGGGGGTAGCTATAGAAATGGATGTTTCTTTTTTTATGTATTTGCTCTGAATTCATTTATTATTCAAACGATTTTCAATAATAGAACATTTTATTTCCAGGCAGTTATTATTCTTATGAAGGCTAAAATTTTTTAAAAAGGTATTCTTTATATAAAAAACATTATTCGTTTTTTTAAAACTACAATTCAAGTATTCCTTTTTTACTCGTGTCCTTTTTTTCTATGCTTTTTTCTTGCAAGTGGTGTTTGCTTTCAAGTTTTAAATGAAATAATCGAATTACATTTTTTAAAAATAATTTACACTCACTGCAAGCATGGAGAGCCTGACGAAAATTGCATTTACAATATATTCAAATATCATATGGACTAATTTATCATATCATATAAACAGCTTCAAAAATATTTTAATTTATATATTATATAATTACTTTATTTCAAAACAAAAGCACTAAAATTAAATGTTACCGAAGGAGTGAATATTGAGGCTTGTGACGGGGCTTTTATCGTGATTTCTACTAACTGTCCTCTTGGATTTCTTTGGGGCCAGAACGGCAATTCTTTCCAACTAACTGAGGAAGAAGAACGTGTATATGTAAATTAGGAATTATATATACATGGGAAGTATAGCTTTCGCGTGGTCGCTAAGTGGAGGCGATAGGTGTTGATAAGTAGAAAGATAGCCGTAAGGTGATATGAGATATAGTCTACAAGAGGAATCTTAATCCTCGAAATTAGTCTAACAGTGTCGATGAAGATTAACCCAAAGTGGGTCCAAGCTCAACGAAGTATAGCCAGATTAAAGCCAGAACAGAAGTGATAAGGACCGTAGCTGTTTATCTAGGATATAGTGGTAAGATTGATAAGTTAAACTTTAAGTATAAAGCCTATATTAGTGAGATAGTATTTAATCTATAAAGTTAGATACAATGGTTATATGCGCTATCGATTGGTAATAAGTGTTGCGTCTTCTCGTTCTTGATCATACTTCTTAGATTATTCTTGTTGTATTGTGTTTGAACTAAGATCTTAATAAACAGATTTTAATATGAATGACTAGTAGTTCTTCGTTCCTCCCTACAGAAACAGGTCGCGTGGATAGTGTAGAACGGAGATCCAAAGGGGTGGGGACCTCACAGGCTGATTAGAATTTTTTCTGCAAACAAGTTTTGTTTTGATTTACGTTGTACTGTGAAGCAACGATGACGAGTCTCCTAATTTTAAACCACTGAAAAGTAACGAGGATGGCACCTGAGTTGGTGTGTTCTCCAAACTTCCACACCTCGCCTATTGGATATTATTGAGCCTCTACAAATTTATCATGCAGCATCCTCTCTAAATAGGTGGTCTTCAGTGGCTCTAGGTTTTAACTCGTGACCCAACAACGTCGATCACGTGTTTGAGACCATGACCTTTCGGCTTCCACAGCCTCTTTTACAAACGAAAGACTATAAAACCAATTAATACAAATGCAGTTTGGAAATAAATAAGTGTTTATTCTGGAAATTTAAATATCCTGTAACAACCTTATCTTTGCAAGTAAAATTTTTTTATGTTACTATACAGAATTACAATTCTAGCAAATTACTTTCACTCAAATTTTCAGCATTTATATCATGTGATCTCAGTAAATTTTGTAGAGTTTGTTGTCATGGTAACACTATCAAAAATACCCTTGACAAAAAAAAAAAAAAAAAAAAAAAAAGTACAAATTTTATTAATTTACGAGTATGTAGATTTAGAGTTTGCTTTTTGCGGGTTTTTTTTTATAAGAAATTATTATGTCCAGCAAAAAAAAACGTCTTTATGTCTAAAATTTGGGAAAATATTGAGGCAAATGCTATAATAAAATATTTTATATAGATTTTATATCAACTATAGAATTTATAGTAAAATTTGGTGAAAATATTTCATATCCCTTAAACGTGCTGCGCACAGAGTAATACACAAGTTTGTTAAAAATTTCCCGTGGCATTTATGATAACTTTATAACGAAGTAACTTTTTTACGATAGTTTATACAGTTTATGGTTAACTTTAAGGAGAGTTCTGAAATTTTACGGTTAACTTTTAGGTAAATACTTGTTTAATTTGGCATTCTGAAAAGGAAAATGCACATCTAATAGCAAAAAGAAAATATTTTAAAGTCAAAAATATCATTATTCTGATCAATTTTTACCATGGAACTTTAGTATATTTTTGAATGCATTAGAATATATTTGTTTTATGTTTTATATAGCCTTCTATGGAAATAAATAGTGCTATAATAACAACACAGTCAAATGAAAAAAGAATGTTTTCAGTTAAAAGAGGAACAGAGCATTAGTTCCTATCTCAGGTGAAAGAAATCGAATCAATATTATTGGCTCAACCATATTATGGTGTTAATTATTTAAGCAAGCAAGTGCTTCTCAAACTTTCAATATTTGCGACCCAATATTCAATCACAATTTTCCTCGTGCCCCCCTTCCATACAATAACAATGTATTAAATTCAATAATACTATATCTTGTGAAGCTGAAGCTACAATACGACTTTAACCTCTTTAGTGTCACCAGCGCATATAAATGTCTCATTCAGCCAAAACATTAAATGCCTTGGACGTATATATACGTATTTCCGAATTACGATTTCTCTGTGAACTACTATCCATAAAAATATTCCGAATACTTTCGAAAGTAATAAAATGACTTTGACCGTGTTTGCGAAGGATTTACTTATTTCGGAGAAGGTTTTATTTAGTTATTCCATTGCACACACACACACATCCCCCAATACATCCCGCACGCGTGCCTACGTGGAAAACGGTGGCATTGGGGAGCGAATCCCGCAACTTATTAACGTATTAATTATAAATCGTACAAGTTTATCAAGATCAGCATTGTTGATTTTTGTAAAAATTTTATATATGACAAGCCCATGGGGTCACTGGTAATTATTAAACTTGTTCTTATTTTAGTATTGTTAAATTAATTATAAAATATATTGTGTGCAGTACTGATACATTTATAAATGTTATATGAGTGCAAATCTTTATTTTATATTTTCTTATATTAGAATGTATTTTATTTGCTTACTTTCAGTAAATTAGTAATTTTTGTTTAAATAATCTTTTGTTCTCGAATTTTCAACATGAACGCGCCCCCACGTAGGGTTATCATGCCCCCTAAGGGATCGTGCCCCACAGTTTGAGAAACAGAGCTTCTGAAATACAATTTTTCCACGTTGGTATTTGATTTTTCTCGTATCTAATTTTTCTTACTGAAAATTTACTAAAATTTCAATTTTTGTAAAAATCTGCGAATAAATTTTTGAATTATGGGAACATAAAATACCAGTTGCCTAGTGGTAAATTAGTGTCTGTAACATCTGGGGATGGAAAATTTTCTAATCAGTTTTGTAAGACTTCTGTGCCAAATGATAGATATTTTTTTTCACAATTCGGCAAAAAACTAAAGTAAAAAAAATAAAATAAAAATAACATTATTATAAAAATTATATAAATGACTACTTACAGTAACAAAAATAAGTGTATTTAACATACAATTTTTCTTACATCTTTAGATTCCTCGTGTTATAAAATCCCTCAATCTAAGATTTCTCGCAAATTCTCCCAGGGAATGTTCAAAAAACAAAATCCTACGATGACAATTATGAATTTCGGGGTTGTATACCTAGTCCATAAATCGTTTTTATCGGTCTAATCCTCATGCTCTATAAAGAAATGGAGGGAAAAGATAGTATGAATTGTTTGCGCCGAAGAGAATAGAAAATGATTACAACACAATTTTCTCGAATATTTGGGGGAATTAGTGGGAATTGGGGGAATAACCTAGTGGTCAAGAAGTAACGGACTCGTGGCCGGCGTGTCATGAGTTCGAGCCTAGTGCCGCTGAAGACCCACCGTGTAGGGGGGCGATGCGCGTTAAATCTATCGAGAGCTCAAACGTTCTCCCGTTGGTGTGGTGAGGTAGTTAGGAGAGGGGGTGCAAGCTCAGGTGTCATCCTCGTCATTTGACCGTGGTTCAAAATGTCGAGGTCCGTCGCCAAAAGCCTTCGAGTAACTGAACAGCGCGACATTAATATTCACTTATTATTATTATTCGAATATCTGGGGGACTAATTACTGGAGTCGAATGAAATTTGGAACATTATCTACTAAGAGCATTTTTTATTTATTTTATAAAAAGTTGCCTTAACGGAATTTTTTTAGAAGTTAACTTATAATGTAAACTAAGTTAATTAATCTATTAAAATCGTAATAGTCAACTCGGTGGCTTAGAGGTAGCTTGCTCACCTCGTAAGCCCGAAATTGTGAGTTTGATCCCAGCTGGAGTCGATATACTTTCTAGATACAAAAATCGTAGGAACATAAGTCATATGATTGCATGACATGTGAAAGATTCCTTGAGTACCAATTTGGTTTTGTTACTCTCGACAAAATTAAATCACTGCAATATTTAGCATCCGACGAGAGCTTGAATTGAAAAGTTGATAGAGGTAGTCGCCACTAGATGGTGCCATCAATGAAATGGCTCTCAAATTTGGTCACTTGCTGTGTGTGCAAAGGCCATATTACTAAAATGCAGCCCATTTAAAAGAAAATTACTACCATAGTTTAGTTCTCTTAGAGTCATTAACATTGATACCAACTGTAAGTATCTGCGATAAGAAATGAGAGGAGTATTTTAGGAAAATCTAATCTTTTACCAATATACATTTATTTTTCTATATTTAGTGTAGCTTCATTAACTTCCAAAATATAAAATTGAACTCTAGTTATATATTTTATAAGCGAGCACTAATCGAAACATGCTGTGAATTACAAATTATAAGTAATATATATATATATATACACACACACATATATATGAGTATATTAGTCAACTTCAAACCAGATATAGTACTAAAACAAAATCCTAAAGTTACTGTTCCATTAATTGAACCATTTTTTTAAGGTAATACCGTTTCTTTAAAGTTTTGAGAATCATTTTACATCTACATTTTGCATTCGTTTTAAAAATCTTTCGTTCTAAAGGCTCCCTATTCTGTTTCTCTCTGCTATATTTTCGCGGTCAAACTGAAATACCTGGGAGGCGACGCCCATTATAAATGGTACAATCGCCCTTGGCACCCAGCCATTCAATGCATTATGTATAAAGTGGATGGTAAATATACCAGCCCTCAACTTCTGTTGCGGTCAGAATCTGTGGTTTAAAGGGGTTTTTTTGGTATCTAAATCAGAGATCTTTGTCATATACAGACATTTCCCTTTCGTTTTTCCTTCATTATTTCATTTAGTTTCGGGCAAGATAAAAAAATATCCCGTGTGTGTGGTCGTCAGTTTCAATCAGATCTAAGTTAGTAAAATTTTTATATTAGGCCTAAACTTTTTTTCATTTTCAATCAATAAATATATTTTGATCTATTATATAAATTTGAATAAAATGTCACTCTAGAGCTATTTAAACAGTGGGGAATTTCATTTTCATTTATAAAGAATATTGCAAAAATGCTATTTAGTGTTCTAAAAATGATGAAGAATTCCGTCAAATATTTCAACTACGACACTATAAAATTATTAAAATGTTAATCACTATATGAAGCAATTAGAATTAAAAACATATAATACATAAATATTTTCATAGTTGAAAAATACATTTATCTATATACGTATATTAGAAAAAAAAAAAAACAACTCATTCATTCACTCAGCAAGAGATCTCCGGAACTACTAAAGCTATTGGTTTTTCGGAAAGCAATTTCATTTTTTCCCGACAGAGGATTTAATAGAATTTTTCACACCCAACTTCACACTTAAGCTGCATAATCATTATATGTTTAGAGAGCTGAGATATAGCAAGGCTTGCTTGTGAAAAAGTCCAAATGATTCTACGTAGTAGTTTTTGGTTAGTGCCCTTTCGAATATGGAGAGTGAAAAGCAGCATTTTCGGCATATTTTACTTTTTTACTATCTAAAGGGTAGAAATGCTGTTCAAGTAAGAAAAAAATTAGCCGATGTGTATGGAGAAAATGTATTTACAGCATGAAGTACCAAAACTGGTATGCAAAATTTTGATGCGGCAATTTTGATGTTGAAGAGGCATCACTTTCTGAAAGACCATTTGCAGCTGATAAAGACACAATAAAGACATTAATTGATGCAAACTGGCGAATAACAACTCGGGAGATCGATGAAAGGTCAAATTTATCAAATTTAAATGTTCATTTGACCACTTGTGTGAAAGGTCTGGGTTTAACCTCAAAGCTCGACATACGGGTTTCTCATGTTCTTGTGGAAAGAAATTTATGTTGTCGCGTTGATGTCTGTGATTTGCATCTCAAACGTCAAAAAAATCATCCAATTTTGAAGCGCATCATCAGTGGGAACGAGAAATGGGTTGTCTGCAACAATGTCAAACGCAAGGGATCATGGAGTAAAAAAAGATGAACCGGCTTAAAGAATTTTGAAAGCCAATATTCATCAAAAAAAGGTGATGCTATATGTTTGATAGAATTTCAAAGGAATCAGTTTTTTCTCCTTTGAGCTTCTACCGTTTCCCCTATATAATTAATTCTAAAGTTTACTGTCATCAGCAGGACAAATTGAATGATTCGCTAAAGCAAAAGAATTTAGAATTGATCGACAGAAAAGGTGTAGTATTCCACCAAAATAATACTAGACCTCTTACAAGTTTGGTAACTCGCCAAAATCTTTCACAGCTTGAGTGGGATATACTGCCACACCCATCATATTTTCCAGATTTGGTACCTTCTGATTATTATTTGTTCCCCTCTTTCAAAATGTTACAGATTGTAAAAGCTTTACTTCAAATGAAGAGGTCAAAAATCACTTGGATCAGTTTTTTGCCAGCGAAGAACATATATTTTAGGCCACGGTGGGTTCATAGGTGGTAGATTATGCAAAGACTGTTCAAACAGCAAAAACAATGAAAGGGAAGAGTAAGAGAGTTGGGGGGAAATCCCTCTCGATCCAAAACTGGCAAGGTAAGAAGTGAAGGAGGAGGTTGCTCTGAAAAAGTGACAGAGAGGGGAGGGGGGGGCGGGCGTAACAATGTTGAGTGCCTAGGGCGCCGGTGAGATCAAAAACGGCTCTGAGAAAAGACCGCCATGTAACTAAGAAACTGTGTTTTAAATTTTTTGGACAATAAGTCCACATGTATTAGAAGCATAGATTACCTTTTAACCAAGGCTCAAAATTACGATATCTGTTGCCAATAATTTATATTTTTTTTGTTGTATAACGATGTCAAATTGTGATCGAGTGATTACATAATTATGGATTAATATTTTAAATTTAAAACCTAGAAGCGATGAAATTGTTTTTAAAGTCTTGGTATTTACTTCTATCAGTATTTATTTATTTTTAAACGTTTTCTTTATTGTCTACAACACTGAAGGACAAAAGTGAAATGATATTCGAAGCTATTTGTTCTGTAAAAATAATTTAGAAAGATAGTTCAGAAAAAAAAACTTAATTATAGAAGCAAAGGTGACAAAAAAATATCTGCAATGAAAAGTAAAATGCAGTACAACGCAATAAAACCTTTCCACATTTTATGTATCTATTTGTTGAATTTGTCATTATTTCCAGAATATTTTCCATCTCAGTATTTTAAAATGCATCAAAATAATAGAATTAAATACATGGCCTAGGAAAAATCATATTTGCACAACCTTTTCCTCTATCATAAACCACCCTTATTTACTTAATGGCGACAGAAGATAAATTTCCTTTTTAAAATGCATGTCATGAAATGGCAAAAGAAAAAAAATAAAGCTACAAATAAAAAAAAAAATCTTTCACTTCACAAAAATGAATAAAAATGACAAAAATATATTCATTGCAGAAATAACTTCTTCTTTTATATTTGCCGTGATTAAAAAGACTTATTCTAAAAATCTTTTGTTCTGCTTTCCCGAGCAAAAAGGAAGAACCCATCGAACTTTTCCTTCTAAATCAAATAGAAACGTGGATGCGGTGCCATTTTAATAAAAATAAATAGTGAATATTTCATATTTCGATGTAATACTTAATCTAACTTCTTCAAGCATCTCTGACTGTCCTTAGAGGTTTATTCCATAATTACATTTTTCAGCCCAAGTAAAAAAGAATATCAATACATGGGGAAACGTGACTACTGATTGAAAATGAAAAAGTCCTTTTATCAGGTACGAATACTTTTTATATCTTTTTTTTTTTTCTGCATTCGTTTTTATAGAGTTAGAAAGAAGAAATATTCTTAAGAAAATACTTTTGCGTTAAATTAATAATGAAGACAGTGAGTAGGTAAAAATAAAATGTTATAATATTCTACGCGATAGTGAATTAAATAGTTATAATAAAATAAAATATAGTTATATAATGATACTTTTTCCAGTTTTCTCTTTTTCCTGCCTTTATTTTACAGAATTGGTTATTGAAGAAATATTTTTTTTAGAAATTCTCTGCATTAAACTGATTATGGAAAACGAACCTGTGTAAATATAAACGACACATTCATAGCTATAAAAAATTACTTATAAGATATCCGATCATTATCATCATCATTTTGCATTTTTATGCGAAATTTATAAATAAATATATATACAGAAGATTTACATTTAAAATAATGAGTATAAAATAAAATAGTGTTAGCATTAAAAATATTTTACCTGTATTATAAAGGTAAAAAAAAATGTTTTGTATACGTGGCACAGTCTTTTTTTTATGACAAATAATAATATAAAGTAATAAAAAAAGCAAAAGAAACTATAAACAGTATTTTTTTTTTATTAAATAGGAATTCATTATCATTTTCAAATAAATAGACGTACAAAAAATTTTCCGAAAATAGCGATGAAAAGCGAAGTAATAATTAAATACGTAGTAAGACTAAGTAAAATTAATGAACTTATTTTACAATTTTAAGTTATTCAGGACTTGATTCAGAATTAAAATTTTTCTGAAACAAATACTTTTTCATTAAAAAAATTCTTATTATCATGTGTTGTTTTTTACATGTATTCATGATCTTCCGAAAAAACTCGAGTAAAAACACAGTAAATTTCAAAAATTGTTATAAAATATTTTTAAAAAATTAATTTGGTTATTTTATACAAAAGGAAAAATTTATTCAAAATTTTGTTCAAAAACTTCATCAATTAATTAAATAAAAAATATTAAAATTAATAAAAAATTGTTATAAAATATTTAAAAATTAATTTGGTTATTTTTTAGAAAATAAAAAATTTATTCAAAATTTTGTTCAAAAACTTGATTAATAATCAAATTAAAAATTTTCAAGGTTTAAAATGCATTTTAATTTTGAAATACAAAGGTAAGATTTAAAATGCATTTTTGTAAAAATTATTATTGCAATAATTTTCGAAAATATAATTTTGGGTGAAAGCCATCTCTCTGAACCGCATATCTATACCTTCATTATGTGCTTCTCTAAATTTCTTTTTATTTAACATATTTCACTTATAAATGTTTTTAATATTTTTACAATAAATTATATAGTCATATTCATACAGAGGTTTTTGATCAATTTGCTTTTAATCTGTAATTTTGAGATGAAAACAAGAATCGGTAAGAATGCTCTTTCTATAAGTAGAATGAAGTAGTTGTAGAAAAAAAATTTATAAATATTAATGTGCATTTTAAATAACTTTTGTGTAATGGATTACTTCGCAAAATTTTCTTCTCGAAACTAACTACATTTTCTTTGATGTCATTGAAAGTCCTAACTGTCATTTTCTTACAAAAAAAAAATAGTGATATGTAAATGAGAGATAATGTATATAAAGCTAAGTGAAGTAATGAATGGGGATAGTTGTAGATAGTGGAAAGACTGTGGCAGTTAACAGAGTTTTTGAGCTTACTACAAGCAAGGTAGTATCCAGTGTTTCGTTATAGAACAGTGGTATTCAAATTTTTTCCGATTCACGGAACTCTTAGAATCTGTTTCTGCATAAACTCATCCTACCTCGGTAGCCTAGTGGTCAAGATAACGGACTCTCAGCTGGGTTGAAATGAGTTGGAGTCTAGTAGCGATAAGTGCTAAAATTAAAATTTTCTTCTAAGACAATTATAAAAGTCGAGGGGTAAGGAAATAATTATCTTATAAGTTTGTTTTTATTAATTTATTTTATGTCATAAAGATGACATAATATGATGTTCCCCAATAAAGATGAAACGATTTTAGCGATTATAAGGACAAGAAAAGCACTAATGAACGTAGAAGCCGGTGATATAGAGAATAATCATATATAGCCGCAAGTCCTCTCCTGTGGTTGGTGGAAGGGGAGGAGAGATGGGAGGCCCCTGACTACCCCCAGGGTTTTCTCCCTCTAAATTGGGGTGGAACCGAGAAAAATCGTAATGTCACCTGGATGGTGCTCAAAGCTAAGGGTAACGACAGGCGTAAAAATTCTAGCCCTTAGCCGCGATGAATTTCGCGGGCCTCGATCTGACTTCGTCAGGCAGGTGGCATAAGTAACAACAACATGGAAACTCCTGGCTAACCTAATTTATGCACGTCTTTTTTTAATTAAATTTATAAAATAAAAATAATTTACTGAGATGAAATTAGACCAATGATATCGTTAACGTGATTCTTTTAGATCAGTGATTCCCAAAGTGGTCTATATAGATCCCCAGGGGTCCACGTCAGCGAAAAAATAATTTTGGGGTCCGTGAAGTGTAAATAGGGGTCTACGATGGGGACTCTCATTAAATCAAACCATCATTTTAATTTTAATTTAGAAAATTTAGTCACGTGGAAACCAGATTTTATCTATTTAATAGATTTATTTACTAATTTTAATGAGCTTAACTTTCAGTTTCAAGGCGACAACATACATTTTATTAAAACAAGGGCCATGTTCTGCAATTTGGGCTTTAAAAATACATACCTGTTATTTATCATGAATTATAGAATATCGTGAGAAAATATATATATATATATTTAATTATATATATACTTTTCCTAGTGAGAAGGAGTGTCAGCGCGTGCTTGGTTGTCAATCTCCGAAACAAAAAAAGAAAGGGGGGGGGATAAGGTATGGATACGACTAACCGAGGAGATTTAGGGTTAAACCGGACACGATTGACTCCAAATGTTGAAAAATTGTTATTGAAGCCCCAGATTTACTCCTCCCTTTAAAAGCATTTGTTTGTTGCTCAGTTATTTTATGTATTAATTGAATTTTAAATTAATTAACATGCTTTTCTTAAGTTTTAAACACCATACTTCACTTCAGTTAGAAATTTAAATCGTTTAAAGTAAGTAGCTCTATACCACAGCTGTCCAAAAAATATTTAAATTGTTAAATTTTCAAAAATTCAATATTAGATAAGCAGGGATCTACCCCAAAATGAAAAACATGACAAGGTGTCAATGAGACAAAAAAGTTTGGGAACCTCTGTTTTAGATCAAGGGCGGGCAATGGTTTTGGTGGAAGCAGTGGATATCGGAGGGCCATATTTTTTTAAAAGAATTGCATTCAGTTGTTGCCTTTGCATCTTAGGATAGGTATAAATTGTACCATAGAAACCAATGAATAGAAGATAAAAAATCAGTTTTTTCAATTTATTTATTCTGCTAATTTCATATGATCTATAGCTGCCAGAACATTTAATATTAGAATCAGATTAGTGATACGAATGTACCCTATCATACTTTTCTACATTTTTTTTTTCTTTTTTGAGATTAGGAGAGAGATTGCTTGGTGAAATTCTCATCAGAGCCTTCAAGTTAATCTTGCACTTATATTTACTCTTATTGATCTTCATACAAGAAAAACTTCACTTATTAATATATATCGACCAAAATATAGAGAGCACTTTCTGTCTATTTGATTTTTTGACTTTTTTGACTGCCTTGGTGAGCTGCACAGAAAAAACAAAAACAAAAAACGCTTTGCAGGCTGTAATTTGCCCACCCCTGTGTTTTAGGTGATTCATTTTAATATTTAACCTTAAATCTTTTATATTTTAATCTGGTAGTGAAATCTACTGATTTGGAAAAAAGGGAAAATGAAGGAGAGAGAGAGAGAATTGTTCATTTTAACTTTAAAACCCCTTAACGGTCTCATAATTTCGAAGAAAACGGTCATAAAAGTGTATATTTTTTTATTCCAGAAAATTCTGCAAAACTAAGTGTATATTCAATATATGTATTTATTTTTAAGTTTTGGGTAAATTTTTAGCTTGAAATACAAAAAATTAATATTTTAAGACAAACCAACATTTAGGGTTATTATGACTGAATGTTGGTTTTTTGGCAAAGAGCAAAACTTAAAAAAAAAAAAAAAACATGTGTTACAAACATTAATGAATTTTATTACATTTATGTAAATACAAAAATACATTATAGAGTATCTTTTTTCTTGTGAGATAAATTTCAAAGCATGAGATGCAAAGGTCAATATCACAGGTAACAGTACAGATCCATCACATCACTGCTCTCGGATTCACTAACCAAACTTTCAAAACAATCAGTTATTTCAGAATCACTCGCAAGTCCATTCATACTTAAAGTACAATCCGATTTACTTCCTAACTAACTCCATAATGCATACAATATTAAAATATACAGTCACTAAAAAATGTATTGGGACACACTACCAGTTCATAGATTTTTATCGTAATATTTTACTCAAACATACAAATGAAACAAAAAAAAAGAAGTAAATACTATTTTGGTAAATACAAATAATAATAATTTGAACAAAACTCATACATTAATGAAATTATGGTTAAAATGGAAAATAAAAGAAATCGAGTTAAGAAAATGGGCTCAAAAAGTATTGGGACACTTTGCAATAAATTAAGAAAAACAATTCAAACTTAGAAATTAATATCTTGTTGGGTCGCCCTTGCTTTTTATGACCTCTCGAAGTCCATTTGGAGTGGATGGGATCAACGTTTTGCAAAACGATCTATCGATTTGGTCCACTCGTCGACCAAATATTTTCTCAAATCCTGCTTGTTAGAAATTTGGTGCTGATGTAGTTTTTGCTGCAAATAATCCCACACATGTTCAATGGGATTAAGGTCAGGACTTTGTGCATGACTCTTAATAACACTTGGACAGTGGTAGAGGACCCATAACTTGCAAATATCTGCAGTATGTTTCGGGTCATTATCTTGGTACAATTTAAAATGTCCTGAGATTCTTAGTTTGCAAGCACTTTGCTTTTAATTTCGCTTAAGAATGTCAAGATAGACTCTTATTTATTCATTATACCATCAATGAAATTTAAGTTCCCGACACCAGAGAGAGCTTTCCATGCAGCCCCAGACAATTTGGTTACCTCCTCCATATTTGACAGTAGGAGGTAAATTTTTGACATGCATTGCTGTATTTGATTTCCGCCAAACTTTTTGCTTGCCATCTGATTCGAAAATGTTATATTTGCTTTCATCAACAAAAATTACAGTTTTCCAATATTCTGTTGTGAGTGCCTTACATATATTTTAGCAAATGCCGACCTAGCTTGTCTATTTGCTTTGATGATGTAGGGCTTTTTTTGAGGTACTCTGCCATGATACTTATGTTTTCTTAAAAGATTTCTGACAGTTTCAGGATTTACTAAATTTTCCGAACCTACTTTTACATTGCAAAGTCATTTTTACTGTGCACTAGTTCTTGGATTAATGTGTACTTGCCTCACAATCCACTTCTCTTCACGTTCATTAAATATCCTTGGACGCCCTAATATTTACTTCTTTTCAACACTTTTTGTTTTCTTCAACCTGTCAATGATGTTAAAAACAGTAGACTTACTCAATGTTTCAAGATTTTTCCTGTGCAGAGAAGTGATTTCCCCTCTTTCTAATGACTGATTACGAGATTTCGCACACCAACCGATATATCTTTGTTTCTCGTCATTTTTTTCTATAAATAATCTTATCTGTTGCAACGTTTATGTTTAAACTTCTAGTCTAAAAAAGTGGTGTGAAATTAAATTCTATTGATGCGCTGTATATTTGTTAAATTTCTCATTTCAAAAGTGACCCAATACTTTTTTGACTCCACAGTGCCTTTGAGTTATATTTGAAAAGCTAGATCAAATTATAATTTTACAATACTAATAAAATTTTCCTTATATATTGTACACCAAATGTTAAAACATTTCTTAATTCAATTTGTTTTTGTTTTAATGTGATAAATATTTTTATAAAAGGTTTTACAGCTATGCAGCATGCCAAGTGTCCCAATACTTTTTTGAGTGACTGTATATATATATATATATATATATATATATATATATTATCACAGAATGCAACCCATGTGTATTCACGAAGAACGGAACTAAGTAACTCAGCTAAAGTTTCAAAAACATATCGCTAAGACTATCGCATGTTTGATTGTGCTAACATTTAGTTTAAAATAAAACAGCTATCTCTAAACAGGTTACTAATAATCTGGTAAGAAATAAACATGATTCCGGTCAAAAGAAATAGATAGTTTTAATCTTTTTAGCGCATTATATTACTGAACACTTCAGCCCGGAAATATCACGGGAACGAGAAATATAGGAGGAAAAATCTCACCCCGTGATTTTGACGGGAGCGAGAAGGAATGGATTAAATTTTATAAATCCCAAAATGCCAATTTAATTCTTTTCATTTTACTGAGATGATTCACTAATATTTATTTGGTTTAAGATTAAAAATGCATCCTGTCTATTAAAGACGATCAACAGAAAAGAGAAAACAAAGTATTTGAATATAATCTATTTGAACTTTTTAAACAGCAATAGAAAAAACATGACCATGGACACAACGAAAGCCATTCCATCAATCTTAATACACAAAAACCGTTCCAAATACTACACAATTGCAAAACTCCATTTAAAAATTCTTCCCAATTCCACTTTAAAAGTTGGTTATTTATTACCTGAAATAGCAGAAATGCAACATCATAAATCATTTATGTTTTAAAGAGTTCTGGATGATAAATTGAGGAGTTTGCAAATGTCATGAATGCCTCGACAGCACTTAATATTTCCTTAACATTCTTTTGCTTTTAACGACCCTATTTCAATACGACATAATCCACTTTTCCTGGAAGAATTTTTGAATGGAATATATTGTATTTCATCGAGAAGATTGGGAAAAATCATTCAAATTAATGTTTGTTTTTTAAAAAAAATATTTGGGGAGAAAGGAGAGACACATCAAGTTGATAAGGGAAGCCTTTTATGAGTCAAACTGATAAATGTGCATTGAGATGCACTTTTTTCATTTTGTTCGGATATCGATTAGTGATTTGTTCTGTTCAGAATGAGCTATTTTTAAAATCCGTGACAAAGTTTAAAAGGAAAATAGGAAAGTAATGAGGATATCAAAAGAAATTGCTTTGCGTTTGGATTGCCCTCCATTCTAATATAATTCTATCGCAGATGTAGTCTTGAAACGGCTTTTTTGAAGTCAATGTTATGTATTTTATGTAACAAAAATATAAGTAAAATAATCTTACACTGAATATTCAAAAAGACATTCAAACATGGATGCAAAATGGATGAATAAATTTAAATGTCATGCGAATTGAAGGATAATCAGATCATGCTTGGACGTTTACTTTTTTATTTTTTACACAACTGTTATATAACATTACTTTCTTATGAAATAAATAAGTAGTTTCTATTTCATCGGGTTTATCTTCCATTGATGCGTTAAATGTTCCTGGTAAGATAAAACACAACAAAAATAATTTTTATTGGAGTTTTGAGTATTCACATATCAAACTCAATATATATTTTTTTTAGAAAACTTTGAGATAAAGTGTACAGTTATTCCGAATAATATGATAAATGATACAAATGTATTTTTATTTAGATTCTTTTTACTTCCTTCGAAAAGGCAGCATTTAAATAGTTTTTTCAATACAAATCATCTTTAAAAAATGTAACATTATACTAATTACGTAATAATAGTTGTTAATTAATAATACGTATTAATTATTTACTTAATGTTATATATTACATTTTCACTGTTTTCGTAATCTGAATGATAAATTGGAGGCCTTTCATTCCGGAAATACGTAGCATAATTTATTACTTGAAAATATAATTTTAGATTATATGCATTTGAAAACAAGAAAGCCTTAAAAACTAAGAAAATCTTAAACACAAAGCAGATAATGGAAAAATTAAAGAACTCAGAAGTAATTTTAATTAAAAGAATAAAAGTATAACATGAAAAAAGGCTGTACGATAAAAAAAAAGATGAAAATAAATCTCTAAAAAGAGGATTAGAAGTAGCATTGCTTCAGAAGAAAGAAAGTTATCTATAAAAAGGTGATTAACAGGAATGATTCAACAAAAAAATTTATGGTATCAAAAAGCCTTTTAAGAGAACCAGGACATCATCCATATTCAAAAAATTTGTTTTTCAATTTTAGTATTAAAAAATAGTACATATTTTTCTGAATTTGAAAATGTACAACACTTATATGTTCGTTGATAAATAAATTTTAAAATATGAAAAAGTAACCTACTAAAATGTAAGCAAACGTTTACAAATGTTTAGTTTATTCACGTTTTCTCCAAAACATAATTTTTTGCTTTTAGGTACACATTTAAAAGAAACTATTGCACTGAATGGCTCCAGATGTTTTATACCTCTATACAGGATACCTGTGCATATAGTGAACTTGTTTTTTGAAGTAGTACATAGTTTCTTAAAAAGTAGTTTTATGTGTGAAAAAATAGGAATTTTTAAAATTACAAAGTTTTCTAATTTTTTTAAAGAAACTATCTTAAAATATTTTACTAAAAAAATAGATTCACTATATATTTGTGTATTGTTTTTATACATGTGTAAAAAATATTTTACTTATTTAAGAGATACCTTTTTTAAAAAATGGTACCTAAACATAAACATGTATTGTGAAACCTCAAAAATTATGTCCGACTTAAATTAAACAGAAGTAAAAAATTTTTAACTAAAAAAAATATTTTTGTATTTCTACAAAAGGATTAAAATATTTTTATTCAGATCATAAAAAAATCTAAGCTCTATTGGAAATTTTTAAAGATATATGTCCTATAAACAAAGAATCTTATTTTTGGCATTTTACTGTTTCGAGCATGTGCTGGTATTCTTAAAATAAAAGAGATTTAATTTACAGAAATCGATTGGTGAATAATACCTCGAAGCTGCCTCTTTTTAAGATGCTTGAAAATCGAATCTTATAATGATAGATAAAATAACACTCTCGCCTTTTCTTTGTACAATTTCAGTTCTTATAAGATCCACCATCATTTAAAAATCGTTATTATCTTAGTTAGGTCCAAACATTACTTCAGCATCATCGTCTGCACAAAGAAATCATTTGGAGGAGAAAGAAATGGACAAAGTCGGGAGATTTTATTTTATTTTTATTACATCATTTTCTATACTATTGCATCTTTTATATATATATATAATCCTCTATCCTCCAAAACTTCTACGAAACTAATACGAAAAGATATTTCAGTTTCGTGTTAAACAATTTTCACTGTGTACCCCAGTCTTTGGATTTTACACGTCTTTTTACTCTCCTTTCTTCCTCTTAATATGCTTATTTATTTTCAGTTTTGCTTACTTTTTGTTATTGTTTCCAAGCTTTCTTATTGAGTCCTTAGAATGATTTTTTTTATCAATACATTACATAAAGTCTAGATATTTTCTATAAAAGCAAGAACAAGTCAAATAATCTTAATCCTAAGGGTCGCGTATGTGATCCAGTGTAGGGGTGTAACGGAAAATATTAGGGCCTTTATGCAAGGTCAGGTTTTGGGCCCCAAGCCAGACCTTACACAGGATTGCAAAACCATAACGTAACATATGCTTTGGGCCCCTTTCGAATCCACATTTTATCATTATGTAAAAAGTAATTTTTACATAATGATAAAATGTGCATTTTTTCTTCTTTTAATATTTCAAAGTTTTCCGTATAGGATCATTTTAAGAACTTAAAAATCAGCAGATATATAAAAGCGATATTGCTTTAGCTAATGATACCTCAATCGAACAACTTTGACCTACATTTGACTTGATACCGATGATTTGCAAATAATTGAACAATTTTGATCTACAAATGTCTAAACAGCATCATTCTATGAAGGCCGGAATAGTTCCGATCTACAGCTGATTGACCTACGTCGATCTACAATTATCCATAAGCGATAGTTAAATTCAGTTGCAAAGGATAATCAAAGTACATATAATAAATAAAACTTAGTAAGTTGGTATATGACTGACGGAACAGCTTCAATATTCAACAGAAGAACAATGATCGACAACTTACTTAACAGAGTTGACTTACAGTTAAGGTATCTGATTACGTTTGGAACCGTGATTTTGCAAAAGCGTACAAACGAATATTTTTTTTAATATTTAGTGTCATTCAGATTAGAATACACGTATAAAATTTTTTTAAGAATATTATTACAATAAAGAATTATTTAAATGCAATATTTTGGCAAACAATTTACTTAGAATTATGAACATGTTTTCAAAACATACTCCCTTGATGAAAAATGCTTCTATAATAATAATATTTTGCTTATATATGGCTATGATTTCTCCAGAAAGCCTGAACTAAGATTTTTGAAAAAAATTCATATTTTTAAAGTTATTATCAATTGAAACAACTATCGGTGGTTTTTTTTCTTTTGTTTACATTTTTCCACTCAGATGTATTAAAATATGGATAAATCTCTACTTTAAAGATATATATTTCAAAAATTCTAGTTCAGGCTCTGTAGAGAGATCTGAGCTATATATATGCAAAATAGTTTTATTATAGAAGCAGTTTCTATAAAAATCGAATTTTTTGAAAATAGGTAATTCCAAGTTCCTTTTTTGCCAAAATATATTACATTTAAATAACTTTTTATTGTAATAATATTCTTAAAGCAAATTTTTACGTGTATTTTAATCTAAGTGACTCCATACATTAAAATAAATTCGTTTGTACCGTTTTGCAAAATCCCGATTCCGAACGTAGACGGATACCTTAATTCAACGGTATTATTTAACAACTGACTATTAACAGCTACGATCTACAATCTATAGAACGGTGTCGATCTGCAACTGATACTCTAACATTCTTTCCTCTTTCTAACTACTCAATAATTTTACTAAGAAATCTAGATATGTTAATGCCATTAAACACACAAGCTTTCTCAATATATATAATCATTTTTTCTACTAGATTAAAGCTTACAATAATATCCCCTTTAATGAATTCTCAACCTTTCGCCAAAAAATCCGTTCTTGAGGGAAAAGTCTTTGCTGTTGCAGCTCCTCACTCTTTTTTTAAACAATTATTTCAAAATCTTTTATCTAGGACTCTTGGTCTTCCTGCTGCGATGACTGTCAAACGAGGCAAAGGGTCGAATTGTTTATTAGATCTCCAATATTAATTTCCCCTATTTTTAAGCTATTTATTTCTTTTAACAATTATGGTCCTTTTCCTGTTTACCTTCAAAGGTTTAAGTTGCTTTCCGATTCTAATTGTTCATGTGGTTTTCCCAAACACGTCGATTACTATGTTTTCCATCTGCCACTGCCACACAAATTCCATCTTTTAAAACCTATCCATGATCTATTCCCTCCTAGTTATATTCTACAACCTCTGACAATAAAGTTCGGTGAATAAAACCAGAACTGTCGATCTGGCAACACTGGCGAAACAAAACACTACACATGCGTAGCGGTAGGTGTTGACTATCTGCCCCCTCCCCCGTTGTTCAGTTGAGACTCATTTGTGTTCCATGTAAGACTTGTTTAACGAAGTGCTTGTTTAGTGTGTTGGTTCTTAACTGAGAACAGGAAAATAAACAAACAAAATATCCATTTAAATTTTTGTTTGAATTTTGGAAACCAAAAGGAACTTCTGTGAGGTTCGTACGTGCTTATAAAGATTAAGCACTGTCCACGAAGTATGTGTACTAGTGGTTCACCCCCATTTTCGAAAAGCAGGGTAAATGTTTCTGATAACCCCTTAGCGGAAGACTTTTGAACTCTGTCAGTGACGAAAACATTGAGAAAGTGAGGAAATTAAACACTGAAGATCGTCAATTAAATGTACACATGATAGCTAATGAACTGCAGATTAACCGTGAATCCGTGCGACAAACCTTTATCCAGAATTTAGGGATGAGAAAAACGTGTTATCGATATTGACGACATTCTTAACATCCAACGAAATGCCATGAGGCTTTTGAAATCCATCCCAAAAGAAGATTTCTTGCAAAGTTTCCAGGACATGTAGAGCAGATCTCAGTGGTGCATAATTATGGGAGGTGACTATTTCGAAGGACAGTAAGGTAACTTTCGATAATATTTCATCTACGTTAATATTATGGGATTATTCAACAAACTTTATTGTCAGAGGTTGTATTTTTTACAATATTATTCGTGATAAAATAGTTTCCTGTTTCTCCATTTCCCGATCTGCCCGTGATAGACTTGTGTAATTTTGTGTTTTCACACCTCTGGGTTTTTTCCGCCGAGGGTTTCTAAAGTGCGGTATCTTTTGTTTGTTTGTGTATTAGTTTTTGTATAGTTTCCTGTCTTTCTTGGAGGACTAATTAGTACCTTCAAGACCTTTGAGTAATCTCGGTTCTTTTGAGTAAATAAATAGATAAAAAAAATTACAGCTCACAGTCATCTAGTTGCAATTTATAACAGGTATTTTATTTAGAAAACTGTAAAGGATTTACTTATCTATTAAGTAAACAAATGTCTCACATTTAATGTTGAGAATCAATAAATTTAAAAGATATTTTATGTCCTATTTTTTGCCTTCTGTGGATGAGGACTTCGGCATTCTAAAAGTGAAGAACTGGAGATCAATTACTGGTAGAAGGGCAGAATGGGAAAAACTTTTGCGAAAGGCTCAGGCCCACAAGGAACTGTCATGCCAATGCTGATAATGATGAACCTTTCCCCCCACATTTACAAAAGAAGTCGTGGTCTTCTCTCATCTGTAACTTTTTTTCATAATATATAAAAAAACGACACGTGAAACCAATAAAAATGAATATTTATTAATATTTTATATGTGCATATTGTGTGTTATCTCCAATAACTCCATCTTGACGAGATTTGTACCAGCGAAACGGAAAAATACTAATTCTTCAGGTACATATCTTGTATTTCATTTATATCCATTGATTAAAAATAATTATTGAAAAATCTTCTAATCCTAAATGCATATTTAAATATATGTAACGAATAAAATAATCAAAGGCAATCAATAAACTTGATGAAGGCATTCCATAAAAAAAAAATATTCGTGGGGAATCCAATGTCAATATGCTCCTTCGTTTTCTTCTTTGAACAAAGCGGTATTGCCAGCGAGTTCTGATGTCTAAGAGTTAACTATCAATCAACATTTGGCGAAACGTTTGCAGCCATTAGATACAGCAGCGACATCCAGAATAGTTTATTCTGTTCCACAGCCTTCCCTGGTCTTTGCCCCTGATGGGCGAAAAAGTACCGCTATAATTACTGGTCGCGTGTAGGAGTACTCAGGGAAAATGAGATCACGTACAGTTACGCCTTTTTGTTTTTCATCCGAAATAATGATTTCTGCAATAAATTTTCCAGACAGTACAGCCCTTTGTGTTAAGAGACCGTCTCCGCCGCTATTTTTTAAAATGATGGGAACAACGGAAGCAGGATAAATAGAGGACACGAGAACGGAGATTGATAAGAATAATAACTCATTCGAAAAGCTGATGTGTATGGAAATATTTGACGCTACTATTAATGGATTAGATTTTCTTTCTCCTTTAATTGTGACTTCAACGGAAAGGAGCAAATGAACTCCATTCAAACCAATGATCTACGTTTGTGTTTTTTCATATCATAACTAATGCAAATATAACGACCCAGCTCTTTTAGTTTTAACTCCTTTAATCGGTTAATTGCTTGGCCCAAAATGTTCTAAAAAAAGGCACATTTTTTATTGAATATAACTAAACATAATACTTAACAGAAAGGGAAAACGGAAGAATTTTATTTTAAATTTCAATTTTAAAGTCCTCGCACTATTTCTTATTTTATGATTCTGGAACACAAACTCCACTAAATGTTTGCTTTTTGAAAGTACACTTTGCATTCAATGAAGAATGTTTCATATATCTCAAAAGAATTTCTCACATACTTACAAAAAATTTCATGTTCGTACATTTTTTTCAAACGGTTGAGGATATTGTGTTTGTGTGCATATATATCTGCACACACAATTTGAAGCATGATATAATACTAAGTCTTACATTGCAGTGGGGACAGAGATAATATCGGTTTCTTTTCCTTTTCCTTTCTTCTCAAGCAACATGTTGCACATTGCCTTGCCAATCCCTGTTCTTTGTCGAATATTTTCAAGAATCTAAATTCCTGCCTTCAATGAAAAATTCCCACCTTCATCACGGAGAATATTCCAGAAAACTACATCTTTTAATAAAAATAGCACTAATTATCTCACTATGCGAATTAAAAATATGTGCAAATCAAAGATAAAAAGAAAAAAGTATCAGTGTCCTTGCAGCATACAGGCAAACCGGTTGTGGCCAGCATTCGGTAACCCGTACGATGTACGGGCAAAACAATTAGGTTACTAGACATCAGATAAAATACCACGTCGAAATTTTTTAACCCTTTCGTTCCAATCGGTACACATGTGTACCATCAAGATTTGAAAATATTTATAATCAGGAAGGAAAGGGTTAAGCCAATGCTTCTCAAACTTTCAATATTCGCGACCCAATATTCAATCATCATTTTCATCGCGCTCCCCTCCATATGATAACAATGTATTGTGTGAATTCGATAATACTATACTTTGACACTAAAACTACAATACGACCACTTTAACCTCTTATGTGCCACTGACGAATATAAAATTTTCGCTCAACCGAAGCATTAATTTTCTTGACATATATATACATTTTTCCGAAGTGCGATCTTTTCTGTGCACTGATATCCATAAAATTATTCCTAAGACATTGGAATGCAATAAAAGGACCTTGACAGTGTTTCAGAAGGATTTACTTATTTCAGAGGATTTGCTTATTTATTCCTTTTCTTTTCCCCTTCCTCCCCCCGAAAAAATATCAAAATACGATAATCTACGTGGATAACGGTGGCATTGGGGAGCGAATCGCGTAACTTTTAATCGGCAATTAAAGAATTAATTATAAACCGTATAAATTATCAAAATAAGTGCTAATACAAGCCCATGGGGTCACTGGTAATTATCAAACTTGCTCTTGATTTAGTACTGTTAAATTAATTATGAAATACATTGTACAGTACTGATACATATATAAGTATAGTATATCAGTGTAAATATGCATTTTATATTTTATTATATCAGAAAGTATTTTGTTTGTTTACTTTCAGTAAATTAATAAGTTTTTAAATAATCTTTTGTGTTTTCTAGTTTTCAAAATGCTCGCCCTACAGTTTGAGAAACGTTGGGTTAAACTGAGTTGATACTATGCAAACAAGCAATTCATTTTCATTATATTCAATTTTTTACTGAGCAGAAATGAGTTGAAATGACAAAGAAATCATTTCATAAGAAATTAAGCTAACGAAAAATCAGATTTAATTATTTTCCCCCAACTAAAATTTTGATGCTTTCTATCAAAAATTTAAAAACAATTTCGAAGTGGTATTAAAAAAATGGCTACAGCCGGCAGATATATGTTAGCTTAAATTATTCAAATATTTATACATACAGGGCTTACAAATAATCTATAGTCAATTTTTAATTCATCAACCCCTTGAATTATTTAGTTACCAGTCTGTGGAGCATACATTTATTCATGGAATATTTAACTGATAAAACAACCACATCCATTTGTTAATGCATATATTCGATTAGTTAATACACAAAAGGCCCTATTCAAAATGCATCACTGCGCGTGGAATTAAAGTTTCTGGTTTTAAACAAAATTGAGATTTATTTCGTAAAAATTAATACTGAAATATTGAGCGAATTTTAGAGAGAGTAGAAATACTTAAAACATTTTAATTTGTTGAGGTTTGAATTTTATTTTGATAAATACACAACTGAGAACTTTTCATCCTCCACAATGAATGGATTGATAAAGTTTGATTAAAAATTTACCTGGATTACTTACTGTTTCATAATTCAGAAAAATAAAATTATTTTTCAGGAGTTAAAATTTTATCTACTACGCTATTTATAGCTTCATTATTAAAATTGGAATTCTGCTATAAGAAAGTCAGATCTTATAATGCCATCTTAATTTCCTTCACTTAAAAAGTATAATTCTAAAAGCTCTTTATATTTTATTTTCAGATTATTTTTTTTAAAGTTGATCAAAAATATAAAAGGAAAAATAGCAGAAAATTTTAAAAAATACTTCAAAGCACTGATTGTTTATACAAAATTCGAAAAATTAATTACACGATCTATTTAATATTTATATTAAAGTCACACTTTGAAACTACTCTAGGGTCATTTGGTGACGGACCGTGTAATTATGAACTTCGGTCAAGTGACGAGGAAGACAACTGAAGTAGCACCCCACTCTCCAAGCTTCATCACTTTGTTAACGTGAGGATCTCGAGCCTCGACATTAAATTACAGGAAACATCGATTGAAAAGATATTACGTAGTTCTACATTATACTACCCTAAATGAAACACAAACGTGCTTTTATGCTTGCTTAGAATTAATGTGAATCGATATGGCATGATTATTTCATGTCTTTCAATGTAATGATAACTTCAGTAGATTTAGTCTCTAGAAAATCAATGATTATAAGGCACAGTTACTTTTCAATTAAATTTTCTAATTTTTATATGTGTTACCATAACAGAATATGTTTAAAAAAATGTGCATCCAAATTTTATTTTTCTTTTCATTTTTTTTAAAATATAATTTTAAATTACTCTATCAAAAGTAAACGAAGAAGACAAAGAAAAGTTGTCACGAGCCCACTGAATAAAACAGATATCTGAGATACCTGCGAATATAATTTTTAATAAAAAAAAAAAAACAGGTATCTTACATTTTATTTCAAATAATTGCTCGAAAGTACTGTTAGCGCCGTGAAAAGTGATATATTTGATGGGTTTTTTACGTGCCGACTCCCATTACGAGATCAGCTCTGGGAAATGTCCTGTCCGGAATGTGCTTTTCTGCGTTCCACTATGTTTTCATTAAGCTGCTATTATCACTCGAGATTTAAACAGACGTGACCAGCTTTTTAGTTGTTTTCTTCTCAGAAGGTGTAATATTACCTGTGAAGGAGGAAAACGGTTATAAATGGAAATTTTTCTGCGTATTGTGGATGAAGTGGAAATAAAATTTTAGTACTTATGAACTTTTTTGACGTATAGAAGATATCAGAAATGTTCCGTTTTTTTTATTATTATTTATTTAAATACATATATTAAATTTAAAAATTCACTTCCCCCTTCCGGTGTAGCTCAAAGCAGAGCAGTAAAGGTGCTTAGTCTAAATCAATGGTTCTTAAACTTTCGATCGCCCCCGCAGCTCTGCTTTATGTATCAACCTAACATCATGAACCCCCAAGATTTTGAACACTACCCTGACTCCCAACACATGACTGAGTGATTTAAAGGTTCCTTAAGGGGTCACAGGGGTGTTAACTTTTTCTCGAGGTGTGAAAATTTAAACAATTTTAAAATAACTATAATTCTTTTAAATTTAAATTACATTATGCGAATCTTTTACACATTATTTACAAGGGATTGTAGCTTCAAAAAGTACAAAATATTTGAAATACACACACTCAATCATAATTTAAAAAATTATACAGGCATATAAAAATTCTGTAATAAACATTAAGTAATTTTTGCGTTGCGCACGCTATTTTCTAAAATAGTAGTCTCTGATGTATAAAACTTTATAGAATTATAAAATGTATCATACTCTTTAAACCCTACATAGTTTAAGAATCATATATCTTTTGTATTTCAAAATATTTGTGACAAGTATTGAAATTTTGTAAAAATATTTTGAAAATGCAATTTTTTTATTTTTAAAAAAATATAATTTACTATTCTACTAATATAATATTACTACGGTGTAATAAGGATACATTTAACTTCATAAATCAACTTATAGCATGTATATAATTAAAGCTCCTATTTTAGAAAATAGCATGCGCAACGTAAAACTTAATAAAAGTTTCTTATTTTCATATGCTTATAATTTTTAAAATTTGGATTATATTTTAATCATTTTATACTTTTCTGAAACCCCAGTCCTTTATAAATAATTTGTACTAGATTCGAATTATTTAATTTAAATTTAAAATAATTATACCTGTTTGAAAATTGTTTATATTTTCTGTCCTCTAGAGAAATTTAACACCCCTGAGATCTCTTAATAATCCTAAGGCTGTCTCCGCTACTCTTACAGAGATTTTAGCACTTTTTTTTCCATAAAAAAACAATTAACTTCTGGTTATAAATATATATAACAAGTAATAAAAAAAGATTAAGTCAATTCCTACTTAGGTCAACAAAAACTTTTTTTATTTCAGTTACTTTTTATTAAATAGTTACAATTAATATAAATATGTATATACACATGACAATATCACAGTATTAAATGGAAAAATAGAAAGCGATTTCCTTGCAATTTTCCATTTTCGTTACTATTTATTCATTAATTAAATTTAATTATTCCAATAAACTGGGATAGTAAAAAGAAATCACATTCTCAAAAAATAGGCCATCCTAGGTGTGATTCGAACCCACGACCTTTGGGTTAGAAATCCATTGCGCTACAGGGACACAAAGAGCGATTTTTCTTTTTATATATGGTATTGGATTATTATTTTTGTTTGTTAGTATTTATTCATTAGTTAAATAGAATTAATGAATTAATATTTGAAAAAAATTGTATTAACATCAAATGTCATCGACTACAAGTTTTAAAAATTGTATTTGAATTTATATATATAAATAGAGAGAGAGAGAATTAATAGTAGGAATTGAAAAATATTACATTAAATATATTAATTTCAAATGAGTGATGTACTTAACTATATTAATTGTCAAACTGCAGGCGAAATTCGATTAGGAAATCAGGTGGATGCTGTCTTTATCCTCTTGTCACGCTCTATGAATTAAGTTCTTAATCTTTGCACATATGTCTCTACTGTATATTTTTAGAAAATATTACGTCGTAATAATGGCTATGTAGTTGCAAACAATGAAAAACTGAACTAAAATTCTTGATCGAAATATAATTTAGGAATCTAGTCTCTCTCTATATATAGGATAGCACATCTTTCATTTTTTTCCACGATGCCTTTCAAAATCTGCAAAAGCTGAAAATCTTAGCATTAAATGAGAGACCTTCGCAGATCCTATAGAAAGGCGCTGGGGACCTTTGGTGGTTCATGGGCTTCAGTTTAAGATCGGCTGATCTAAAGTCAAGTTTAATTTGAAATTATTCATAACATGGATGCTAGTATCAAAGTGTTTATCGGGTATTAAGAACACGAATAAAATAGGCTTAAATTGAAAGCTGTTACTGAGGTAGCTAATGAAAAGCAAGAGATCAAAATATATTCTTCATAAATTCTTCTTATCAAAAGAAAAATAAAGCGTATTTTTAAACTCTCGGTCAGATAAGAATGTTGCCAAATATATAATTCATAGCTACAGGTTTCTCTATTTACACAACTCTTGGTTAAATTTTAAACAATTTATCGAAAACTATTTTTGAGAATTTAATTTAGTGCATAATGTCAACAGATAATAATTTTTTTCATGAATATTTCAACCATATTATGTTTAGTAAAATTGAAATCACAATTGAAGTCGTGGAAATGGCAGGTGTGCAAATTTTGTTCTTTCGTTTATTTATAGTCTGGTCTTGGAAATTAGTTATCAAATATACTAACCAATGGCTTAAGTAATTAAACTTTTAGCAATTTCTGGAATATTTATATATATTAACTTTGAGAAAAGCTGGATAGATACTAAAAGACAAATTTATAATGAGTCAAATTTCCGAATATGTCGTAAATGTAATTACCAAAAATGATACACTGGATATATATATTCTAATATTTCTTTTTTACTTATTTATATTCTAAACTTTTATTAAAAAAAAACTAAAAATTCTAAATTAAATTTTTTAAACTTACTTAATTAAAATTTTTCTAAACTTACTTATTTATATTCTAAACTAGACTTTTTGCTAGAAATGTAATTTTTAAATTGTTTTGAAAATTTTAACTAAATAAATAAAGAATAAACTGAAATACATTAGTAATTATTGCGTGCTAGTTATCCATTTAGAGAGACAAAAGTACATAATACAAGAATAATTTTTTTTTCAGATTTTCATCAAACAATGAAACTCCTTCTTATGTTCTTCAAAAATAAATACTTCACAAATAATTGTGTGTATAAACAAAGTTGCACATAAAAACGTACATACAGTTTTTAGTAAATGTTTGTTTAGTGGTAATTTCAGGGACCATTTCAAAATACATTCAAAAATATAAAGATTTCTTTTTGTGATTTTTTTTTTATCATTCAAAGTTCAATATATGAATTTTAAAAATCTGATGGGGATTTTAACTGTAAGCATCTAGTAGTTTATTATTTTTTGTTTATACAAGACTTTTACTAATCAATGCATTAATGAATTATCTGGCTGAAAACTGATATGAAAAAAGGAAAAAAAAAATTTTAATAAAAGGCATTACTGAAAAGTAACGTTTAAAAGTATTCATATTAATTAATGTTGAAAAAGCAAATTGAAACTCTTTTCTCATTATTGCAACAGTAGAAATAAGAGCCAACATTCTCTCGACAACGTCATCAAGCCAAGTTATTTTACTTCCAAAACATATTTTTTTTGCTTATTGCATGATTCGAGTAAAAATATTCTGAAATTAAGTAAAAATACAAATCGGCATAGAAAGTTATTAGCAAAATAAATTGCGTTTTACATTGTTTCCAATACGAACATTAGGTTATTTTTCATAATCATAAGGACAAGAACTCAAACTAAACTGAATACCAAAGTTAATAGCGATAGAACAAGACATGGTTTTCGAGTAAGAAACAGTTAAAAGAATCAGCAGCCCGCGAAACTTCCCAATCAAATATTTATAAACTTTTCCAATAATTCTTTCCTAAGTTATTTCATAAGAAGAATCAGACGTCTCTATGGTTTATAAAAAATATTGCTGACGTAAGTGACGTATTAAAACTAAATAAAAAGTTGCTCTCTTTGTTTTTCTTTCTCCTTGTCATTTCATATACGAATCCTTCTTTCTAGTTAATGCCTCTTTTGTGTCTCAAATTCCAATAACTCTAACCCCAAAACGTTCTTGTCCATTTCCCTTATAAAACATTTCATTTGAATCATTACATTGGCGTTCAAACGGACCAACTAGTTCTTTCGAAATTCAATCATAGAGATTAAACTGTGTGTGTCATTATTTATAAATATCTTATTAAAGGATTGACTATTATCCTGAGTAAAATCGAAATTGAACCAATTAATTTCTGATGATGGTATTAATATAGAATTTGTTTTATTACTTATTTCAGGGATTTTTTTTTAAAAAAGAGCATCTCAGCTGTTCTCTATATTTAAAAAAACACTTACAGGTTATTGGTAAATGCATAGAAATATTTATAGTTTTGCAGAGACGTCATGAAATTTTATTTCCTGTGTTTCATATGGACATAAGAATGCCTTACAAATTGAATAACATACTTTTTAAATCATTCATTGCCTTTTTACGATTTTTTTTAAAGTTCGTTTTGTTAGTAAATGTAAAAAAAAAGCAAATATGATTCTTCCCTTTTTTTTTTCATACATTTAAAATATAATCTTTTACCTTCATATTTTGATATACTGTATCATTTTACTGTCTCATTTCATCCATAACACTAGATGTACGTTTTTAATTAAAATGTATAGACTGTTTTTAATTTTGTTTTCAGAAATAAAAAAAACGTATTTAATGTATGCGTATATGAAGAATAAATTAGCATTATTTCAAATATTAAACTTCCCTCCTTTTTTCAAATGGGCTGCATTTTAGCAGCCAAGCCTTTGCTGACACGGCGAGTCCCAAAGCGTGAGAGCCATTTCATTGGTGTCACCATCTAGTGGTGGCTCCAAATTTTCAACGCAAGAATTTATTCAATTCAAGCTCTCCTCAGATGCAGAATACTGTCCAATTGATGCTCGTGTTATCTTTTACATGCCACATAATCATATGACATGCATGCCTATGATTTTTGCATCCAGAGAATCTATCGACTTCAGCTGGAATCGAACCAGCAACCTTAGACTTCTGACGCGGGCATGCTACTTCTAAGCCACTGAGCCGACAATATTACACATGATTGGTAGTAATTGTATATATTATTTATATATTATACGTGACATATATTTTTATATACATAAACATTAATAAAAGAAATCAATGTAGTTTTTTCAAAAATTTTTTTTAATTCTAACCAAATATAATGTATTACATTTTACAAAAAAAGGAATCTCTTAAAAATAACAGTTTAAAAAAAAACTAAAAACACTCTTTTATAGTTAATCGAACCAAGCTGTAACTAAATCCTTTAGTCACCAAATCTGGAATTAGTCACCAAATCTGGAAATGGGAACCGAAAATGGGAAATCGTTATTCCTGATGATCTTGATCAGGATAGTGAAACAAAATTATGAAATTATTGTATTGTCAAGTGAGCAAAATTTCGATTTTACCTTTCAAAGTGGGTAAAAATTGAGTTCAAAGATTCCGCTACATTCAAGTGAAGCTTATAAAAGGGTGTTAAAAAAGGAAGCATCAAATTCATTAAGCAATTAAAAAAAATTCTTGAGCACGCAAGGTTTTTTTTTAATGAATTCTACACTGAGTTCCATAAACAGAGATTATGATTGTTTCGTCGATGTTATAAAATCAATTGATTTCTTTTAAAACCTATTAATTTTTTCCTTAATGACACGGTTGCACGGTTTAAATCTTGAAACAATATATTCACAATTTTAAAAGCACAATTTGTCAATATAAAGTTATCTCTACAAACAATTTTTTGTCTTGTATATTCGCATAACTAGATTTCAGGTAGCTGGAATTCTCTCAGCAAAGACTTTAAAAATAGCTTAAGTATAAAATAAAACAAAACATTATACCAGAGTTTCCTAATCATTCACATTTTTATAAGCAACAAAAAATCACAGTACACTTAAAACATCTGAGTCATTTTATTTACGCTATCATCAACTGCATCGTAAAAATCATTGAACAAATAATTAAATATTTTTCGATAAAAATTCCCTCATCACGTGTATAATGATGCTAATGACAATAAATGAATTTGATAAAAACGGGGATAATTTGTGGTTGAAAAGCAATTACATCTTTTTCTTTTGAGTAATTCATTTAACTGATTAGTTTAACAGATAAGCTAATTTTATTTGTTCACTAAAACCACCAAACACACAATATACTCAGTCTAATCTACTAATAAAAATGATGAAGGCAGTCATAAACAATTTCTAGAAGCAGTGGGGGATATTTTTAACAATGTTAATCCGATCATTTGGCGTTTCGGAATAAATGAATTCTGGCAACAGATATTAAAGTGGAAAAAGATTGTATTTGTTATGAATTGGATTAATAGAATTAATGTAATATGAAGAGATTTTGAGATTTTTTTAGGGGGAGGGGGAGTGTGACTATGTACACGAATGCTTTATTTGTCATTCCGATTACTTATATTTTTTTCTTTGAATAAACAAGTAATAAAGATTTAAAATATATGTTTGCAGTCAAAATTTGACCAATGAATTTTACTCAACTATAATTAAGTAATTAAAACTGAAATATATAATTTTATTTGATGAGAAAGTGAAATTTTTTCTTAATTTTTAACACAGTCCTATTTATTTCAACTGTCACAACATTTATTTGGTTAGTTTTTTTTTCATGATCATTAAGATTATACTCTGAAGTCTTTTCAAAATACAATTGAGCCGAGTTATTAGACAATGCATAATAGAATCTGAGTTTTAAGTGAGCATTGTATTTGTTATTTCCAAAAACAATTTGTATTGCAAGTCTTTAGATTTTAAGGGATATTGAATAGTATTTTTGATTATATTTTACGATTGTATACTCTAATCATAAATATCATAGGCATGAAATTACATGTATAGCTGTTTCTCACAGAAACATACATAAATAATGGACCTGAGAAAATAGTCAAAACAGTTGTGGAGACTGTGTGCAGTATTCAACTACTTTTACTATACAGTGTTTATGGTTTAAATATCAAACTTAACAAGACAGATGAAAAATTGAGTTTTTCTCTGTTTTTCGAAATTCTTTGCAAATTTTCAGCTTGAAGAGTATAACGAAAACAAAAGCTTCTTAAAGGGGGGGGGGGCGAGAAGACAATTAACTTTAAATCGCAGTTTAAATACGGTCATGATTTAAAGTAAATTTTAATTTAGAGTTCTAATACCTCAAATCAAATCTTTATCTGCTTCTGAAATAGGAACTACAAGTATAATTTCTGCTCTTAGCATATCAACTTTTTCCTTTATGGCAGCGTTTCTCAAACTGTGGGGTGCGCTCCCCCCCAGGGGGCGTGATAACTCTATGAGGGGGAAGCGAGTATATTGAAACGTCAAAAACAAGAGATTATTTTAAAAATTATTAATTTACTGAATACACATTTATACTGATATAATACACTTATAAAATAAATTATGCAGTACTGATACATTTATAATTAATTTAACAATATTAAGTTAAGAACAAGTTTAATAATTAACAGTGACGGATGGTCTTGTCATATACAAAATTATATGCGAAAATTAATATTTATCTTGATAATTTGTACGGTGTGTAATTAATCCCTTAACTGCCGATTAAAAAAGTTACGCTCCCCCAAACCACCGTTTTCCACGTAGATGTGTATGTGATGTATCGGAGGGAGAGAAAAGTAATAAATAATCAAAAATCCTCTGAAATAAGTAAATCCTTCGCAAACACGGTCAAGGTCCTTTTATTGTATTCCAAAGCCTTTGTAATAATTTTATGGATAGCAGTACAGAGAAAAGATCATACTTCGCGGAAATACGTATATATACGTTCGGGCAATTAACGCTTTGACTGAGTGCGTCGTTTATATACACCCGTGGTGCTTAAGAGGCTGAAATCGTATTGAAGCTTTAGCGTTAAAGTATAGCATTTTTGAGAATTCAATACATTATATTTATGTGGTGCGCGATGAAAATTATAATTGAATATTGGGTCGCAAGAATTGAAAGTTTGAGAAGCTCTGCTTTATGGACTGTTCTGAACAGCGCTGTATGTATGACAACTATATAGAGGATCCAATTCCATTCACTTCTCAAGGATAAACGAACTTTGAGAAATGAGCATAATTACATAATCATTCAAAATGAAGCAACAAGTTTTTTTTTAAATTCCCTCCAATTATTTTATTTACACAAAATTACGTACAAAAGAAATTCCTGTTTTGATTTTGTAGCAAGATTTAATTTTTAGTTGAATGAGTATAAATTTTACTAAATTATGTTACTGCCATTTCGAAGGTCCGAAAGATTAGTGACGAACACAACGGTAGGGCTTGGGGGGCTCAAACCCCCATAACCCAATGTATTTTTAATTTTTACTTCACAGATTACGCCTCCGCTCTTTTGGCTACGTGCTTTTTAAAATGTACCCCCCTTCAATAAATGAGGCATCTGCATGCTACTAAAATTATGTTGTTTCGAAGCTTCTAGGCTTTGAATCATTATCTAAAAATTTGGTATACTTAAAACCTATATTTCTCAACGTATCTGAATCATTGCAAATATTTGTGAGGAATCAAAATTCCTCTCAAGAAAATTGGAATCGACACTCATCACACACGCATAAATACCTGTGTTTATATTCTGATTCTAGTGAGAGAGCTTTGCTGTAATCAATTTTAGTGCAGAATGCTATCAGATTTCGCATTATTATTAATTATTTTGAATTATTCTCTTAACGGGAGTAATAAATTAATTGCAGTCTTGATTCACAAAAATTATCACGTCGTAACATTTTTGCAGCGAGATGAAGCAAAATTACATTATCCACACCGGATTTGACCAATTGGCATGCAAAGATTAAATCACATGTTATTTTAGAACATTCTCGAAGCTTCATAGAGTTGAATAAACTCAAGATTTTTAAATTGAACATTTTTCGTAATTTCCTCTCAGTTAATTAATACGTGTTAATTAATATCAAATTAGATTATTTAAATCAAAACTTTTGTCAAAGCAAGTGTTTTGTATCTTATTTCTTTGTAAATGATTCATTGCCAACATATATATGGTTTCGATAATTATTTCATTTATAGTCTATCTAATTTCTTGAAAATATTTTTGAAACGCATAAAAATTTTACATTATTAAAGGAGAGAAAAAAAAATATTTCCCGTTTTTACTCTGAAACTAAATTAATGGGTTATTTACCTCCTCTGTGAAATTTTTGATTTATTTTATATGAAATAGTATTATTTAATTGACCTGGAGGGACTAAATCAAAATTTTAAGCTGTAATAAATGAAAATATCTCTCCCAATAATGTTTTTGCTTCTTAATGCTAATTATTCTTTCTTTACTTTCGGGTAATTTATCATGTTTCACAGTTTATTACCCAACTTTTTTCATTTCTTTACTATCATCACATCTTCTTAATAACCCTATGTTTCAGTGGTGTATGTTTTATTAATGACTCTTAAATGTGTTCAATTTTTTTATTTCACTAACTTCAAGGGATTTTTTCATAAGCAATATTATACGTGTAATCGAACCAATTTAAAATTAATTATGTAGGCAAGAATTTTTATACATCTCGATTTTTTGCAACATTTATCTTTATTAGTCTCTTAAGGAAAAAACCCCTAAAGTTACAGAATACAACTAATTATTTTAACTTATTAAATGGAAATAATATAAAAACATTTAAAGACAACAATAAAATAAGTTTTCTTCTTGAAATGTATTTCTGCTTAATTAAAAGTGACATTTAACATACACATAAAAATAAAAAATCATGTAAAAGGATTTTAATTTTACAAGTGTTTTTTGTCAAATACGAATAAAAATTATCTTATTTAAGTGATTTTAATACATAAAAAAAATTTTAATCCTTTTTTTATTATAAAATTGGTAAGTGAATGGACAATTATCATTTGTTTTAAACAGAGAGTACAGGAGAGCAACATAATTTTTTTCATAATATGAAATGAGAAATTATCTATTCAATAAAATTTAAAAGTTGCTGAAAGTGGTTGACCACTCTTTGAAGTGTAGTAGGTGCTTTTTTTCATTGGCCCATAACTCAAAATTACGAGGATCTTTACCAATAGCTCCTTCTTCTTCTAATGCTTTAATTCAAAACCAACCAATCAAACGTAGTAAAAGAATTTCGTTCTTCCCTGTTTTGAAACTTTCTTTTCGTGTTTCGAATATATGAATTTTTTACCTGGAACAATTAGATGACAGAATATTTATTCCCTTTTATTAATGACACATACAATTTATCAGACAAATTTTATAGATTTCGTTTTACTTGAGAGACATCATGGTCTATATCTTGAAAGATTGAACTGGAAATGACAAAACTGCACAAAGTCAGGATCAAAATTTATATCGAAAAACGACGCCAATAAAATATTTTTTATGTTCAGAAGTATCCGAAATTAAATTTTATCACATTTAATAAATTTTAAATTTTTTTTAATGAACGTTGAAGGGAATTTCATGATTCTTGTGAAATGCCAAGCAAAGAAGAGGAGTTACAAAAGTTCTATTTGGATATTAGTAATTAATTCAGCCCAAATGAACCTGGAAGAATTATCTTTGAAAGTAATTAAATAAATAGAACCCCCCAAATATAACATTTCTTCAAAACTTCTGCCTAGTCGTTTGTGGTATATATATCATACGACATATTCAATGAATTAGGCATATATTTTCTTGAAGATAAGAACTGGAATATATAATTTTATTTTTATATTGTTTAGAAAAGGATAACTTTTGTATTTAAAGACTAGATTTTTTTTTTGAAAACTTAGAATTATATCATTGTCAGATCATTTTCTTTTTTTTATAGAATAATTCTTGAAAACAAAATATTTATAAAACATGGACCCCTTTACTACCCATTTTTTTGTCTGTTCTTTTTTCCTTCAGTTTTCGTTCATTCTCACATTTTAATGAGAAAAAAAAGGTAACACAGTTAACAACAGAAATAAACGCAAGAAAACGAGAATTTATTAAAACAAATTGCGCGCATTTATGGTACTTAAAGTGCATTAAACACTTAACATTAATTAAATTCATAAGAAAATTCACCTTATTAACTTAGCAATTATTTACATGTAACATGATAAAATATATATTCTGAGATGTATATATATATATATATATCCTTTAACTTATAGTGTATTGTGTCATATTTATTGCTCTCTTTTAAATCAGATTTATAGCAATTTAGTATATGATTAATGATTATACATACACGTATTTTTTTTATTATTATTATTAAATATAAATAATTTATTCTAAAATTAAAAAAAAATGAAATTTGTTACTGAATTTAAAAATAATTCAGTATAAATATTCTCTTCATATCTAATGTTTTTTTTCGTTAGTTGAATATATTACAGCTCGAGGTAATCTTACACTTACATTGCATCAGACAAAGCACTTGTCTGAAAAATGATAAGTAAGACAATTTGGAACAAAAAATGTTCTTTTATTTTCATGTCAAGATTAGATTAAAAAAAAATCTGATGTAATATTTAGAGATGACATCATGGGACAACCGATAACACATAAATGAAACGACAGATTTAAACTCCTATATGTTGCTTTGCATATATAAATGACGTCAGATAAAAGAAACTTGAAAAACAACAAACTCTCTCAATTATGTATTATTATAAACATGTTTTTAATTATGTATTTATCATAACACGTTTATATTTTTCATTACTATTGATTCTATTTTATTGCATATATTAATATAGTTTAATATTTATGTACTCATAATTGTATTTTAATTTTTTTTTATAATTATGTATTCAGCACTTTCCTAAAAAAAGATTAGCAACAAGTGCGGATTCTACGCTATTATTTCAAGCGTAAAAGCTAGGAAACTTATACAAGTTGCTTTAAGAAGGAAAAGCTTAAAAAATTTGGAAAAAAATAAAGCTTGACTGCTTTTTTGTGTGCGATGCAAGTTAGCTAAACAGTTAATTTATACGCAAATTTAAGTTAAACTAAAGTATTGGAAACCAATGAGTCAAATATTCTTGGAGTGATATTTATCGCACTTCTACGTAAAAAAATATTAGAAAAAATTGTGCTATTAATGCGAAAAATACTGACAGCTAAATTTCTTCAAGCTGTAACAAAAGTTAATAAATTACTGATACTCTTCGTACGTAATCATAACAACCCGAATCACTTTTACACTTTTATTTTCAAAAATAAAAATATTTTAGTTTGAAACAAAATAAAATAATCCTTCAAATATTTAAAATTAAAGGGTAAAGAACCATAACGCGCGTTTTACGTTATTTATTTATAATTTGTTCTTGTTTGAATTACACACTAAAACCTATTTTCTAAAGTAGATGATATATTTTTTTTATATTTTAAATCACACACACTTAGGGAAATTCAAACTGCTTAAATATATATGTTGATACATTTTTCTGTACATTTAAAATAAAGTCATTTATAAAAATATTTATGCGTAGATACAGTGATATGCATGCTATATACAAAATAGCGAAACAAATTCAAGAAATAAGTAAATTTCTAAGCATATATTATATAGAAACGCATTTCAAATACAGATAGTAAATTTTCATAAAATATACACAAAGAAGCACAATTGAAAAATAATCTGAAATATTTATAAAATGTACATATCCATCAAAAGAAAAAATCGTTATAATATTTATATAATTTACATCAATAACATATTTTCAATAAAAATTCATGAATTTCTGGACAAAAAATATCTAACAATAAAATTACATTAATGAAAGAAATGGTTACATGCAATTCTTTTTAAATCGATACAGGTTTAATATTAAAGGATTTTTTACTTTCAAAGCAGCCTGAAAGCTACCTACAACATCGAAGAAAAATTATCATTTATATTTTGGTACGAATTTTTTTCCAATTCAGTATTAGTTAATTAAAAATTGAGTTTCGAGGATAAATTTGTTTGCTAGAAAATTCAAGAAAATTGCTCTCTTTGACGTATTGCCAATTATTTATTATTTTGTAAAAATATCAAAATTTTTCTAATCACAGCAGATGAAAGTATTACGTAAAATCACTGAACATTTGTATTTCATTTGTTAATATTTTTTTTCTTTCTTGGAGAACTTATTGATTTTTTTTTTATTACAAGACCTTGATTTTTTTAAATATGTTATTATCAATTTTTATCGGACAAAAGTTTATGGTTATTTGACCAAGCAAAGACTTATATTAACCTGATAAAATTAATTCGAATTCCATCGAAATTCACTCTTACATTTGGAAATCTCACTAGGAAGAAAAAATTGATGTAAAACTTCTGAGAACTTTATAAATTAAATACGTGAAATTGTGTATTCAGGTACGTACTTCTGAGTATTCTTTGAAACTTACCAAAATATTTTCGCTTATTTTAAATGTTATAAAATAACACCCACAAGTGAAGTTGATATTCATTCTAGAACACAAAAAGTCTTTTATAATGCAAAATTCTGCACTATGAAATGTATGAAAACATCAATTAATCATTCATCAATCTTCAAAACATCAAAAGTAATACAATTACTGAATTCATGATATATATAAAAAAGAAATAATCACTAAAAGCAATAGCAACTTAATTCACATTACGCTTTTCGTTTTAGTTGCAAAAAAGAGCGATATAATTTTAATTTAAAAAAGTTTAAATGGTATAAAAAGCTGTATAAACCACTAAAATCTAAGGCAAGTATGCAATATATTATCTTACGTGAATAAATTCTTTATGAGTTTTTTTATTTCAGTTGAACGTTTCTTTTTTGCGATATTGCGCATCAAAGCGAGGTAAAAGTACAAAAGAATATTCTTTTTTTATCTCATCATTTTTATCATTTTTAGGAATTTGTGTTCTGGTCTTGAAAGGATAAAATCATTTTATCCTTGAACCGTAGAAACACTCAAATCTATCCTGACAGTCAATGTAGGATGTTGACCCAAAATAGTTTCATTCATAATATTCATCGGACGTTCTGCGCCTGCGTAGTTTAAAAAAGTATTTAAACAAACAACGAACTTTGAAAAGCAGCCTAATAATAGCCCTATTAAGTCCTCTAAGCCTTAACACCATTTACGAAACAAAACAAAAAAAGATTTAATTTAGATTCTTTTGTGTTTTAGCGTAAGAATTTGCATAACTGGGACGAAATTCCGAATAGAGGAGGGTGTGTCAGTGACAATGGATTGAAAAAACGATGAATAAATTTCTTTTTGGGATTTTTGCACTTTTAGGTGAAATGTGCAATATAGGATAGGATAATGCTCGTAATTTTTAGGAATCAAATTCAATATTCGCTTTAATACTGCGCAATAGCACAAGAGAAACTTATATAAAGAACCGGAATTATGATATTTTTGAGTTAAATGTAATATGATTATGAAATAGACGTTCAATTTCTTAGCATTTTTGTGCTTAATCGAAATAATTGATTTTTTAAAAACTTCGTTCTATTTTAACTAAGAAGAAGGCAAAGATTTTTACAAAGACAAAAAATTTATGAACCTGGGAACAGTTCTGATTATTCATTTGAGTAATTAAAATAGAAATAATCTAAAGAGTACCAACTCCGCATAAAGTTATTCGACAAAATTAGTCGTGTTTGTCAGTATGCTTGATTTTTTCGAGAAATGTATAAGACATATAAAAACTGTACAATTTTTCCATTCCGAGAAATGTATCTTGCGTTTCAATTCATTTATAAAATTAAATTTCAGTTTCCTTTAAAACAAAAGATATTTCTTAAACGAAAACTTCACGTAAGACTTTTATTACTGCGCAAAAAACTAATGACTACAGTTAAAAATTGAAATGACATATTAAAAGTATTTATCTATCAATATCATGCACTTTTGCACAAAACTGGACACCACTTAAATCTTGTGACGCAATTAGACCGATATGACGCAGGCAATGACCAGAACGACGTCACGGAAAAGTGTAACATTATTGTTCATTAGAATGCGAACGCAAAAATTCGATTTTTAGAAAGCAGACCGGTGTGGAGTGTAATTTGCGCACTTGTCACAACCACACAACGCCCTGAAATCAAAAACCGGACACGAGCCCTTTTCCCGTTTCGGTCATTTCCCCGTCTACACGTACCGCAAAGCGAACACGTTGCTCTTAAGAATTCAGAAAATAATCGGGAAAAACAGAATCTGTCTCTTCTAAGACCTACCTTATTTAAGTCCTGGTGAATCGGCTTGAATGTTGACTTCTCGGAGGAGGCACCAGGACTAGTGGTACTACCATAGGATCGTATCCACGAAGAAAAAAAGAGAGCGAGAGGGTTCTCCCGGACTGCGGCTCAGACGATTTTCTCCGGCTTTCTTCCCTCTCCTGAATCAACCACTGCAGTGTTCCACGCGCACATAACCCTGCGCAGGACCCCCGGAGTTTTGCCACTAGGGGGCGAAATTCGCTTTTCCGCAATACAAGACACCTTTACATGCCTTAGCGTGTGTGTGTGGAATGGAGAATTTTTCTTTCTTTTTTTTTCTTTTCTTTTTCTTTTCTAGGT